>OX638363.1:19890855-20281570 GCA_951812935.1 Hermaeophaga mercurialis
GGGAAAATAACGCATTTTATCTTGAAGCTCTTGAAAAGATTTCTGGATTAAAGGTCGTCAATGATGTTGCGGAGCGATCAGTTTCTTTAGCTCAAGATTTCAATGGTCTAGCGGGTAGGAGTGAAGAGCAACAACAGTACTTGTACAAAACCGTACCTCACCATAGGGACATTTGTGTGAGTAATAAAAAGGAAGATTTGAAATTAGGAGTTGAATCTGCGGGAAATATGTAATTTGGTGGAACCAAAGCTGCGTTTAAAAAAAATAATTCAAAAAAATTAAAACAGTTACTATTATTGGAAACAATTATTATTCATTATTTATTTCGATAATTTGTGAAGTGTCGAACACTGGCTGTTCAACTGTTTCTATACATATAGAAAATATAGATGTTAGAATATATAAAATATATTACAATTTGTATGTTGTGGTGAGTTACGCGATTGGCGTAAATATTCGCGCTATATTTTGTCTCCCCCTAATTACAGGAGACTGTTTAACGAACTGTTAATTCTTGATAGATCAGATATACCAGGTGTGCAAGTTTAAAATGTCGTTTTTTCATGAAAAATGCGCAATTATTTAAGAACAATGGTAAAACATTTTTTATTCAAAGTATTGTATTGAGTATCCATCTCTCGGGCAATTTGCACTTTTTTGCCGGTAATTTTAGAATGCTGAAAGATACGAGAACGCGCGTGTCTTTATTCAATTCGTGACACTTTTTCCTTCAAGATTGCATTTTAAGAAAAATTTTTGCCGCCGTCGGAGGCCTTTTTTAACCCCTAAATTCTGCATTTTCCCACGAAAACACATTTTTAAGGCTAGAAAAACCTCTTCTAGGGCGAAATCTTGATTTCCATCCTCAAAACTGATGGTTGCATCGGATTCAGGGGCAAAAACTACGTGAGAAACCATTGCCATCAGGCCGGATTTACCAAATAATCGGCCATAAGATTCGATTCAGTCGGGAGCCGGGCCTTCATGTGTCATTTTCATGAAAAATTGACTGTGGCAACCTCTAAATTTCATCCAAAAAATTTTTTTAGGTGTCCAAAATTTTTCTTTTTTGTTCCGGAATCGATCCCAGGTGAAGCACAAAAAAAATAAAAAACACCCCACAAAATGAACAGGCCTAATATACAGGTTATCTCATAATGTGACAGCATATCAAAGTTATGTTTTGAAATCCCATCTGATTTTTAATCCCTCTGTATCAAATATTTTTTATGCCAAATGAGCAAATAACAAAAATTATTGTACATAAATAAAAAAACTTTAAAAATGTGGACCAGCAACCGGTTTCTTAAGTCCAGATAATCTCCTTACCACCCTTCGTCTTAATTGAAAAAATAGATCATATGATACCTTATCTGAAAATAATTTTAATTCTTTATTCAACTCTGTTTTAATTTTTTTACATATTGAATTTCTGGTACTTTTAGGAGAGACGTATTTTCCTTATAATAATGAAAATATTTAGATGGCGCTTTTGGTTAAATAAAAAAAGTAACTATGCATTTTTATATAAGGAAAGAATGTTTTTAATACCGATTTATAAACTTTAAAAAAATATTCATGTTATTTTTTATTAAAAAGTATACACGGTTTCATTATAATTAATTAATTAATTACTTTTAATTACTCATCACTTAAATAGTTTTGAAAATTAACAGAGATCCAAACATCAACTACCTATTAATTTGTTTATTTTTATGCAAAATACATCTAATTAAAAAGTGGTTTTGTTCTTTTACACAATAACAATTCTATGATTCCTCGATATGGTAGTTTTACTAAATTATGTTCAATTAATTTGTTAATAAAATCAACCTGAAATGCAAACAGTACTACTAGTTTATAATTGATAATAAACATTATTAACAGGGACGTAAAAATTACTGATATTCCTTGAATAATTAGGTATAACAGCTCAAGTGATGTTAATGTATAATTTTATATGTATACAAATTATATTATTTATTATATTGGAATATTTTAAAGTGTTTCATTAGAAATATAAATTACTTGTATTATTAGTTGAAATCTTATATATAAATAACAGTCAAATTGTTGACATTAAAATAAAAAAAAATCAAATTAAGTATTTTTTCTATAAAATTACGATACTATGAAAACTTATTGGTAGTAAAGTCACCATTTAAAAAGGTTCAAAGATATCTTCAAAAAATATTTTTTTGTTTATTTGTAGTTTTAGGTATAATATAATTTTAATAGATAAAGCAATTATTGACAAGGATAAAAATTACTACACATTTAAAATGAAAACATTGGTTCTAACTCAAAATTATCAAAACAATTAAAAGTGACATAAATAGATTTTTAGTCCTGTTGGAATGAAACTTGAAAAACGGTCTTTTTTAGATACTTAAAGGTTTTTACCATTAGAAAAATTGGAAGAGATGAACAAAGTATATTAAAATTATTGATTTTCGGCGAATGGTGTCGAAAACATGGTGCGTTAACTTACACTGAGCCATAAATGAATTTTAAATAAAAAAATATGTTTCGGTTGTTAATGGTAAGGTTATCTATGTTAAGCCAATAGTATTTACTTTGAATTACTTGCCATAAAAACTGACAATTTAAAAAATAGTTGTCTAAACAGGAATTATAAATTCTCTTTCCAACAAAAGGCATATTATTTAGTATTTAAATATTTTGATAAATAATATTCCTATTGCTGCCAAGTTTAAGATGTTTAATTGGGTGAGAGCAATAATTTCCTGATTTTTGAAGGTGACGGATTATTAGTAATCATATATTAAGTTTTTCAGTCTCTAAATTAATTTAAATATTTTTGAAAACAAGTTTATTACTGGATAACTAGTGAAATATTAATTACATTTAAAATCTTAATAAGTTCTTGGTAATGATAGAAATGTAAATATTATAAAATTTAGGTCTTGTAAAATGATATTTGAATATTTATCGAAAACAAATATATTTTTTTTCAATTTAAATGAATTGCATACATTTCTGAAAAAAAATTATAATAAAATAATATTTGAAATTTATATCACTAGAAAACGTGAAAATATACCTATATAATTGAAAATATCATTATACTAGATGTAATGAGTGAAAAACTGATTGAATATTTGTTCGTTTAAAATATCATGTACTTTATTTGATTTCAAGGATATTTAAAAAAAAATTAAAAACTTACGAAGTACAGCTAAAGACCAGCCTATAACCGCTGAAAACAATAAAATATACTGCATTTTATTGCGGTATTAACTTTAAGTTAAACTGACCGCAACCACGGTTGTTTATAAAATAAAAATGATCTTGAGACGGCGTTTTATTAGTTTATGGAAGTCCAAACTGGACCTTGACTGGTCTATTAACAATATACAATAAGGATAAGACTTAGGATATGTGGATATCTACCTGCATAAATACCTATGTTAAGTGTTCTATGAGGCTTATTATACATTAGTAGATGTTTAACATCTCTGACTAATGATAATGATATATTATTGTTAATAACTGAGTATTTACTAAAAAACCTAAGAACAACTTAAAAAAAATAATTTATTGACATTGAAAGAGTAAAAAAAAATCCGGTTTAAAAATCTAAAACAATAGACAAAATTTTAAACTTTTATGAATAATTTACAATTGGAAAATTACAAGATTATAAATGAAAACACTGAAGTAATATTATAAATGCAGGGTAAGGTCCCTGTAAAATATGTTAAAATGTTGCGACACCCAGGGCGAAAAACTAATGAGGCTGGCGTGTCTTTTGGTTGGAATTACCTATAAAAGTTGAAATCATAAGAGATAAGAAAACGGTTTAATACTGCAAAAATTGTATATTTACAACGTCTCATTCCGAATACAAATCTAAAAGTTCAGGATGTTAATCTTAATAATATTTCGCCGCCCTGTATAGATAACGCTAGATAATAAAATATACTGAATATAATCAAATTGAAAAAAATGTTCAAATTTATCATTCCCACCATACATGTTTTTAATCTCACTTAAAACAACTCAGCAATGATGAAATTGGTGAACATAGGCAGATAATAAAAAAATATATCTTCAAGAATTTTTAAGGATTAAATCTTTAAGTAGGTACATAAATGTTCATATGTCATATGATTGAGATAAAAATCATTTGAAATATTAATATTAAATTATTTCCTTATGTACAACTTACACTTAGAAAAATCTCTTCCTAAATTTCAAGATTCTTAATTACCAGTATTATAAATAAAGAACTAATTAATGTATCCTTAAAACAATCTGCATAATTTTTTGTAAGACAGAGAATTCATTTTTTATGAAAAATTAATTTGTATTTGGTCTAAAATTAATATTTTTTTCTATCCTCCATATATGTTTCAACATTCGATGTAATGACCGTGTTAAGCAGGATGCGAAATCCTTGTTATTTATTTTATAGTGGAGGTTAAATTTAATACCACAGTTACGGGATAAAAAATTATTATTAGTTAATATGTTGGACTAATAAATAATTCTTGGAGATGAAACTAAGTTGATTTTAAAAAAGTGAGACTACTATTGAAAATATTAAATATTAGGACATCTTTGAAATTCTTAAATTTATTAATATAATTTCCTCTGTTTATTTCTCACCATGTTCATATTATTCATTTTATTCTTTTTTACGTTTTTCTGCACTTTCTGTATTGAGATTTCCAATCCGAGTATTTTTTTATATTTTTCATGTTTTTCCTGATATACGTGATTACGGCCATTTGTTATTAAAAATCAGTAAGTATGTGTTGGTCAGATGTCCAGAGTAGTCTTGTGTAAGTAATTTCTAACTAGAAGTTAAGAAGCACAAAGATAAAGTTGTTTGAGGAAACAATAACAGTACTTAAACTGAGGTTTTCTCATACATTCCTAAGGTCTTTCTTCATTCTTGTCATTTTTTATTTGTTCTTTATCTAGCAACTACCTGTGTCTTAAACTTCGTAAACACCAAATAAACATATTGTACTCGTCACAAAAAAATATATTAGCATCATTAGGAGCTGATTAAAACTGTTTTAATCATCTCCTGTTAATTTTGACATAGTTTGCGAAACGAGAGTCGAGTACACTATTTTATTTGGTGTTTAAATGGCTCAACACTCAGGCAGCTTCCACAAATGAAAGGTTTCAGCCTCCAACATGTACCCAATAGGACAATTTACCCAACTTCCTCAGTGCAGTAGCCTTGTTCTATAGACAATAAGTCACTTTCTGGTTGTTTACACTTAAATAGTTAAAATATCTTGTTATTTTAATTGGAGTTTGAAAATATTAATAAGCTGGTAAGGGGGGTTAGTACATACACGAATAATACTTTTCTTGCTTGCTAAATTCTTCATCCCATGAGAAATGAGGTAATTGGGACTTTAGTTTAGAGTTGTTCATTTCTATTTAATTCATTAGCCCTCTTGATATTGGCTGGAGCGTCCTATATTGGACCATTCGTCCAGATTTATAGTTTCCTGAAATACCTGAATGTCCAGGAATCCATGTTATTTGTTAATGCAAGTAGGATTCCTGTTTTCATTAGGAACGAGCAATGTTTTGACGTTTAGAAAATCATGGGGTCCAATTTTCGAATCTGCAACATGTCAAAGTCTTAGCCTTTAGTTGATTCTAGAATGAATTTGAAGCAGCTTAAGATATTACTCAAATTGATTCATTGGTTCATTAATTGGATTAAGAGGGATTTTTCATTATTAAGTCCAATGTTTCGGTTTTCTACTGTTTAGTGACTCCAGTTGCTTTAATTTCCTAATTATAGGATTATTTATTAGGAATCCAACCATTTTCTCCAGACTTTTAGTGGAGAATCGCCACTTTCAGAAAATAATGTTAGTATCGGCGTAATCTCATACACGTGTAGACTTTGGTACTGAAATTTATTAAAATTTTTCAATGTGTAGGTAACTCAATATTAGGTGTTTGTGCATTAAGTTTTACGTAGAGGTCGCATGATATTAACGTTTAGTAATTAGAATTGGCATTCTATTTGAGAATTTTTGAAATACTACCAGGTATTTAACCTTATCCATCTAATAATGGATGGTTTGAGATTTATATATAAATTTGATAGATCTTTTAATTTTTACTATATTATTCAGATTCAGAATAGAATCGTAGAACTAGTACTATAATTTCTATACTATACAATGGTTCTAGTGGCAAATTTTGATATAAATATTTAAATAAATAATGCAATTTCAATAGTAGCGGGATAAATGGGTATACTGTTTAATATTGATATTGAACTATATTAAAAACATTAGTCTATAGTTTTATCTTATTTGTCCCAAGAATAAAGTGAATATTTTAAATAGTTTAAGCTTTCATGTTTTCTTCCACATTCCGATGTTTATATTTTGGAAGGAATAGTGTAAAATACGAGTACAAGAGACCAAATCCAGTTCAAGTATTTGCAGAAAGTATAAAATATTTTATGTTAATGTTGACACGAATTGTTTTTCCCAGTATACCTAAGGAACTGTACACTAAGGATCCGTCTATAATGAATTAAAAGGCTCAATATATTATTTTCACATGATCTTATTCGGAGTTAAATATAATAAATATATCTTGGCTCTTATCAGCTTTATGATAAATCTTTTAGATAGGCGACAGGGCACCATAACACCTTTGTAAATTGTGGGTAAATCGCAGTTACTGATCTACTAAATTTAAGATAAACATTTGAAAAAATCTCGTGCCAACACTTTCGAAATATTTGGGCGCTCAAATATTTACCTTCACCGTATCAAACATATAAAATTTAGCTAAATCATTTGAAATATGTGACGGGAGGATAGTCTGAACAGATTGGAACAAAAATAATGTGTGGCCCAGAGTAATTTAGTAGCAGCTACCTGGTCCAAAATGATATGTATATTTTATTGTTGACTTAGTCAAACATTGACAGATTTATAGGATTTAGTGTGCCAAAAATAATCATAAGCAATGGCGCGAATGGCGAGACGAAGGGTTAGCTGATAAATTAGTGATAACTGAAATATTTTTTATTTATTCCAATGTGTTTTAGAGTTCTTCAATTAAGAAGGAGTTTACAGAAAAGGAACTGGAAGGTATGAGGCTGTTTTTTTAATATTTGCTCAAATTAAAACAATAATGAACCTAAATTAATTAATAATAGTATCACAGTATATAAAAAAATTGTTTGAAAGTTGCAAAAATCATTTAATTTTGAAAATATTTACTGAGGATAAGAATAGAATTCATGTTTGCCACGTACATTTTATTCCCTTGAAATTTGTGTTTGTTATTTCTTATAAGTAAGCTTACATCCAATTTTCCAGTTTATAGAGTTATCTTATGGAGATACAAATTTTCTTAATATGTATCTAAAACTTGTTTAGGCAGATTATCTTTGTATTCTTGTGTGTTGAAGCTTATTTATATTGCTCGAAAAAAAATTATCCAAATTTTATACCTAAACGAGGGATTATCTGTTATTTTATAATAAACTTTACTAAAGAAAATGACTAGCTTGTTTTTTTTAATGAAACTACAATAAAATTTCTTGAAAATAAAATAATTCAAAAAATAAAAGTTTTGTTGCTGAAATTGAGTCATTCATTATTAGTTACATTAAATTATAATAATCTTAGCTAACTAATTAAGAATTAAATTTTAGGACACATTGTATATAATTTTTGAATTTAATCGCTACAAAATAAATATTTTTAGTGGAAATTCCGTATTTTACCCAAACAAAACCATTAATATTAATTGATATACATGGATAGGTACCTACCTGGCAAAATAATTTCTAAGATGCCCACCTTCTGACATTGTTTTTTATTAGGATTATAAACTAAGTAGAGGAATATTTATGTATAAATTTATACCATTTGCGTCATGGGACTTTTTCTATTGAAATACTCTAATACTAACTAAAAAAATGATAATATAATGAACATCTATGAACAATCTATGTGAGATGACCATAGTAGTCCAAGAGAGAAAGTTACAGATTCTTATTAGAAACAACAATAATTAAACACTTTATAGGCACAATTAATAATACTGAAAAATAAGAGTGAATTTTAATCCTAAACAAAACCATTATTATCGGTGTATAGGCATTCAAACCAAGATTATAGTTTGACCGCTTCTTCTTCTTAAAGACATTTGGGATCTTTCCATTTTTTGTAGGTGAGGCCATGTCTGTTAATTCTATGTATAGCCAGCATAAATTAACCTTTTAATACTTTTCAGTCGAATGAATACATCTGTATTTACACTGAGATATTTTATTAACTCACTGAGATGTCAAAAAATATACCAAAAAATTTGAATACTCTGTTTTTAAAGATTTTTCGAGGTATTTTAAATCTTTTGAAGGAATGTCACGTTAATACTACTAATGTTATTTATGCATTTTCTTAAACAGATGTCATCTATGGGCTATTCTCTTTTCTATGCCCATCAATCCTTGAATTAGGTACTTACACTATTATCGGGTTATACGTTGTACTGCTTTTATAGCGTTTTTCCCTTGTGTTGATCTCTTATTTATTTCTATGCTTTTTCCATATTAATTGTATTCTATTCCTATTTTCCTTTTAATTGTTATTCTTGTAGTTTTAATAATAAATATAAACAAAGGTTTTGTTCATACGAATTATTATTTGTTTGATTATGAAAATTGCGATGGTTTGATCTTTATTTTTTGAACTTTTCTTAATATTCTCCTACATTTTATCCTACACTGCATTTAAAAATAGTCTTTTATTAATTAACAAGAAAAGCTATTTCCTTTTAATTCTTATAGATTTTTTTTCACATGCTTCCTAGATTTTCACAACACATTTTTGAAGTTGAATAAAAAATACCTTGAAAGACAATTGTATTACTTTCAAAAAGAAATGGGATACTACATTTAGATGCAACCTAGTGAGTTAGTGAAATAGCTATAAAATATTTGAGAAATGCAACGGAAAAAACTGTGCGTTTTATCATAAGCATTCTGAAGGCCATTGTCACCTACACAAACGCATTCACAAAATGAGTTTAACAGGCACGTTCCTGCGTAGAGTAGGCAGATGGATCAGATACTAAAGAAATTAATTCAAAATATAATCAAAGACGTCTGCTCAGAAATCAACACTCTTTGCATTTGTCATAATGTATTTTCCAAAATCATGAATCATTATTTTTCGGCAAATTGTCACCATAAAGATATATTTTGAAAAATACAACGTTTTTTACAACCGTTGTAAAATATAAATAGGTAGACTTTTACAACGTCTGTTTGTTTACATTTTGGTACTTTGTGAATACCGTGATTCATAAAAATCCTTCTAATTTTAAAATAACCAACCACTTATGCTACAGAGTGTAAGTCAAAAAATAACGTCTGGTTTCATGCCAATATTATTTTTATATCTCTAGCAAATAAATATATCAAATATATACCTACATCGCATTCCACAATTTAAGCATTAGTTTAGTACATGAAGTGATTATAATATCTGTCATGTCTCCTATTTTAGGACTAAAAATCGCTTTCGAATTATTGGATAGAAATCAAGATGGACGGGTAACACCTGGTGAGCTAAAAATAATGTTGAACAACTTAGGAATCGATATTAAATATGAAAAAGCAGAAGAAATTATCAGAGCTGCTAGTCATTCAGGTAAGAGCAACGATTTTTCTTCTAAACACCTACACGCTTTAAAAAACAGCTCACAAATCATGAAAAGAACACAGTTAATTAGATTATATTCTGTTATATGGTTGGAGTGAAAATTGGCTACGGTGGATGGACGATTGACCTTCACGCTTTTTATATTCATATTCAATTCAATTGCGAAAACATCGAAATTGGGACAAAACGTCTAGCAATGACATTTTTAATAAAGGTTGGCAAGGAGCAAATGTTTAGTATATTTTGTTTATATTAAAAAGGGAGAATTTTGATTTTCTATTATTAAAACTGAGTGCAGAATTATTAAATTCGGTGTGGGGAAAAAATCACTGTTGGTAAACAGGCCGGTGAACCAGCGTTAAACTATGTTTAATGTACAAAATAATCAAGGTACTTTGTTAAATGATATTAAAGGAGATAGCTAGAGTATTTATATATCTTTTTGAACTCAGGAAAAGCGATAACATTTTATTCGGGAGTTCTTATACTAACTACAGACTATTTGAGGGGTTCGGGTAAAGAAATTAATTTTTTATGGACGCAGACAGATTTTTTAAATATATAATCATGTAGGTACTTAGCATGGACGTTTAAAGTAAATAATAGAGAGAACAAACATTATTATCACTCTGTCGCTCGTTTTTAATCCATAACTGTTAAAAAATGAATAAACAAGTATTAAAACTTTATCATAAATTGTATCTATAAAAGTTTAATTATTTCCCAAAAACACTGTTTATCTAATCCTATGGATTTATAGATGAAGTTTTATCAAAAAATTAAAGTATAAATATAAAAATATAAAATATAGTACGAGGGCTGCTGTTTTAATTTCGGGATAGACGCAAACCAAAACATTTAGAATTCAAAAAGGAGCTTTATTGCTTTTCAAAATCAATCTGTCATACGAACAAACCATTTGTCATAATATTTTTTCCATCCTGAAGATAGCATGCTCATCACGGCTTTTATTAAACACAAAGACGGGTCATGTGACACATTAGTTGAAAGGTCTTCTAATCATTTATCCATCGTTATAATTATTCATTTCTACCAAATTACGTATTTAGTTAAGCAGAATGAAATAACAATAACTGCTTATTCAATGAACTAAATTGTGTTAATGACCGCCACTGGAAATAAAACCGCGTAATGATTCAGAAAAAAATGCATTTACTGACAAAAGTGCTACACTTTAATTTGAAATTAGTTAATCCAGTACTAGTGAAATGTTTCATATTAATTTTACAAAATATTTAAATCGGTATTACCTAGCAATGAGACTTCCATAAACCGAAGTAATCGAAATTTTAATTATGATTGGCTGTAGAGTTTAAATAAGGACAGAAGTTAATGATTTATTTAACACTAAATACCCCAACCCCAAACCCGTTCCTCAATCAACAATTGAGAAAATGTCTGGATTGATCTCTTCAAAAGTGGTAGAAAATCAATTCCCGAATCGAGCCAAATCACACTGGATAATAATTTACAGCAATTTACTGACCAAAAAGAAAAGTAGGTACATTTGGTCCAAGAACTCTTAGAAGACGACTTTGATAGAGGAGTCGAATTCTGCGAAACTATTGTGGCCGGAATTATAAACACCCTGATTACAAGGCCATACCTTTTTGAGAAAAACTTAACTGGTTCTCGATATCTCTGTAGGGTTATATGTTGCCACAACTGAATCAGTTATTTCCAAATAGAAATTGTTTGTAGTTCCAGCAGGATGGGGCATTCTCACAACCCTGAGCTAGTCCTAGTTGAATGTGAAGATACCAGCACCGGAACTGTGGGTTTGATTTGGTATGTCTATATTACCGACTTTTAGTACTATATAGAAAATTGCTCCGGCAAAAAAATAAAATTACCATTTATCAAGATAACAAAACCCATTTTAATAATTTTTCTATAGTGACTCTCCATGTTCGAACTGACGAATTTTTGAACAATGTATGTTTTCTGTAATGACTAGTGAGTGTTTTTTAAACATCTAATAAAATAGTAATAAATTGAATAAATTGAAAATATTTTTATGATGCAAAAAACATTGTGAATCTAAAGATTATTCGTCATATATGAAGATGTAACATCGTTACATGCAGTAAAGCGAAATTTTAGGCTAGAGGAGACAAGAAGGAAAAATTTAATTAGTGAGGAAGAAAAAGATAGTGTTGCAAACAAAGAACCGCAATTTTCAAGAGCAGATACCTCTAACAGCGATATAGTAAAGTAGGAGTAGATATTTCTGTCAAACATAATATCTATCTTAATTGCTGAATGTCATCAGTTTTAAACTTCATTAGAATTTCATTGTATTTTACTAAATTTGGGTGTACCTTATAGGAATATAAATATATATATATATATATATATATATATATATATTTGAATAATCATACCATTGGAGATTGGGAAACATTTCAAATAAAGTGTCACTTGATACCTGTTTACATAAGTCCTCCAAAAGTTAATATTGGTCTTTTTTTGAAATAATGAATTTATTCCATATATTTTAATCATACTGTATTTAATATTATTTTAAGCAGAGGGTAAAAGGTACTCATTGAAGTTCATGATTTTTTTATAATTATCGTAAACGTCAACAGATTTTGTTAGTAAGTAGTAAATTATTTGTTGTCGTTTTAGGTTGTTCAGAAATGTAAGTACCTATACTAATCTACATATATCATCACCATAGTATACTATTTTTTATCTAATATTAAAAAAATAAAAAGAAATAGAAAACTTTACTAAAAGTCATACCTTTTAAGTTTAAACATTTTTTCTTAAAACTTGAAATACTAGAAACTGTCAAAATTGATGGTCATAAGAAGTATTTACGAATTAGGTATTTACATTAAATATCGACAAGTGGATCGCACTTTTCTGCACATTTCTTCTCCTTTACACCAACCAGAATGCGAAATATGTAAATAATCCTCATCCAAAACCAATTTTTAGATACACGTAACTATTTATTTGCAACACCAAGAAAAAACTTTACAAAATTATTATTAAAGCTTTCAAATAATATAAACATTAAAAAGTTCAATGAGTGTTACTACAAACATTAATGATCGGTAATTACCGGTATTTTTGTATTAATACTCTATACTTAACCTTTAATTACATACAAATTTTCATTAATTGTCTATAAAAAATTAAATTCATAAAAAAAATCATTTTTGCCCACCTACCTATACACTTCTTCTGAGTATTTATTACGGCAATATTTTTATTAAATTCGGAGAATACAGATTGGTTCAGAAGATATTAATCAATATAGCTAAAATCTATACAAAAGAATATTTAAGAAAGAGGTTCTCCGTAGGTCTCAAATGTGTTATGTAGGATTTCGAGTTTCTTTGGTTTAAAAGAATATTTTGTCAGAGATACAAACAATTAATGGTTATAAAATCGGCATATGTCTAGTGTGGAAGGGGTAGAAACCATTATAATTTAGTTTACCAACTCCAACTTAAAGTGATTAATACTTAAATCATTTAATAGCAATGAGAATACTTAAGAGTATGATACATTATTTTTTAGTTTTTTTTTATTGAACATGTTTAATAGACTCCATTTTCTAGGTTAATAGATGGGTAAAAGACAGTAGATTTCTTTTGTGTTTTAATGTATTTTTTTAATCCTGACTCAGTAAAACTGTGTGGTTTCAAATTTGAATCAATGATGTAGATATTACTTAAATGTTGTTGGTCTGATAACCACTTACCAAAATCCTTGAGCGCTTAATTTGAGATGATAAATTAGCATATATAATTGGAACCTAATTATTATACAAGAAGCCATCTCAATAACCATAATAATTTAATGGAAACGTTTAATTAATGAATATTCAGCAATATTTTTAATTAAATAATATACATTGCACATTAAAAATGTTTAGATATATAATAATAAAAGTTTACATCTAATTTTTAACACGTGTAGTTTATATCATCACATATTGGCAACAATATTGTTGCATTCTAAGTGCAGTATTATTAGTTACTTTATGACGATCTCAGCTTTCCACTGATTTATTTCAATGTCGAAAAATATGTTCTCCGAAATAAATTAAGAAACACTTTGTTATCCTTGACCGTCATTTACCTTTTCGTGTAAAATATTGCTATTTAAAATTTTAAAGAGGGCATATCAGAAAGCATAATAAAATCGGCAATAATAATACTAACAGTATGGAAAAAAATACATGAACACTTTGCTAAATGCCTATTGTAATTATTTACTACTTGATCAATAATAATAATAAATTCTTATCTTTTTTTATTTTATAATACATTGTTCACCATATTTATGCCATTTCTCTGATAGAATAATAATAATAAGATCTTTTCATTAAAAAAACTTCTCACTTGATCCCGATCTAATTCAATATAGAATTGGGTTCGCAATCAAAGGAAGGCAACCGATGGAGTAGTGTAATATTTGGTTGTTTTGGAATTTCTCCAAATTAAACTATGGCTATTTCTCTATTAAATGTTCCTTTTTCCAATAGTTATTTTTTTAACATACAATTTTTCACAACTTATGGATTTTACCGATAACAACTGTTTTTGCTAACTTCTCGACATTTCTGAGTAGTAACGACTATTATCAATAACAATTATAATGCCAGAGATTCTATTATTATTATTATTATTATTATTTGCTGAATATAATCTTTAAAAAATGTATGTGTTCGGGTATTCTTTCATATGCTTTAGTTAAAATGTTAATAAACCATTTTCGAGAAGTCATAAAAATTCCAGAAATGTGATATTTTTATCGTACCATATTTTGCCAATAGTATAACCTTCTTCTAACCAAGGTTCATGCAAATAATAGATATACAGGGTGAGTATTAACTATTACCATATAGAGTAAGCGGGCAAAATAAAATGTTAAAGTTGAAATGTTTTTTGGTAATAAATAAATTTATAACTTGGCACAGAGACATAACTATACAAGGAATATTCTTGATTACGAAAGGGTTGTAACTTTCTTAGACGAAACTTTTTAGTAATGTCGATTAGGAAATATATATAAAAATAAAAATTTTTATGTAAAATTGTTCTACTTGTTGAAACACGATAATTTCAACTATTTTCGAGAAAACTACTATTGAAGTGTTCCGAATCTCGTAAAGGGATTTCACATAATATTTCATTTATGAAAAAGTTCGTTGGACTGTCAGATAATTGTTGTTGGTTAATTTATTGCGAGTGCATTACTTTTGCTGTGAGATTTTAATGTGTTGTTGGATTTTTAAAGAGTAATTTGTTAGATACCTTTACTTTTTCTGATCGTCATAATCATAACCATTTTACTAATGAGGAAATGCAGGGTATGATTTGAGTATACGCACCAGAAAATTATTGCACTCGATCTACAGCCATAGCTATAGATTGCTATATGCAAGTAGATGAAAATCCTGAAATAAGTTGCCGTTATCTGTCCTCATATTTTGATCCAAATAACAAATAACCTGCACTTACTCTACTGTCCCAATAGTTATAACTCGCTTTGTATATCTTTATTATGACCTCAACTCTTTTATCATGCTATCGCCTTTACCTTACCAGGATCTCAGGAGTCGTTTCCTTCAAAAAATAATGTGATCTCTCTCTATTTAACAATGATTTTCTGTGTTGTTTCTACCATCTAGAATTCATTTTCTTCTAAGTGTTCCATAATTTCTTTTTACTAATTTAAAAAATATTTTCTCTAAAAGTAATATTTTTTATAAAGTTGGTATTTCTTTATTAAGAAAAATAATGATTTTATCTTAGACAATTCTATTAACATTGTTTCGAAAGGAAGTAATTTTCATTAGATTTGTTAACATAATTTAATTATTATCGATTACTAATAGTCATCATAATAATAAGTGGGTAAATATTTAGACGTAGGTATCCCATTTTGAATTTGCTACTTACTTGCTTATAATCTTGTAATGACATACGAAGGGATTATACAGGGTATTTTTACGATCAATATTACTTTGGTAACCTGACGCTCAGCACTTTATTTTTCTGACAGATATGCGCTTTCCGTTGTAATTACCTGAAAAGCGGCGCCCCTTTGTCTGTTTTAGGTGCTTTTCTGTAGATAATAAGAAATAAAATATACAGGTTTAGAAAGTATCCCTTTCAACCGAACTAGAGGTACGACCACGACTGCCGAATTGACTGGAACGATGTTCCCACCTCGATGTATCCCTACTTCAAGATATTAGTTATAGGTTCTCTCAATTTCAAAACGCGTTCTTTATCACTCGCATGGATTCGTGTGTGACCTCATATATTCAGGCCAAATATGTATACAGATATAATAACTAATGAAATGTTTTTTAGAAAACGACTGACTTAAGAAAAATTGTTATAATAGTTTTTTGTTGTTAGTAGTACCTTTAAGAAACGCACTTGTCTATATATTAATGACTAGAGTGATATCATTCGAATTAACTCATCTTAAGAATATTACTTTTACGAAAATTTGAAATATAATATATTAATTATATGAATTGAAGAGTAACAAAGTTACGAGTTGGTGCGTACACACTAAGTAATGAAAGAAAAGCCAAATTTTGTATGTAAAGTGTGTAAAATTTTAATGTGAAGGTAAATGTAAAAGAAAAGTATATGTTTCCTAAGTCGAGCGCTTTCGGCAATACAATGCCATCATCAGGACAAAAAAATATGCATTAATGTCGTTTAAAAGTTAATTAAGATTTATTGTTACTGCAAAAATGTTCTTAAAAGAATTTTATAATTAACTTACTGCCTTCTATTTCTGCATATTTTTTTGTCCTGATGATGGCATTGTATTGCCGAAAGCGCTCGACTTAGGAAACATATACTTTTCTTTTACATTTACCTTCACATTAAAATTTTACACACTTTACATACAAAATTTGGCTTTTCTTTTATTAATTATATGTATTACTTGCCATACAATAATGTACGTCTATAGCTTGGGTCGTTTTATTTTCATTTCAAAATGAACTTTAGATCGACATAACTCTTAGTATTTTTTATCCCGTATTTAATTGTTTAAAAAAGGTAACATGTAAACATAACAGTATAAAAAGTAATTATCTAGGTAAATTGTTTTAAAAAAATAGGTGAATAATCTAAATTTACTAGTTTTGTGATTTTTCAAAATTGGAAAAATAGTGTACTTCAAACAATAACTAATTTCCTGATTTTTAGGCTCAGATTTAATAGACCAAAATGACTTTTTGTCATTCGTAAAGCTAATTCAACAAGCATGTCCTGGTAATAGTGAAGAAGATATAAATAGCGATTTAAAAGCCGCTTTTGAAGTTTTCGATATCGATAGAGATGGATTTATAACTAAGGAAGAGCTGAAAACAGCCATGGAAATGATAGGAGAAGCAGTTACAGAACAACAATTAGATCAAGTCATCCGAATGGCCGATATAGACAAAGACGGAAGGATAAATTACGAAGGTATTCATTATTATAAAAAATTAATTATTATTTTAAAACAGGGAATGGAAGACACAGTAAGACTTAAAAAATTCTTATTTGTCAGTTACTCATATCTCATATAATTACAACATTTTAATGACTATTTTTTTATTATAGAATTCGTTAAATTACTAACGTCTTAAAAAGAAAAAACAACCGTGGTGCCAAAATATAGTCCTACATAAGTACATGAATAAGAGGCTGTGGTCTATTTTATTACAAGATCATTAATAAGGACACAATTATCCATTGACTGATTAAAGTGAAATATATATACCTACATATATATCTAGTGAATATATATTGTAGTTGTTAAAATAAGAATAAGTAATATATGTTTTTGTTATTTATATATTCATTACGTTGTCCCTTCTATATTATAACGGTCTTAATGTAGATTAAAAGAGAAATTTTAATTTGTTAAGATACGTAGGCTGGGTTGCATAAAAGCGTGTTAACCCTGGAATTATTTGATCCCGTGTCAAATATTTTAACCGTTGCTTTTCTCTAATTTCAATGCATGCTAAATGGCACTGGAGTAGAGGAAAACCTCCTCTTATGGAGTCCTATTTTTGTCGACAGAATATATCTATAAATATTGGTGGAATTATTTGATCTTCAGGCTACCCTTTTTTTTACCTTTATTCTAACAGATTTTAGAAAAATATATAATTTATAGTTACTATTTTTGTCTAAATAAATCAAATAATTTTAAAGGAGTTACCCCATAATATGGAGCACCTGTATATGGCTTTCGAACATTTTTTTATTCAAAACACGGTACACATGTACCAGTACCTATAAAAAACTAAAAAAAGTAGTGAATGTATAAATTAAGTAATAAAAATTAAGCACACAAGTCACAAACGTAATTGGGGTGTCATTTCCAACATATTCTGAATGAAACCATTTATTACATGATTGGTACTGAACCCACTCTTCTCCAGGTCTGACGTTTTCATATTCCTGTTCACAGAACTTACAAAATTATTCCTCACTTTCGTCGCTGAAGGCATTATCATTAGATTCTTCAAAAATCATATTGACTTCTTATTTTGTTTACATAAATGGAAAAAAATATATTTTTTTCATATTTACCTAAAAAACTTATTTTAAGTAACAATTAAATATAATAAATATGGAAAGATAAATAATACTTAGCTGTCCATATTTATTATGAATAATTTCAAAACGTGTTTATGAATTTTGCTCTGGTGAAATTATCGCAAACAATAAGTTTTTAGTTGGCTTTAATGGTCAAATCTCAGCAAATCTAGTGCATCTGCGATTAAGAACTGATAATAAACCTAAAAATCAGGTAAAAGTGATAAAATTATTGTTTTCCTAGTTAAAACCAAAAATGCCTTCTTGATTATCTCAGTGACCTTCAGTTAACATTGGTCCGATTAACGGAAGAAATTTCAACAAGTCCTTTATTTTCACGCACAGCGTTGCCATACTTTGCAAGGGTTAATAAAATGACAGGAAATAAAAGTAATAATCCTAACTGTAGTGAATGCAAATCCAAGATAACAAAGACCCAAGGGTCGGTGCAATGGGAACAATGTAAAAACTGGGTTCACCTAAATTGCTCTAATATGGATGAGATGGAGATTAAAGTAATGCAGAAATTAAAAAATAAATGGCACTGCATAAACTGCAAGCAAAAGGTAGCACAGGACATAAGAAAATCAATGGACCCTTTGGGGTGTGCTTCTTCGCAAACACCGCTCAAATCATCACTTGGCAGTGAGGAAAGGATTATAGAATTTATAAATAGCTTGAAAAAAGAGTTAGGCGCCGAAATTAGAAGTCTGAAAGAAACCCTTAACTTCTACTCTGAGAAGTATGAAGAGCATAAAAATAACAATTTAGTAATCATGCAGGAAATCAGCGAGAAAGAAAACGAATTAATACACCAAGAGCTTAAAAGACTAAAAAACCAAACTGATAGGAAAGATAAAGAATCTAGAACAAACAACTTAGTAATAATGGGAGTACCTTGCAGCCTAGAAGAAGCAAAAAGTAATTCAACTGAATTAAAAACAAAAATAGGGAAAGTTCTTAGCTATATCGATCCAAATTTGAAGCAAACAGACTTTAAGGTATCAATTTTAAATAGAAATAAGCCGGATTCCCCTGTCTTGGTTTCTTTCAGTACAACAGAGCAAAAAAATATAATGCTCACAAAGAGAAGAGAAAAAGGCAAAATACTAAGCAATAACTGTGGTCTCCCAGGATCTACTCACATATTTTTAAATGAAGACCTTACCAAAGAACAGCGTGAATTGTTTAGATCAGCCCGCAGTTTGAAAAATAGTGGTTTTAAGTTTGTATGGGTTAAGTTGGGTACAGTGTATGTTAAAAAATCTGAAAGCTCTGACGTTATTAGAGTGTCCAGTGAAAGCGATGTTCAGAAATTAAAATTACAATAAAATAAAATCTATAGGTAGACAATAACAATGGACATATTTTGGAACATTCACCGATCCAACTTCGTTTTTGCTAGGGGGCAGTGAAGCGGTAGTGTGTGAGGATATAAAAGAGACTAAATATTTTGCTAATGTAAATAGGGATTTTAATATGCTACATGTAAATATTTGTGGGCTAATAACAAATTTTAATAATTTTTTAGTATTTTTACAGTCTTTAGAGACTGATTTTGATCTGATTGTATTGTCGGAAACCCATGTTTTTAGCAACTTGGATCAATTTAAAATGAAGGGATATGACATCTTTTACAACAAAAGTAAATTGAATTGGTGTGATGGTACAATTATTTATGTAAAAAGCGAGCTGGTACTTAATTCTGAAATAATAAAAATTAATGAATCAAATTTCCTAAGAGTGTCACTCATCAAGAATTCCCTGTCAATTGGCGTCATCGCACATTATAGACTTCCTTCCACCTCACAAGAATCTTACTTAATAAATACAAATGAATTGCTACAAAAACCATTAAATAATCATTCCCTGGAACTATTTGTGGGCGATGCTAACCTAGACATTCTAGATAAAAAATCAGTAAATGTTAACAAATATATTAACACACTAGCGTCATATGGATACAAACATGTAATAGATAAAGTGACAGTGGAAGTTGTATAGATCATATAGCCTTAAAAGTAAGTAATCAAAAAACTATTATAAAAAATACTAATAGTGTTATTCTAAAAAGCAGCTTATCTGATCACTATCCTATTTTATTAAACGTACACATTCAAAATAAAGTTCAAAATAACCCGGGAAAATTAAGATTTATAGATAAAATAAACAGAGAACTGTTAAGAAATAACTTAAACAATGAGGAGTGGGAGAATGTTTATCAGTGTGGTGATTCTAATGATATAGCTCAGACTATCATAAATAAAATACAAAATCAAATTAAAAATGCTACCAGCAGAACAAAGATAACATCCAGATTAAGGGGTATAAAACCATGGATAACAAGGGGACTCGTAACCTCTATTAGACAAAGAGATAAACTAAAAAAGCTTGTAGCCTCCTATCCGAACAATATTACCTATCTAAATAACTACAGAGAGTACCGAAATAACCTATCTAAGTTAATATCTAAGGCAAAAAATTCATATTATTCAAGTTCTATTGCTGAAAACATGGGTAATCCGAGGAAACTCTGGCAAAATATTGGGGAGGTAACGGGTCAGGGACGGTCAAAGAACTCAATTACCTGTATTAGGAACGACGATGGCCAGGATGTTTATGATAGTTTCTTGATATCACAGAATTTTAATGAATTCTTTAGTACTGTTGGTAGAAAGTTGGGTGAAAAAATAATTACGCCTGAAGTGAAGGTCATGGATAATAAAATATATGAAAAATCTTTGTTTTTTAGGCCTGTAACAGACAATGAAATTGTAAATCATATCATTTCCTTAAAGAACGGATCAGCTGTGGGTAACGATAAAATTAGTGTTAGTATTGTTAAGGAAAATAGTATCAATTTGAGTAAACCTCTTACACACTTGGTAAACTGTGTTCTCAATACTGGCGTATTTCCCACTATTTTTAAAAACTCTGTCATAATTCCGGTGTATAAATCAAATGAAAAGAACCTAATGAATAATTACAGACCAATTGCCTTAACCAGTGCAATTGCAAAAATTCTTGAAAAGTGTATTAAAGTTAGGCTCATGCATTTTCTGGAATCTAATAATATATTATCAAAAAATCAATTTGGCTTTAGGGAAAACCGCAGTACTGAGGACGCTGTTGCAGTAGTGACAGATTTTATTATAGGTAATTTTAATAAAGGTTACAAACCCTTAGCGATATTTTTAGATCTGTCAAAGGCATTTGATACTGTGGAACATCACACTTTACTACAAAAGATGGAAAATTTGGGAATAAGAGGTAGTGCGTTAAACATTTTTAGAACATACCTAAATGAGAGAACACAAATAGTGAAAGTAAACGACATTCATAGTGAAATAAAAAAAGTTGAGTGTGGTGTTCCACAGGGTACTGTCCTCGGTCCGATTCTCTTTTCTATATATGTAAATTCACTAGCAGAATTAAACACAGAGGGACAGATAGTATGTTTCGCTGATGACACAGTATTGTTGGTCAATGATCGGACATGGCAGGAAACCTTTGACAGAGGTGAAAGCGCTATGATGAAAGTAAAGCATCGGCTGGATTCTAATCTCTTAACGTTGAATAATAACAAAACATTCTTTGTTGGTTTCGCCATGAATGCACGAGGATTGCCAAGTAAGGAAACCATGAAGCTTCACAAATATAACTGTAATTTAAATGACACTTGCAACTGCACTCAGGAAATAAAAAGAAAGGAGAGTATTAAATACTTAGGTGTAATCTTTGATCAATGCATGACATGGCGAAGTCACATTGAGTATATTAATAATAAGGTACGTAATTCACTATATAAATTCTATGAATTGAGACAACTGGTCAATGCAAACATCTTGAGACGTTTCTATAAAGCCCTGGTCGAGTCTGTGCTGTCATATGGCATCACAGCCTGGGGAGCAGCTTGTGATAGTGTATTGTCCCCACTATATGTCACCCAGAAATATGTAATAAAGGTAGTGCTATTTAAAAATAGGTATTATCCCACGGCCCTGTTGTTTGGGGAATCTAGCCTAGTAAATTTGAGACAACTTTATATTAAAAGTATTGTAAGTTTTAATTTTAGAAATGATATATTTATGATTCCTGTAAATCAGCTTGGGATGGAAACAAGATCAATAACAAAAGGAAACTTAAGTATCCCGAACACTCTATTCACAGCTACTCAAAGGCATATATCATATACACTCCCAAAAGTATTGAACATCCTTCCTGGTGATCTTAAGCCACGGAATGGTGTCTCATTTAAAAAGTTAAAAAGTAAAATTGAACATTGGATTATCACAAGTTGGATTAACGTATGCAATGAGATACCTTTTTGTGGTGTATTGTAGTATGCTGCTACTGTGAATTGGGTACCATATATGTTTTCTGTTTTTTTCTTCTCTTTTTTGGTCAAAACTCTAGTGCACACACAGAATCAACCTTCTATTGTGCCCTAAAACTCTGCATTTATATAATATTTATTTATATGTATATTTTTGTATGAATGAAATTTTATTATTATTATTTATTATGTTATACTTGATATTATTTTACTTTTATTTATTTATCTTTGAAGTATTTTATTAATTTATACGTTTTATATAATTATTTTTTTAATATTTTTATTTTTTTGAAATATTGATTTAATTCAATTTTGATTAAATACCATTTTTCAAAATAAAATGTAAAAAAAAATGCTCTGTAAATGGGTTACTGTTTGGAAATAAATGCTATTATTATTGCTATTATTATTATTATTACTTGGACTCAACTATCATACGAAATTACTTCCGTACTAAACATCTAGCCTTTTGGTATTCTGTTGTTTTTAAATAGTAGGTACAATCTGCTAGGATAATAAGCAGTTAAATAGGTTGTTAGTAGAATTACCATGTATAGGTACTTCTAGGAAAAATAAAGAGGTTACTTTTCAATTACATTACTGTCATTTGTTGCAGAAACTGCTAGATAGGTTATAGCCATTTAAACTATGACCTAGTGACTATAAGCAATAATAAGTGTAGCTGTATGTGGTTGTAACTAGAGTGAATATGTTATTGTATTGATAGTTTATTATTACACATAGGTGAGAGATCCCAAGAAGTTATTGACCTCATCCGTTTCTGGTGTGCAGCGATACTGAAGCAAAGTACTTCATATTTAATTCATTTAATTTTTTTGTTAAGTATATTGTTTTCATTTAGTAGAAATATTGCAAAAACTGAGATAACTGCATGAACTATTTCCACATAAATTGATAAAAAAAAATTAAGCAAAACTTTCACGAAATATTTTGTATATATTAGTTTGATGCCCAAAAACAATACAATATAAAAAAATATATAAAAAATTCTTTTGTAACTAACTCTTAAGCAAAATTTCATTAACACGTACTTTTGGTTCAAGTTGTCTGATCAAGATTGTTTTAAAACCTAGCAACCGAATTTTTCAATTTCAAAAATGAAAAATAAACACATAATCAAAGTTTTTATTTTATTTTAATACTGATGAATTTAATTACAAAACTTTAGATAGGATAAATATTGTAAAATGTCTTCAAAATTCTACTTAATACTAGTATATCACAAGGTCGTCTACACATCTAAATAAATAAAAAAAATAGATCTATTTTTAAGACGATTTCCGTTATTTGGTAAATTTATCTAAATTTTTAAAAATATGGACAATTAAATATACATGTTTATTAAAAATAAATTATACAGACTAGGGAACAGTCTTTTAAATAAAAAATTGATTTTAAGAGTTAATCATTTGTTTAATGATTTCATCGCCACCAGGGTGTAAGATAAACAAGGTACTATGTGTAATTTAATTGTATGGACTTTCTGTTTTTAATCATTTATGAATTTTATTGTGTCAATATTGTTTAATTTCAAAAATTAAGGCGCCAATGTATTTCTTAAATATAAAAACATTAGAAAACAATGAAAAGTGGCTAAAACCTTAAAACCAGTACATTTCTAGAGGTAGTTCGCCAATAACTCTGTTTACCATACACACTAGAGGCGCTACCTGAACCGAGCTTTGCTTAAAATATCGTTTTGCTAATTCTTAAATTAAGTCAGGTACAGGTATACAAAAAGTAAGATTTTTATCTAGATAGAAGGAAAATTAAAAAATATAAGTACCTTTCCCTAACAATAACAAGCATAGAAAATATCCTCTGCTTAAATAACCATATAGTGGAAAATTTAACCTAATCATTACAATCTAGACATTAATTTATCCAGAAATTGCCTAAGTAGGGTATATATTACAATAGAAAATTTAAATAAAAATATAAATATAAAATAATATATATAAATATTTTTTATATGGCATTCACAAAATTTTTATTATTTGCTATAAACTATACTGATCTAGCTTGATAATTTAAATGAGATCCATACTGGCTAGAATTTGAGCGTTGATAAATCTGTGGTAAGGATCCATCTTTAAAAACGTGCAAAAGAAAAATTGCAACGACGGTAACTAAAAATCCGCAAATGGCGCCTAAAATGTCCACGCCACTCATGTGTTTCCATTCTTCAAACAAAATGGTGGAAGCAATTATCACCAGTGTTGTAAACAATACGTAATATATTGGAGTAACAACACTTGTACTGAACAGATCGAGAGCTTTGTTTAAGTAGTTCATTTGAATGACAATTAAGAAAGCTATCGCCAAGAAGAGTAAAACTGGCATCAAAATATTTGGCTCGTCATCTTCATAAGACATAACTGTAATAGATTAATCTTTTAGATTTTAATTGGATCCTTCTCCTATTAATAATATTATAAAATAATTATTTAGACTAACCTGAATTTTCTTTAATTGCAAGTCCGAGAGCTTTGCATGCCATAACAGTTAAGCTGCCAGTAGCTGAACAGAGTAAAAGATATATTATAACATGCTTTGAACCATATTTAGGGCCAATCAAAAACAATATTAAAAGAACTAAGATCAGAATTGAAATCACATAATTAATAAAAGTTGCTTTTTGGGCCTCTTGTAAAAGTTCATCTACTGTGACTACTAATTCATCTTTTGGAGCATGTATCACTATTATTGTGGATCCCAGAATACATAAGAAACAACCCAACTGAAAATAAAATATATTAGAATTTTTAATTAGAATTAATTAGATAATATTCTATACCTCTAATAAGGTTTGGATATTACAAGTCGAAAATAAATATATTTTAAAATAGAGGATATCATATAAACTAAAAATTAGACTAGGGATGAGCAACCTGCGACCCGCCACACTTTCTAATGCTGAATTTCATCTCTTTACTTTTAAATATTCCTACAATGTCCCACAGCCTAATTGTATCCTAGACATGTTCATTTAATTTTTGGAAATGATGACATCATAGATATGCAATGATAAAATGTTATGGTAATGATAAGATAATTAAGGAATGTCTAACTGCTGCTGTATAAATAGCTATCCTAATAAAAAGAATATGATTTCCAAAATAGATTTGTCTAGATTTAAAATTGAAAGAAGAGTTGAAGACCTGCCCGAAAATATAATTGTTCTTTCAAGGTAAACAATTCAAAAATTTGAATGATGTTCCTCAGCCCTTGATGAAAGTTGTGACATCAATGACAACTAGCTACATTTGCAACAGGAATCAATTCGAATTTTAATATAAGTGAAGAAATGGGTTCATTTATTCTAGTGAAAGAAATTACAACAGGTAAAGACCCGTACAATGAACTAAAATCGATGTAAGAAAATTTATCAATTTTTCATTACCTAAAATTCTTGGCATATCAACCGATTGGATACTAGCAATGGCAAGCATGAATGAAAAATAGGAGAAGTGATCAGTCATGTAATTTACAACACAAAACTCCGCGTTGGTTGAGTAGAGGTGCTATGCTAAAAAGAATATATAATTTAAAGAATGATATTCAGCTGTTTGTGGAAATAAAAGAATATTCGTTTCTCCAATTGGAAAATAAAGAATGGATGTGTGATGTTGCTCATTCGATATAACTCAGCATTTGAATGATTTAAACATGGAACGTTCAGGAAAAAACCAGTTTATTCATAACATGTTTGATAAAATTAGTTATTTTAAAACAAAGGGGTGTACCCCAGGGATCCCATTTTATTTAATTTATTTGTGAACAATTTGACCAGTAAATTTTTAATGTTTGCCGATAATGTAAAGATTTACCAATATCTTACAAATATATCCGATCATGCAGGTTTATAATCTGATTTAACGAATTTATCTCATTGGTGCAATGTTAATGTTTTGTCTTTGAATTTGTAAAAGTGCCATAAGATAATATTTTCTAGATCTAGATAAGTGTTTAATACCTGTTATTCAATAATAGAAGAGTCATCAAAAAGTGTGGCCACATACGTGACCTAGGAGTAACATTAGATAAAAAATGTATGTTCAATATCCACGTTAAGGACCTCATTTCTCGTTCTTTTAGAGTACTTGATTTTGTTCAAACGAATACTCAGGATTTTTCTGTACACATTTTAAAAGTTTTTTACTGTTCACTTGTACAAAGTATTTTAGAATATTGGAGAGTAATTTGGTCTCCTAGTAACGACATTTATAATACACAATTAGAAAGGGTTCAAAGTAAGTTTTTAAGAATCAGTTGATTTAAAATGGACATTGATAAAGAGGAGTGTAATTACAATAGAGTTCTATCTTTATTAAATACGAATTCCTTGGAACATAGGAGGTTAGAGTCGGATTTGCGTTATATTGTTATGTTTTGTTTACATTTTCGAAAAAATGATTGTATTTTTTATTGTAAAATAATAAATAAATAAATAAATAAATTTGGAAGAAACATCTGTTATCAAACAACACGTCACATTTTGCGTACTCTTAAGAAAAGACTCCTTCAAAAACTCAAAAATATGCCTAGCATTTACAAAAATTAATAAAGGAATTTGAAACGTAATTTAAACTATTTAGATAAGAAAAAATCGTTTCTATTTTTACATTTTTCTTCGCCATTTAATATAATAGTTATGGACGAGTTATAAATGGAATTAATAGATTCACAAAATGACACGGATTTAAGAAATACATTTCAAAATTACATGATATAAGAAAAATTCCCATGATTAGGCGCACATGCAAATCAAATATTTTTTGAGGTAACTGTAAACAATTTTTTTTCATAACTATTAAATAATATAGGGTTGGAAAGCTGACTGCAAGTTGTGTCGTCCTTATATGTAAATATAGACCAATTGATGGCAAAGAAGCAATATCAAATTACTCTCATTATCTTATCTTTTTCCACATATATATTTGACAGTTTTTTTAAATAGTATTTCTATTAGTAACTGATATTTTCTATATCTTTTTATACAAGGTTTTGTTTTGTCAATAGATAATTTTAAGATCATCATTCAGTGTTTGCATTATCATAAGCTTCTTAGATGCCACCCAAACATTTTTTAATTTATAGATGGCCAGTCATAAAAAAGTTGCTCATCCCTGAATTAGACTATAACGGTGGCAAACTTTTATAAAACTATGAATACATAAAGATAATTCCAAAAGAATATAAATGAAGGTATATATTTTCATTAATAGGGTTTACCTTACCTTGCCAAGCAGATTTAGCTTTTCATTTAAAAATTTGGTTGCTAATATGGCAGAAACTAATACACTTAATGCACCTAAAGGAGTCACTAAAGAAGCAGGTGCAAAGGCATATGCAGCAAAATTTGCTAATTCTCCAACTCCCACTAAAAAATGTACATGATAGATATAGCTCACTCTAAAAATAGCGGTCTGCATTTTGTTGCAGCGATTATATAAATAAGTACAAACAATATTATTATTATTAGAGCTGCAAAAAATTGTTGCAGTAAGAGTAACATTCTGCAATATTTTTTTTATAGCATAGTTTGCACGTTATATTGTGGTTTTTATTCAAAGTAGCAATGATATTCAGAAATATTGTAATAGAAAAATGAATAATAAAGCACATCACTTACTTGTTACAAGCCCCAGCCACCACATCCAGTCTGTTAAATACCCAAATCCGCCAGCACCTGCTCTCATACTACCCTTTCTGCCTAGTCTTATTAAAGAGATTTTCTTTATTATAAAACTAGAGCCAATAAACACAGATGAGGCAACAGCTAGGCCTAGACCTATATAAAACCTTGAGTTTGTGTATAATTTTATTTTAGTGGGTTCTGTAGTTACCTCCATTGTCTGATAAAAATTTCAAAAGTTGTCAAAGACATACGACCTATTAACAGATGAAATCTTATATTATTACTCATCAGAGAGATAAGATAACAATATTTAATGTGTTATCTGTCATTTATCGACATAAAAATTATCGTCTACATCTCTAAGATCCTCCTAAACATATACATTACAACCTCATATATAACCTTAAATTTTAATGTCACTATATTTGTCATATGTCTTTATAGGTTGGTGCAGATTAGCCGAGTATAATTCGAATACGACCTCTGGTGAAAAAAAGTGAAACTATCATAATAGTAAAATAAATATAAGTTGTGATATCATGCTGGAATATGTTCTCGAGTTTTCATTGTGTTTGTATTTACTTTACCTTTACTATTTTGTAATGAAAAGCACAAGATTCGTATTTACGGAATTTGTTTTACTACTTTGAGATTCCTATTGACATTTGACAGTGCCCTCTATCGAATTCGCCGAAAGTTAGGAGAATATTCGAGCTCAAGAAAGAAGAAATTAGAGTAGTCCTTAGAAACACACAGATAGCGCATATTTTAGAGAGTTGAGATCAGTATCGATACATGTTACAAGTATCAGTATCTTCATACAAATCTTATAATGTATTTGGCAGTTTCAGTATCTCTGCATCGGTATCAGATGATACCACCGTCGCTCGTGCAACTTCGGGGCCCCACTCACGTTGAGATTGGTATCGATACCTATTGCAAGTATCAGTATCTTGATACAAATCTTAGTGTATTTGGCAGTTTCACTATCTCTGTATCATTGTCGCGCAATTCGACATCGCGCTCATGCAACTGATACTTGCCTCGGCATTAACTTTATTAAGGCAAATTTTACGATTGGTACATTTGCGCATGGTCAGATGTCAAAATAAGGTCGACTTTATTGGGGCTTGAAAGTCTCCGATGACAATGGAGGTCAAAAAATTTAAAACTGTCAATAGTGTCATTAGTGTCAATTCCATACGTGTGTTTATTTACTGCGCAACATTTTATAGATGTATTCGCCCCTTTTGTTGTAGAGTTTGTTATTAGAAATTTGTCCATTACCTTTTTAGCGTATATCTAAAGTGTAAATTCATTTGAGACTGTTTGAAAAAATAACTTCAAGATGGGTAAAGGGTTTAACAATTATATGTGTAAGAAATTCTTCCATCCAGCCTCTAGAGATAATTTAAAAAGGGTAAGAGCAGCATACAATCTATAATGAATGCTTTTTTTATTGATAAATAATGAATTTTAGGTGTGGATGGCAGAACAGAAAGCCGAAGCGTATAAAAAGAAACAAGAAGAACTTAGACAGCAATATGAGAAAGAACAAGATCTACATGACAACAAGGCTATGCTTAGTAAAGAGAGTAAGGATAAATTAAGTATCAGCTTCATGTATGAGCCGCCTCCAGGAGCTAGAAAAGAAAGAGAACGAGAAGACAATGAACCCGAGTACAAATTTGAGTGGCAAAGAAAATACAATGCTCCTAGAGAAAGTTATTGTAAAGGCGACCAGGAGATTAGAGATCAGCCTTTTGGAATTCAAGTCAGAAATGTAAGATGTATCAAATGTCATAAATGGGGCCACATTAATACAGGTAAGCAAATGCAAAATGCGATGTTTTTATATTTTTAATAAAATAGCTTCTATATGGTTTTTTAATTCTTAGATAAGGAGTGTCCTATGTATAGCCTTTCAATGAGCGCGGCCAGATCTTTAGAAAATGCAACAGTCTTGGATCAAAATTCTTTAGTGCAACAAATGCTAGATGATGGTCTTGCTTTAAAAAAGCAGCATGTCAATTCTGTAGAAGTTAACAAACATCTTTTACTTAAAGAAGAAGAAGATGCCAATTCAGAGACTGCATTTTTAAAGTCCCTTACTAAGAAACAGAAAAAGGCTTTGTTAAGGTAGGGATACAGAGATTTTTAGTTTTAATGCATTAAATAATAAGGTAAATAGCCAAATACAGTTCCGTATAGCTATTACTTAAGCGTTAATTTATTATTCAGATAACTAATTCATGTAAACTTTTTAATACCACAGCTTAACAAATTTTATATAGTTTTATTTAAAATGTTAATGCACAAATCAAGTTTTCTTATTTTTTATAAATTTTCCTACACATTCAAATTATTGCACAAATAATGTTCAACTCATGCACTGATAGTCTTTCTGTTTAAAAAATATCATTTTTTTTGATAAACTTTGTAACAAATGTAAAATTCGATCTTTTCATCTTATGTTGTAGACCAAACATTTTTCAGAAATTTTTTCTTAAAATTGATAAAGTAAGATGTAAAATGTAAATCGCATTTATAATTTATATTTTTTACAGGAAATTGGAAAAGCTAGAAAAGGAACCTGAAAAAAGGCGAAAACATGAAAATGAAAGTGAAGAATCATCAGATGATGAAAAACGAAAAAGTTCTAAAAAAATAAAAGCTCAGAAATATGACACAAGTTCAGAAAGTGATAGAAAGAAAAGCAAAAATAGGGAAGATAGTAAAACAAGAAAGAGACATGACGGAAGGAGTACAGACAAGAACAGAAGTAGGAATAGAGATAGAAAAAGAAATAGTAGCGAAGACAGACACAGTGTATCAAAAAGAAGACATAAGAAATAAATCTGTAAAAATGCCTAATATTTGATGAATATATTGAAACTATGTTACAAGGACATTATTGAGTCCGATTTAATCCATTTGATTTGTTGTATTTATTTAATAAATATCTTAATTTTTTATTTGTGTATTTATTAAGTATCTATAAAACTGAAAATGAAAAAAATCCCTCTAATACTTTACTAAGATAATTTAACAACTCACAAACACTTAACTAGCGTAACAATTTACAATACATAATCTAATTCATATCTAATATACTGATTTTTTGGATCATTTGCTATCCTGGGATAACCAGCAACCAAGGAATCCTGACCTCCAATGTACAAGGAGTTATATATTTTCCAATAAACATCTCTTACTTTCCTTGCTGGGTGGAAGAGACCCTAAAAAATAAAAATAAGTAAATTATTTCAAGATAATTCAAATAAATTGCAATTTTTCATGAAAATGTTAAACTAAAATGAGTGTTCAATAATTTATAAAATAAAATTAATTCCAAAGAGTTATAGTTTAAAAAAAAACAGCACTGTGCACTTACTTGTAAAGTGTACTGTAATATTTTAACAGGACCCAAAGCTACTCTCATTCCTTCAATAGCATCCATAAAAGCTTGAACTAAGTGCGGCGACGTTTCAAATATATTTGGCCAAACGTAATTTAACAAATGGACAAGTGCATCTTCACAACCAAATCCATATACTCCAAGCGCCATATGTTTAATAGCAGCACAAGCTGTTTGTCTACAAATAACATTTTCTTTGTAATAAGTTAATTGAATTTGATATTCTCTTTGTATTATGTGCCTAAATAATAACAGGATTGGTCAAAATTGCCGGAACAGCCGATATATAGATTAATTACGAATTGTATGAAAAGTTGGCTGGACAGAAGTTTTCTTAGGTTTTATAATTAACGACGTTTAAAAAATATTAGATATACATTATAAATTGTAGATATGGTATCTGTATTATTAATAAAATACCATTATAAAGATTTGTTAAATGACTGTCCTACTATGCCATGATTTTTACAGAATATTTTTTGACCTTTTAACATCACCAAGTCCTGTTAAGAATTTTGGTTTACAAAATTATTGATTTCAACGTTAACTATGGATGAATTAATTGAACTTGAGTAAATGAAACTATTGATCATTTTGTAGATAGGGAAGGGTTTCTGCAAAAAGCTTGTGATTTGTTAAATGAAACATGCTCCAATTTCAAAATTTATAGTATCTGGGAATTTAAGCAAGTTTGATGAAACAGGAAGTCTATGAAATATTCCAAGATACATGAGAAAGCAAAAACTTCGGTAAAAAAGCTACCCTTAAACTACAATCTTAGCGAATATTCTGTAAAAAAGAATATCAAGAGCCAATAAACGCACAAAAATGTTTAAATCTCATATCCACAAAAGCTGAATGTTTGGCATGGTATAGTTAGAAATAGATGTATTGAACCATTATTCATATGAGAAACTTTATCAGCTAATCATTATCTACATCTGCAAAAGCATAATATGCATGTAATAGTAAAATATTCAAAGTACAACCCCGTTTTTCTTCATAAGATTTACAGCTTTTACTTGTATTTCTTAAACAGGCAGTAAAATAAAACGAAATATATTGAAACATATCATACATATCTCTTAAGCTTACCTGTGAACTAGGTCTCTATCCATCAAAGCATCTTCCAATAATGGTGCCACAGCGTAAATATAATCTTTACCCATTTCACCAATATATTCAAAGAGGAAAGAAAGCGATTTTAAAACACCATTTTGAACGTTTAACTCTGGTACTCGATATTCATTCATCAACGCGGGTAAGACGGTAAATGGGGAGCAAGTTTCAGCTACAATTGCTATAGCAACAGTGGTGCAGACACGGTTTTGACGTTCTTGTACCTTGAGGTTATTCAAGAGAGTCGCCAGAACATCATGAGGACCTATAAAATCATAAATTCTAATAATCTTAACTTTAATTTATTGATGCTTATTAAGTAAATTAACATTCTTACCTATAGCCTTGGCTATATATCCAAAAGTATTTACAGTAGCTCTACGAATAGCCTTCTTGTGAGCTTTAAGTAATTCTAGCAATTCAAAACAAATTCTCATCCATTCTCTAGCAGAAACATATTCAGGTCCTCTGTCAGCAATACGACCTACTAAGTCTATACAGTTCTCCTGTACCTTTTCGTGTCTATTCTTCAAAATTGGAGTAAGACGAGGTAAAAGATCTTTAATAGGTGGCGTCATTTTTGTCATACCAATGACATTTACTATAGCTTTCAAAGCTCCTAGAATTGATCCTAGTACTTCCGGATATTCTTCTCCCAAGTATTCATATAAAACTACACCCAAATGTCCCATAAGTTTTTCTTCTTGACAGGTTTTCATCACAACAGCAATTCTTGAAATTAAATCTGCAGCTTGTTGTCTTACTTTCGCTGACTTGTTGTTTAATCTCCACAGGATAGTACCGCATATCTGTGGAAGATATGGCTTTACTCGTTTTCCAAGTTGGTTGACAATTGTACCAAAACCTATGGAATTAAAATCACTAATTTATCACTAATAAAACATGTAATATAAAAAGAGAAAACGTAAACTGTAATACTTTGCATATCGTTGTAGATAGCACTATTATACTTCGTCTCGTTTTTCGGTTGTAGCTCTAAACTCGTAAAGTAGAAAAATATATTACAACTGACTAATATCCAACAACTTGGCAATGTGTTTTCAAAATTACCTTTATTATATTACCATAAAGAGTAATGCTCTAAATTAAGATGAGATATAGGCTTGTACAGACCAAGTAACATATCAGATCTGGTCTTAAAAGCTGGCGAAATGCAATTTAAATCACTTTGTGTAATCACTTTGTCGCTTTCTTCATTTTCACTTAAATTATAAGTATCTCAGCATATATTGCGTTTCACAGTCATTTCAGTTACATTTTTCAAAATACGTTTTTAAACAATGTCCTTTGAAGTTTATTTATAAAAAGTTTTTTTAGAACTAACCGATTTCTGTGTTAGAAAACGAATTTTGCCTTATTAACTATGTAGTGCTGTCAAGATGATGATGATATTGGAGCAATTATTTTGATGACCCATTTTAGAAATGCAGCTAGTAAAGCGGATGAAACCTGGTAATACTCTACAGAATTGTATAGCCCACATTTTTGAGTTTTTTCCAGATTTAGACTTAACACTTTTGGAAAATAATAAAAAAAAGGCCTTTTTTATTAACAGAAGCTAGTGTTGACAATATCAGTATTAGTAGTATGTATTATCTTTGTTGATTTATATGCAGATAAATTAAATCATATAAAATAAGTCAATATTTGTATATTAAATATAAATTAGAATGTAAAATGAACGAAACCCCTAATTAAGTTTTTCGACGATAGAAGCAAATTTTGAAAAAGTTTCTTCAGAGTTCATTTATTTTAGAAAACTACATTTCCTTTATTATGATCAAATTAGAATATTTTACATTTTTATTTCTGTTAATACTTAGTTTTAACTTAAACTATACAGTAGAAAATTGTTAAAATTGTTGCAGATATTTACAGGTGATGAAATAATGCATGTTATATTAAAAAGCCAAATTGGATGACATTGACGTCATTAATTTAAATGGTGACGTCGAACCTTCGGGTTTTTTCGCCATGGAGATTTGCGAGCCCCAGAGCGAACCAAATACGATTCCAGTGGCGTAGTAATTTTACTTTTGAATTTAATTGATAAATTAATGGAGAGTTAAGAAAGAACATATTTAATAATTTTCTAATTATTTATATTGGTAAATGTAGAATTATTAAGCGCGACTTCCGTTTTTTTTTGTTCCCAAATTAATTTGATAGGGTTAAGTTCGCAATGATACAGCGGCAATTTCATCCACGGTTAATTTAATATATCTTTGTTTATGCATTTGCGTAAGGGTGAGTAATTCCGATTTTTACATCGACGAACTGCAGGTTATATTTTTGTTACTAGCCACGATAGATATGAAAAAGAAATGAAGAAAACCTTTGTTTCATTTTAGCACTTTTCATTTGTATATGGCGAATTTTTAATTTGGACAAAAACAAAATGTGCATTATTGATTTTAATAGTTATTTTCATAGACGATACTAATATTTTGAATTTTAGTATATAATTTCATTTGTCTCGTAAATAGCAACTTCTATTAACTACCATTAAAGAATAGAGACACTATTAGTCTGGCTGGTAACATTGTAACTTTTCTCACAATTTGATCCGAAATAAATTTCATTCTAAGCTGTTTTTTTAATGTTCAAAAATCAGCAAAGTGGATGACAATGACATACACATATTGAGGACATGCCGACTTTTTACATGAAACAAGTCGCGGTGGTTACGAACCTATGGATGTTGGGTTAAAGATCCCTATCTTTGAGTGGAACACCAAAGTTCAGTATAAATTCTGGTTAGGGAGTACCGACAGCGTCGGTGTTTAGTCGAAAAATAGGTAGATTTAAAATAAATAAAAGTATATTTTACTTACCATTTAACATCACTACATCTTCAGTTGTCTGTTCTTGGAAAGCATAGAGAATGCCATCAATGAGCTGTTCTTCTAATCTGGAATCAATGTCTGCAGCTCCAAGATTTCCCATTATTTTCTCGATACTTTCCATTACCATTTTCCTATACGCTTCGTTTTCATCTTTGAGATCGTCTACTATTCTATTAATAATTTCAGATGCGCCAACCTAATAAAATAAAATTTTCTAATACAAAATCAGTATTTTTAAAAATGAATATCTTACCTTATTTGCAATTTCCACAGTAGTATCTACAAGTTGCCTGTAGTTACGTCTGTCAAGTGCCATTCTGTGATTCCAGAAGTGTTTGAAGAACTGTGGTAAAATTTCTTCCTTAATATATTGTGCTTCAACACCATCTGTGGAACAACATTGTTTCACGACTTTCAACACTATTTTCTTCATTTCTTCATCTGGAGACTGGAATTCTCTGATCAAAATCAACATAACTTCCCTGGTATAATAATTAGCGTATTCGGCGTCCATTAGTGGAATTAAGTAACCAATAGCCTTAAGGAAAGCGGCCAAACCTTTACCACGATGGGTTCTGATACCCTTCCACAAAGGTTTGAGGACAGAATCGAAACTTTCGATACCGTAAGGAGTGGCAGCCTCAGCTAGAGCAGCAATACCCAAAGCGGTGATAGTTCTAACTTTTTGCTGCTCATCTACCAAACCATGCTCAATAATTTCAACTAAAGATTTCAAGTGTGGCAGAATAGCGCAGCCCATGAGAATAGCAATTTGTTGAACTATTTTAATACCAGTATGTCTAGCCTGCCAAGACTTCTTGGATCTACACACAGCCTTCAAGAAAGGCAGTAGAGATGGAATTCCCAGAGCAGAAGCAACGACGGCGAACGCCCTGGCGGTAGTATTTCTAACATATTCATCGATGTTATCAATATCTGGTCTCATTGTCGATATCATAGTAGCTAGACCAGCAGCTTTTGCAAGATTGGAGATGATTTCACGACCTGAAATAAACATAAAAATGGTTAGATTTTTACCTATTACACCTAGATGGTAAATAAATTTGACATTTTTATAATACAATAATTACCTTCTACACGAGCATAATAATCTTCATCAATAAGGAGAGGTTCAATAACTACGAGAATCTTGTGCACATAAGGTCTGACTAAATCATCTAACTTGTATAGAATTCTATCAATGACTTTCACCAATAGATGCCTTTCTTGATCTTCGAGTGTAGGACTCATTAAAAGTGGCAAAATCTGATTAAATAAGGGCCCGGCGCCGAACTCTCTTGCTTTATCTGTTATTTGCCTTAGAGCGGCTTTACGCATAGGAGGAGTGCCATTTTTAATTTTGAGTAAAAGTTTCATTATTTTTCTTTCCTTCTGTTCTTCTGGGCTAAGGGAGTCTTCATCTACATCCACTAACAACTTGTCGAAATATTGTGCATCTTCTGGTTTCATGAAAGGTAAATTTTGTCCCTTGGGTTGGTTATCCATATATTTGGCTTGTTTGTCTTCCTGTTGAATAAAAAAGCCAGTAGGTGTTCCGCCAACCAATGGAGTTGGTGTGGCTGTCAATTTTCTAGCAGGTGTCCTGATAGGTATATATCCAGCAGGTGGTGGAAGAACTTTGTAACCAGGAGGAAACATTGCATCCAACTCTTCATCAGTATAAGGACGATTACGTTCATCAATCTCTCTTTCCCATCTGTAAGCTTGTAATTGTTCAGGTGTCATAGAGGCCAAATGTCCTGGAGTAGGTGTAGCCATAGCCATGGCTTTAACTCCCACTGGAGTGCTGCCGCCAGGAGTTAACAAAGGAGTTGTGTGACCATGACTAGGTGTACCATGAGGAGTGCCTATAAAAATAATCAAAAATAAACGGAATGCATAAAAAATAGATAAAAAGGAAATATCGTTGGCTTATTGCAAAAAAAGTCATTAACTTACACTTACCAAACTTTTGGATAATCAAATTCTAAAGTTTTCCATCGTTGGAAAGGTATTTAATAATTCTTTCCAATGATATTTATACTTTTTTGAATTAGTCATGGTTTTTCTAAGAATACAGACTTTTTCAGATAGAGATGATCAAAACAAACTTTTAGCAACTTAAACCTGAATAACTAAAAAAATGCACTTAATGACTTTTTGCAATAGTTGACGATATTTTTCAAAAGATTAATACCATGAGGTGTAGTGGGTGTCATAGCACCAGGCGTCATAACTTGAGAAGGTGTAGCAGAAGGTGTCTCATCCCACCTAGATCTACGCTTGGAAGCACCAGGAGTTGGAGTTTCTTGTATAAGATCAGCTCCAGTTCTATCAGTTCTTGGAGTTTCTGCCCAACCACTGGAATGTCCGGGAGTTTCACGTTCCGTCTTCGGAGTTTCGTCCCAACGATTTCTTCTAGACGTACTTTTATCTCCATGTCCAGGAGTCTCTCTTCCAGGTGTTGTCGGTCCCGGAGTTGCATCCCACATCCTAGTGGATTGACCCGGAGTGGCTCCTGGAGTTTCGCTTCCCTTATGACCTGGTGTCTCATCCCAACGAATGTCTGCTGGAGTTTTCTGAAAAATACAAGATCAATATAATTTATTCAAAATTTCTGTTTTTGACTTACATCTCCTTCCCATACAGGTGTAGCAGCATTACTACTGGTATTTACACTTAAAGTTTTCTTTTTCTGGGGAACAACAACTTCTTCTACAGTTTGATCCCATCTGCCGCGTTTCTTAGGTGTAAATTTAGCTTCACCATTAGTACCTTTCAATGTACCCTCCTTTGATCTTTCAATAATTTTTTTGCGAACCTAAAAATAAGTTAAGTTTAATTAGGGGTTCACAAACATCGCAACTAAAAAACATTTTGATTTGAGTACATTTAGGTAACAATTTTTTACAATCTAATAATATGTAACTTTTATTAAAAAGGTGAGATGAAAAAATGAAAAAACTATGGAAACATTTCATCAATTAGCCATAAAATAAGAGCGGAAGAAGAAAATATAGAACAAAAATGAAGTCAAATAGAAAAAACAATTGGCAAGTACCAGAACTTCTTAAATCTTGATTTGATTTGAAAATGTAAACATTTGGAACGTGAGAGAAGCAGCGAGAATAAAATTCTACAAAGAACAGAGGCGTATAAGAAATAATGTATTAAAAAATATTTTTTTGTTACCACTTTCTCAAATAAATAGAAATTTTTAGTTATTTACCTCATTTTCTTCACCTTTCAGGATCTGCTCTTTCATTATCTGGGAGTAGTTCCTGGCTTGAAAATCGGGCGTTTTCCCACCTGAAATCACAAGAAGGCGTCAAAAAACGCCAATTAATAAATGATAGTTAGCATTTATTTCTAGTGAATAACTTTTGTTTGCTTTAGAAGTCTGGTTTCACTTAACTTAGACATTTGTAGTACCATATTCTCCCAATTTAAAACAATTCACTGTTCTGTCATAATTTTATAATAAAATAAAAATTTCATGTATGGAATTCACTTCTAATTTTCTCCCGAGGCTGGCATTTAGATAATGAACTCCATATCGTCGAGTAAAATCAATTTTTAGGAAAGGAAAACAGTGTAATGCATTTTGGTTATGGAAAGGGTCCAGTCAAGAACATAATATTAAACTAACATTGTCAGAGTCTTCGTAACATAATTTTATTTAAAATAATGAATTATATTAATGTATGACTTGTCACAGATATAGTTTTCAGTATATTTAAATGTTAGAATTGTAACAGCATGGATTAATGCTTTTAGTAGTTTTAAACCTCAAACAATTTTTATTTATAAAATTATGACATTCCAATTAAAAATATAAATCAGTTATTGTTTCTCTTGTGTGGCATATAGGTATGGATATGTGAATATGTACAATTAAAGTTTTCTTATACATAAAGAAAAATTGTTATTAGCTTGGGAGAACTTGGCAAACAACTTTGAATACATACGTGCCTGTGACGCCCATCACAACAAATACGGGGTAGTTTCTTGAAAAACAACTGGTCTATTGTACCTAGAAATAGGCTGGGGTAATTAATAGTTTTCTAAACATTGCATACACTCTTTCACACTGGAAATATCTTTTTTAATTATTTGTTTTACCACTATTTGTGTACACATATAGATGTCGATCCTCTATCTATGTGGATTCTTAACTTTTCTCTTCAAACCTAAATGATGATTTTTCCCAAAGAACAAAATCATTAGATTAGTTTTTTTGTACTGAATTTTTTGTAATATTTTAATGGCACTACTACAGTATTTTTCCACATTCATACACCAATTCACACACACATTCATATACCCCGAAAACATATTTTATATTTGGAAAATAACATTGAAAATAATAGACACCATAAGATATAAAAATGTGCTAATAAAAATGTAATCGTTTCTTAAATGATTATTTTTAAATATAAATAATAAAAGAGATGTGGTAATCTTTCAATGCAACTTTCCAGATTCTTTATAAACAGATTAGGAAACAATTTTATATTTATTCATGTGAATCAAGATATATATATATATATATATATATAAAGCATTTTTTACTTTTGAACTAAAAGCTTCCCAATAAAATATTAACTTCTTGAAATAAACACTTATGCAAACAAATATAAGAAAGTTTGTTTTAAAATACATACCATCTGCAAAAGGGTCCACTCTTTCAGGAGAGATGATCATCCTTCTCCTTTTTTGCCTGTACTCATCTTCTCTATCTGCAATAGTCGGTCTTCTACGTTCAGCAAATGGATCAAAGTCCTTCTCACTCTGAAGCCAAAAGTTAAAATTAATAAAATCATCTATTAATTATATGAAGTAATGATTATATACTTACTTGGGCTACATCATTTAAAAGAGCTACAGGTGCCCCTAATCCGGTCCTTTTATGGGAGAATCCAATATCTTCCTCTTCATCATCCACTTCATCATTAGCAGCAATGGAAGTAACATACCCTTCATATTTTCCTTTTCCTTCGTAGATCTCGCTGTCGAAGAAACCTCCTTCACCAAGCTTTGCAACTTTTTCGGGTGAAATGTCTGCAGGAACCTCTTTTTTCTTTGATTGAATTTCACGAATTTGTGCTTCAATATCTGAAATAATTTGTTTAAAAATGCAAAGCTGAAAGCCATAAATAAGTATCGAATAGTTACCTTCGTGTGTGCGAGGAATATTTTCCATAATTATTAATTCAAAGCATAAAGTTTTGTTTTAAATATAATGTATTTTGATTTAACTGCGTACATACATACTATCCAATTAACAAATGGCCGACAATCCTTTAGCTTAAATGACAAAATTGACAATTGACATATTATCAAGCTGTCAATCAATATGTACGCTTAAAAAACTAATTGTTCTGAAGTGATTCCTTAAGTTAGGCAATACATTTTTCACAAGATTTTTGTCTTTTATTTTATTTTATTACATATTATTATATTTCGAGTAACTTGATAATACATGCAATACTAGATATTGATTTTATCATCACTCGTGAAAATAACGCGGAACATAATTTTCATTGATTTTTTTAATATTATATTTTTTACCTTTTTATATGGAAGGCTTTCTCGTTTACTAGGTAAATGCCCTGGAAGGCGGGCCACACATTAAACATCGCCAGTTTTGATTTAGACAAAGAATACATAGGGTGTTTTCACACTACACGACACAATACCGTCACGACCACCACACGATACCGAGATTAACGTTTTAATTTACATACCTCACGGCATGTGTGGTGATACCACACCAATCAACGATTTTTATAAACTTTTTCGTTGATTAAATTCATCATCCAAATATTGAAAGATTTTTCTCTTAATATTTTTTGTATGATTCTTATTACTTTTGTCCCAAATATATATTTATTAATTTATTAACGGGCAAGCCCAATTCTACAATAGCATACAAAGTGCTGGACAAACTTAAAAATAATTATGTAAAATATACAACTTAGAAAAATAGAACATTTAAAGAAAATAGAAATAAACATAGAAAAATTACATCAGTGGGTATGAACACACTACACAATAATTATACTACTGGCATTATGGATTTAAAATGAACAATCATTAAGCTCCTTTAAGAAATTGCTTCTTGTATAAAAAAAAATTACATATACAGTATGTTATTGAGGAACGCGTGTGTGTGAGCCGAACCTTCACACCTATTTTAACTAGCATCAATGTAAAGAACACATGAGAGTGAAGTTATCATACAACATCGTTAGTTGTTTGTGTACTTACGTGTGTAACGAATACAAGTAGATACTATTATCTAAATCTGAATAATTGTATATTGTTAAGTTGAACCTGAAAGCAATATATCTGAGAAATATATGCTGGATTCTTTCCAGACTCTGAATAAGCCTGTTATAGTAGGTTTCCATAAATTCCATAAATTTCCATAAAATAAAGGTAAAAAAATGTTCATACTTAGGACAAAATATTTTATTAAAAGTAAACAAATCAGTAATAGTTCACAATTCTTGCAGAATATTCGTATCATTTTCTAATGTACCTGTCTTTGTTATCAATGTGTACGATTGCACAAATAAATTAGTTTAACTATCCAATTATGTCAATGTGTCACAGAGTAAAATCGTAGGTACTCATTGCATGAATTACTTACTTTGTTCAAATGGTTCGAAATCTGTTAAGATAAGAAGTATCAGATGAGGCACCCAGTTGGAGTATTGGGTTGTGAAAACGAGGAATATGATTGTGGGATTGAAGAGTAAACATTTCGGAGGCACATAATATTTCTAATTTTAGCTTATGTCGATTTAGTAAGCTGCCTTTTTTTAAAATTTCATCGTAATTTGCTTATTTTTTTTGTATTCTTTTTAGTTTGTTTTAAAACTCCAAAATATTGGGTCAAACATGCCAAGCTATTTGAAGAAGTTTGAAAGCTCCCTTATTGTGTAGGCGCAGTTGGTGGAAAACTCTTATTCATTTATCTAAAGACAGTGTTAATCACTACTCTACAACTACAAGGGCTTCAATAGGATTGTATTAATGGCATTGGTAGATGCAACCTACAAATTTTTATACATCAATGTTGAATACAATAGGATAGTTACAGGTGGGGGAGTTTTCAGCTATTATACCTTACTAACAGCACTAATGAAAAGTACAATACATTTTCCAAGTGAATTGGCTCTGCAAAGAGAGAAACCAATGCCGTATTAAATAGTTACTGACGATGCGTTTCCATTAAAACCGTGTTTACTTGAATCATTCCTATTTAGAAGGTAGAGTGTAACTAATACCGTATTAACTATAGACTATCAAGAGCCAGGAAAATAATACAAAATATATTTGGAATGATTGCTAAATTATTTCGTATCCTAATAAAACCAATAGAACAATTTAGGTCTAGCAAAAGTTATTGCTATTGTATGTGTAGTATGTGTACTTCACTACTTTCTAATGGATCGTAAAAGTCAATTTCATGCACCCACTGATGTTTTTGACACTGATGACACAAGTGGGGAATGGCGTGTTCTCGGAATGCGAAACTCAAATTTATTGAAGTTAGACTAATGAATACCTCGTAATTACTTTGCTCATGCCAAAGAAGTTGATGAATTTAGAGATTTCATTATTTCACCAGAAGCAGATAAGTACCCTGGCAATATAAGTACATTTAAACATAATAATGAACGTCAATATAATAATTAAACTGCAGTCAAAGTACATAATTTGTTACTTTAACCAGATTTGTAAATAAGTAAATTTTATCTCTTATCGGGTTGTATCGTATTTCTACAGATTATTACTTGGCAAATCTTGCTCTGAATATGAAGTCGCCAAGCCTTTCGATGCGCGGTAGCAAAAGGGATCAGGCAGTAGGATAAACAAATATACTTAACTGAACTGGTCAATTCTATTTCATCTGACTGACTGTACAATTTACTCAAGCGTATACTACCCTCTTTGTCGACTGAATACTTTCTCATTCTAACTTCGCGCATCTCACACATTTTTAGACATTCAGAGCTAGATTTGCCAAGTAATACTTGTTTTTTGCACGACGCACCAAAAAACATACAATGATTAAATATTTTTCATTGCATAGGTATTTTACAAGTAATAAAGATCATTGTTTATACTTAGTATCTGTACTATTAAATTAAACATTATGAAACACTCGACACATTGTTAGTAGTTAAAGGGTTTGTATGATTACATGATATAAATTTCAATACATCAAACTACTCCCATGTACTTTAGTACGTTTCGTCAGCTCCATCCCCGCTTTTTGTTTTTTACTATACTAACTTCAGAATAAAATAATGTCCTTAAATTATGAAGATGCTTGCTAGTTTCAGTGGATTTCCGGAATAATAGGCTTTCTATATCCAAAAATGCAGAGAACAGTGTCCACTCCGAAATTAATAAAAACACTTCGTTTTTATCCCGAATAAAGTTTACACTGAAACAAAATTTGATCTCCGGCATACATTGCACAAGATGCTCTTGGTCGTGTTTACACGTACGTAAGATCCATTCTTCTTTCAAATCAAATCGTTATGATAGTGTGAGACTTATTTTGGAAATAATCAAATGTGAGGAGTTAGTTAAAAGTTTAGGCACTCCACTGATTCAAAAGAAGTTATTAATTGCCCTAGATTAAAACGTCCTGTTTCATTACATATGGTATCACTATAACTCCTTGTGTATCAGCATACCTCATTTCACTTTTTTTGACAGTTTATGACAAATTATTTAACTTAGTGATGTGAGCTAAACGACATCACATTCCTCCACTCTTATGTATTATCACTATTAGAGTTTTACTACAAATTTAAACAATTTAGTGGCCTATTTTTTTCTGTGAGGTTTATTACTTGTCACTGGATAGATTCTATTTCTGCTACTTTAGTAGTAATCTTATATTTAGTATTAGTATTTTCTCTCTTTTATGTCACTTCAACTTTTCATCTACCGCAGGTTCCTCAGTCATACTCTCTATACACACTTTATTATTTCCCAATCCTAATTTTCACATCTTGGAATATCACAAGTTCTTACTCATTTTCAGAACAGAACATGGTTTTGTTTTGTCTTTTCCTATTTCATCATAAAAACTTCCTACCTTAACTAACTGATCTACATGTCTTCTCGACTGGTGACTTTTATCAATAGGTTTACATATCCTTGTTACCCTTCCGAAACTTGTTTAAAATAAATGCTTTCCCAACCTTGACTTTTCCAATGTGCAGAAATGTTTTGTCTAAACAATACTGATCTATTCCCTTTATGAATTTTTTCTTTTAATAAATCTTCATAAAATCAAGGCAAGTTTTAAATTTTTTCCACATGAAAGGAAGGAGTTTCTTCTGTTATTATAAAGATTGTATTTCTATAAAAAAATCATTAGGTACGTACTTACTCTGTTTGAGAATCATTTAAAAGCTGTTGTATTTTCAAATGATTTCAAACAAATGCCAAATAAAATATTTCCTGTTTAAATATGTAGTATTTGTTTTCTTATGTAAAACCTCTAATTATTAGCTTTATTTGTTTCAGATTTAATCACTAAGAGTTATGGAGAGAAATCTGAGATGTGGCAAATACTTAATTATAATGAGAATCATACGACTTACCAAAATTTTAGGCCTTATCTTATATGTAGTGAAATGTTTACGTAAAAAAGGAATAATAAAACTAGTGATCCTTTTATTTATTTATATTATAAAGCAAAAAAGATTTCTGTAAATCAATCTAATCGGAAAAGATGTGACAAGAATTGATGCTATTTTAACTAATTCATTACACTTTCCAGATCTAATTTCTAGTACCAAACCCATTGAAATGATAATGGATATAAAGGGAAGAAAGGACATATTTCCTCCTTCTCCAGAGTGCGAGAATTTAGAAATGAATTTAGACCATACCAATATACCCAAAGGAATTCTACTGCTGAAATCATAACTAAAGAGATTATTTATAAAAAACGCCAAGGATCTCACCTATTAACTTACAAAGATACAAAACCGGCAGAAAGTGTGATTAGTGGTAGAGCCTTGGGATGATCATCAAGAAATCGCTAGTTCTAATACCAGTACGATCGAAATTTTCTGATTTGACTACAAGTCCATAAATGTACTTTATAATTTGACTAATAGTTAGAAAATCAGTTTCCATACCCTGATAGTTATTCCGCACTTGAACATTGTTTGCTTTAAACAACGCTGCTCTTAAAGTAGCTTCGGGAAACGGTGACAAAGTCTACACTAAACACGCAATCGCCTGAGTAGACACGTAAAATCGCTACTTTTGTAAAATCTAACAGTGTTTTGAATGAATATATTTTCCTCTTCTCAATACTCACGATATGTACTAACCAGCTTCCTTAATTGGAGCATAGTTAGATACTGCCAATACCAATTTGAACTGACTAAATAACCATGTTGCTAAGCACAGCATAAATAAAAATAATAATTACAAAAATGCCCTAAATAAACAGTAAATCGATAATTTTCTAGACAGCTATTGGCGTTTTCGATTTTTAGTAACTGTGATCTTTTTGTTTAGTATTTTTATTAGGTTATTTATAAAATCTGTGTTAATATTCTGCATGAATAGTATTATAAGAAAAAAAATTGTGACATTTTAAACAATTTATTTATTACATTTGTATTAAATAGAATAAGTAGGTATAAATTTTACTTCTAGATCTAATAAGTATATAAAATAGTTTTCATTAAATACATACACTCTAAGTAAGCACGTTTATTTTAGGAACGAATTAATTACTAAAATTTTACTTTCATCAATTTTTTTTTCTCTTGTCCATTTTTCCAATAATATACAAATATATAAAAACGAGATTTTTGTTTTAATTTTTAATGTACCGCAAATTTTGAAAAATGTATTTTTTAAATTTTCAATAATTTGTGGCTAACCTATTTTTGCGAAAAAATAGTTAATTATCTGTTTTTTAACCAAACGAATTTTGTACTGGTACAGTATTGGAAGAAGGCGCTTCCTCTTCATCGTTTTCATCATCTTCATTGGTCTGTTCCTTGGTTTCGTCCACTTCCCCCATCAGCGCCCTATACTTTTTAGCAATAGCCTCCCAGTCTGTCACGTGTTCTATCCTAGTAGTCTGCAATGAGAAGCTCAATTGAGATCCCAATGGACTCATATGAGCAACGGACAGAGCAACAGATTCTTTTGGGGCGATTTGTCTGCCTTTTTTCACCTTCGACAGCCACTTTGCGCCTGCTTTGGATCTGGGACTGAGTTGAGCAGTGCGTTGGAATGTACCCATGAGGTGTACGAGGCTCTGCCGTTTTCTCGTTTTCACTGCAATAAAATCTATTTTCCAAGTTGTTATTAAGGAGCTACTACATGAATGATTATGGGAGAAAACAAATTAGTTAAACTAAATAACCAAAAGTAGAGTAACGAAATACTTATATGTATATAGTAAAATTTGTTTGAATTTTCGTCTAAGAGTTTTTATATATAGGAGTGATATCAGTGGCAGCCCGCTCTAATTAGTTTTAGGAGTTCTTCAGAAAAATGTTAGTATTAGTAGCACTACCTTAATTATCTCTGAGGATTTGGTGTTAATTAAGCTAGTTAAGAGCCAACACCATCACGTATCTTTTTCTTTACCTCCATCTAGACCAAATAGTCCATATAGACCTACAAACACACTATAAACACGTCTCCTTTTTTTACTTGATTGCATGAAACAAAGAGAGAAACGAATACGATTTCAACAAAACTGATTTGGCAACATAGCTTTTCCATTAGAATACTGCGCAGGTCCGGTTCTAATAGAAAAGAGATTACGATTAAATGAGGTATAAAATTATTTAAAGAGAAAGTTTCCAAGAATAGGTCAATAATCACAACGATAATTATAATAAAAATTTAAAAAATGTTACAAATATTTGCCGGCTTTTTTCAAGCAAATTTCCATTAACAATGAAAACATGTGTTTCATAAAAATGAATGAATCAATTTTTGTACCAAAATCACGAGCGCGGAAGACGAGTGATTTCGTCTGAAAATTGTTCATACATTTTTATGTAAACAAAATTTCATTGTTTGAAATTTTACCGAAAAAAATTAATCTTTTTATATATACTTACGAAAAGACCATAGTATGTTTTTAAATTCGCTAATATATTGCTAACATTATTTGTTGATCGGTGGCCTTAGCTAAGGCTGTGCAAACGGGTCAAACATGCTGAGCCTTCTAATTCGAGTGACATATACTATTTTTTCTTCGAGCGTTAAAATAAAATATGTACAAAAAATATTACACATAAAAGCACTTACCTATTATTCAAGGCATTTCGCGCTCTTTTTCGAGAACTTATTCGTTTATACGACAAAAGTCTTTTATGACAGACATCATTCTCGGTGCTCCATGATTACTCAAATTTTCCCTAAAACCTGTACTAGGCCATAGTCAACATCAGGTGTGAAAACATAATCTATCAAAATGTATCAACACTGTTGCCAAATTATAGATTTGTATATTTCTAATGTGTAGGCGTAGTCTACTAATTTTTTTTCAGTATTTGAAAAGTCATTTTACTGCTAAGCGGTTGAAATTACAAAAAAGTTTAATGAAAACTTTAAATTTAAAGAATCTGCATGAAGGGGGGGACGTATTCCTTTTTTGGTTTTGATAATTTTTTGTCATTTTCTCCTGTACTTAAAAACATTTAAAAAAAGATACGTCTCCCCCTTTGGTGTAAAAATCGGCATCTCTCAGTTTTTGATTCTTCTCATTATATCAATCCGTTTTCGAAATCTTTGGAATTTATGATTTCATGCGATATCGTTGGCTCTTAAATTACTTTCCCCATTTTCCCTAAAAATTTAGGTAATCGTCGAAATCAAATTATTTTTGGTAGTTATTAACTGTACAACACTTCGACGCCACTGATGAAGCACCTGTTACAGTAAAGACTAACATTTTTCTGAGAACTCAATACATTACTTCAAAAATTAAGCTTTTTAATGAACTCTCGAAGTCTTAAACATTTTACGACACAAACAAGTGTCCTTATAAAGATGGTAGGTTTAATTCTTTATGAAATGTTGTTTAAAATCTTAACTTTAAAGTAAATAAATGGTACTACATGATACAACTCACCTCTCTTTTTGCAAATTTCTACTAAATAAAACAACCATGTTGTTATTAAGTTGATTGGCGATGGCGCAGTCGTTGTTCGGTGCATAGAGCGAATTAATTTGCTTAGTCCAAATTTCCATTCTATGTCTGATTGGGCCTAAACAAAAGGGTATTTTGAAAACAAAAATACTATGCACATCGACATATACTGATTAATAAAATGTTTTTTTTTGAAGTTGAATATTATTACCTAACTTTGATGTAGACGATTTTATACTAAATTTGTGTTACGCATTTTTTTAACACTCATACATTCAAATTTTAAACAGAAATAAATTACTTATGAGGAAAGATTGGTTGTGATGGATCTATAAAATGAAAATATTGAAAGCGGATTCAACAGGTAAAGGTGAGGTAATAAAAATCAGGAAGAAGTGTAAATCAAAGAATATTGGAAATATTTATTAAGTATCTTTGAAAACAAAGAACTGAATAATCTAAATTCGAAAGTATGCTTTTGCTTTACTGACATATTTCGGCCCGGGACTTAATACAAAAAATAAAAAATAAATATACTTACTGTGCGTGTAGAATGAGTATACAAGCTTTTATTAATCAATTTAAATATTGGAGAAGTTGAAGTACATAAATAATTTAAATGTCAATAAATAGATACGTAGCTGCACAAATTTTTTTTACCAATAATGCTAAAATTATAAAAAGAAGCAAAGCAGAGTGAATTAGCACCATAACGTGAAATAAATACTACAAAGCTTTACAAACGCTACATTTAATTAAAACTGGTCTTAAGGAATATATTACTATAACTAACTATAATAAATTATTGTGTAAACGAATAATCATCCAGTCCAAGAGAACTGGTGCGCATTAAGCGACCTAGTAAAGGCGTGAAATACTTTTTTACTCTTTGTCAATATCTTTTCAACAAAACATACGTGCTTCTAGAACAAACTTTACTACATGTATATTTAGTCATTCCAATATCTCATTCATTCAAACGACATTAAGAGAAATTTTGTGTAAAGTACTCACTTTACACACCAGTGCGTATAGTTCGACTTTAGAGCATGAGTGTGTATAGTAAAATAGTGAGAAATCCCTTGTTTGGGTAATTAGATAAGACAATCAATCAATCTATCAATTTTGAAAACAAAATTATCTTTGAAATATTGAAAACTTTGACGCTTGACAGTAACATTTTTTGATTCAAAATTAGGACATCTACGTTAGATTTCGGTGTTTTTGCATAATCTGTTGCAACAACAAAACACGGTATCTAATGTTATCTTTTGTTTTATTTTTCGCAGTAGTCATGCTAGAATAGTATATTCTAACCGAGTAACAGACTATATTTTCTCCACGACCAGAAATTTACTCGATTTTTCACTCATTGTTTTATTGAAATGAAATTTTGTTTGAAAATAAATTATTACGGCGCCACCATTTACATCTGACATTGACAGTTTTGACATATCCATGGCTATCGATATTGTTTAAAACAATTACGGAATATTCATTCAGTAACTTGTTATATAATGAAAATATATGCAAAACACATAAGAGCCAAGTGTTTCGGAATAGATATTCTAACTCAAGAGCGAGAATTTTTATATTCTATTATTGAAAATGGTTTCAGAATTAATACATTCACTAAGGGTCGTGGAGAAAAAAATATTCGGTGCAAATAAAGTGAATTTTTCCACTTATTGAATTGTCACAAAATTCCATTTCGCGGAAAATATTTACTTTACACACTTGTTACATAAAAGACCATTTTAATTATTTAATTCAAGAAATTTTTTTTCCATAATTTTAGAAGGTCCTATTATATAAATGTCGGGATGGTGACGCAATTTAGTTAAATAGGTAGCTAGGTATATAATTATTATATATATGTTTTGATAGGAGTTCAATGATAAATGTAGAACACCGATTGAAGGTATTATCAATTTATCTCCTACATATATATATATAAAAACAAACATCTTCATAAATGATTTCATTTAAATATGAAATAAATACATTATGAATTGAAAGATACGCAATTACATAGTTTAAATGAATCAGCACATTCTTGTAAGATTGCCATAGACAACCAACAAAACAAGACAGAAAGTACAAACATGCTATGAAAATTTCAAATACAATATATGAACATTTCCATCTTTTAGTGAAAGTTAAACTTTCGTAGATATATCTAAGTGAACTGATTTAGATTAAATTAATATCAGAAAACAAATATTATACCTAATGTAGTTTTTAACTAAATTAACTTTAATTCAGTTCACAAGTTCATTAAAAAAATAAATAATTTAAATTTCGACACAATCTTACACTACTGTAATATTAAAACATTCAGACAGTTTTGTTCTTAATAGAATCTGATATTGAAGTAGCAACTATATATATATATATATTTTTCTAAATCTTTGGTGATGTTTTTCTTTTAAGTCTCATATGGTATCTACTCCTTATGAAACTGGCGGTGCAGCTCATTATTTTGAATTTGAGTATCTTGATTTCAATAAATACACTATAATTTATTGTTAAAGATTTAGCAAAATAGATTATCAAATCCGCCGATTACTCACCATAGCATGACTTATTATAAAGTGGTAAATTGTAGTAATAGGTGGGAATCTCAGCGATATTTTTAATGAGGTGTTTTGTCGTTTTCCTCATTACATTACAGGTAGACGAATTCCTTACAAAAACGTTACTTAAGACTACCCTGAAACACCACACAAATAACTGTATGCTTAGTGTTAAGGAGCCCACCCAGGTGATTGCAATTTGATATTAAAATATCTAAATCAGTTGACATAGATTTAGTCTTTATAACAATAACCGACTTTTCAAAGACAAAGGGTAAAAAAATCTACTAAAGAAAGCGTGTGGTAGCACGGAGATCTAGTTTTAGCTACCTTTCCATTACCTGAATGCGTTGGTATGTATCAGTCATCATGGCAATGAGCAGATTAATCAGCACAACGACAGACACCAACATGTATACTCCAAAAACGAATTTAAAAAGTACCTCCGTCCACGGGGGTTGGTTATTAGAGCGATTAATGGAGTTCGGGCCGTAGCTTTTCAGTTGTTCGGTCGAGGTTTGGCCGAACACCGCGAAAAACAGCAACTCAAAAGCGCTGATAGGATTCTTTTGGACTGGAATCACAAAAACAAAAAGCTTATTACCTGTATGCGCTGGTATGTGTCCGACATCATGGCAATGAGAAGGTTTATGAGAACAACCACCGACACCAACATGTAGATGCCAAACACCACTTTGAAGAGGTTGTCCGTCCAGAGGGGTCTAAATTGCGGCACTTTCGGATCTCTGTGTTTCACTGTCAGTTCGTCGTACGTCGTTTGGCCGAAGACGGCGAAAAATAACAGCTCGAACGCCAAAAGAGGACTCATTATCACTAGGGAAATGAGGATAGTAAATTTTAACCCTCGATTTTTCAAGGACCTGTTCAAATAGGGCATGCCACAGTTTAGACGCACACAATTTGCGAAAAACATGCCAAATAATTGAAAGGCTATATACAGCGGAAAATAGTAGCTTAAAATTAAAGTTACACTTGAAGTATGAAAAATTTGATGATGACGCAGATGAAATATTTATTACCAACCTGTAGTAATGATAACGGGAACACTATTTACAGTATCGCATATTTTAGTTAAAATACTCCTATTCTTACCAGTAAAGTGAGGTAAAAAGATATATCAACTCATAAACCTAACGGTATTTTATTTAATGTCCCTCCAGACGAAGAAGTCACTAACATTTAATTTATAATATTTTACGGAATAAAATTTAAAACGTAAAATAAATTAATATATGAATCAAAATCTTTATAGTTTACGAAAAAAAAGTTTTAAAAATCCAAAATTTTAAGAGGTTACATAGATCAAGGATTTAAAAAAATCTTTTGAATATTATCTCATATATTTCACGATAAAAAACTGGCGTAGACTCCAAATTACATTTTATTTTTCAATATATTTATAGTCCTCCCTCCATTGATACCACACCACTAAATAATGTGTTACCAAATCACAGTATTGCCCTCTTGATTGTCACCGAAATGCGTTTGAGTTTTTTTGTGAAAACAGTATAGAGACTGATCGATTTGTTTGCGTAATTCCTATGAAGGCTATAAGGTCATTACTGTTTTTCCCTCGAAGAATTTGTCGCCAATTAGTATCACTTTCTTATTGAGCAAATATAATGGCATAGAGCGTAAATTCAATTCTCCTTGGTACACCATAGAATTTGCCTATCGCTGTGGTAGATAAATTTATAGTGCTGAGGTACTTGCTTAATCGTAAAATATCTATCATTAGTCCTAATAATGATTATGATATTAATGCATGATTGTTGGACCATTTGATTGACCTCATTCTGCTCTATTCTCTGGCTGAGTTATGTACTTGTAGAAGAAGGTAAACACTACCAGATTTTTACGAGTTTTCTCTGGTAATTGCATTAATCTTTTCCTATCTATAATGTGACTATGTATCAGCAGCTAGACTATATATACTCTTACTAGATTCTAGTGAGCCAGTACGATCAGAGAACCAAGATATTCCACAACTATCACTAGATTTGCTAATTGGTTTCTTGAACATATGCGTTTAAAATACTCTAGCATATTTTACCAGGAGGATGGTTGTTTTACATTAGGTTGCACAACATTGATACCCAGAGCCCTCTTCCTTTTTGAGCTCCTTCGTAGACCAGAGAAGCCACTTGGATACAAGAACATCTAATTCTGACTAACAAGCTTTCCTACTTGATAACTCTATGTAACCTCTTAATTCGATTTTTATCTTCATAAAGAAGTTACATTTAAGAATGAAAATAACGATCATATGTATTTTAAGGATGACATTGAAGCAGTGAATTTTAAATTATTGCACCTCCTTTCTCAATACACATTACAATTTAAGTTCTATATAAAACATATAACCATGAGAAAAGATTCACACTTTTGTTATAATATGTAGTTATTTGGCATATTCTTCTCTAAAACGATCAAACGTTACTAATAAAAATATAAGACGTACACAAATCACAAAGAGACGTAGAAACATCTATTTTATCGGACAGGAACACACATTAAAGCTTACGGGACACACCTAGAACAATTACCTAAAAATGCTGGTATACATCATAGAGATACGTTTACAATTAAGGTATCTTCACAAGAGTAGACAAAAGACAGAGAGCCACAGCACTATAAAGACCACACTAAGGACTTACTCCCAGTTACCGGTTGACGTTTTTTACGAAGGTTGGCCCTTGGTATCGGCTGGTTGTAACTCAAATCCTCTATCCATTCGGCATCACTAGACAACGGTTCTCGGTCTGATTTTGAAAAATATCATATAGTATAATACATAATGTACAGATGAGTTTAAAGACTGAGGTGAATATACCAAAACTTTATTAATTCTCTCACAATGGAAGAGTTTTCTTTCAATATTGACTGTTTTAAAATTACATTCCAAAAAATTCTACACCGCAACTTATTAGGAAATCCTTCTGTGAATGATTATTTTCGATCTATGTTTGAGTCAGTGTTTTTAGTGTCGATGTTAGTTATTTTTTGAATCGAGAATTTTAGTGGGAGGAATAATTCATGGTTGCAAAATGCAAAGGTCATGCCGGCTTAATTCTGCAAGTTTTGCTCTTAAATGAATAAAAGGTAAACGCCTTTTAATGAAGCTAAAACCTAAGGGTATTTTTATATTCATTTTGAAATGGTTTTTTTTTATTGTCTTATGACAATATTAATGAATGGATCAGTTTATATAAACGTGACTCTGTTCCTCACCTTCCGAGAATAACGGCATTTTTGTTGACCTCTACTGCGCTACTCCGTTGGCCATTGATTTTACGGTAAATTGTAAAAATTAAGAATGGGTAATAAATGTATATTGAATCTCAGTGCTTTAAAAGCAATTTGAGGATACAGTAAAAAAATAACAGCTAGGTATAAAGAAAAAAACTATAATTATAAAAGATAAGTTATTGGGAAAAGTAGAATTGGTTAAAGGGTGCTTGTCATCCATCTTCAAAGTAGTAAAACAAATATCCGTAAATACGATTATTGTCCTTTTCATTACAAAATAGTAAAGGTAAAGTAAGTACGAACAAATTTACACAATAAAAATTGGGAAACAACTCCAGCATGGTAGCACAACTATAATTAATTTTAATTTATTTTAGTGCTTTGAAGGGGTCACTTTTTTTCACCAGAGGTCGTATTCGATTTATACTCCGGTCACTAATTATCCTAAATTTCCTCAGTTTTCTAAAGCTTTTTGTAAAAATTCTTATATCACTCAAGTTTCACGTCAGATATTTGACGGAAGTTGATAGATTTTTTCATGCACATGCTTGATTTCTTATTATAAATATTCGAACCAACCAGCATTAGACAAGATATAAGAAATAACGTACGATTTTATTTTATAAATTTTCTAAAAAATTGGTTAATATTTTATATTTAGTCTAAAAGATAATCTAAAATAATTGAGATTCCCAGATTTAGTTGTTCATTCAATTATATTGAGGATATCGTAGATATTTCTCGATTTCAAATTCTGCCAAAAACTCAAGAATATCATTGCTAAGAAATTTTATAATATAAAATCATACTATATGATACCTGTTATTCCTTATATCTTGTTTAATACTGATGGGTTAGAATATTTATAAGTATGCACGTAAAAAATCTGTTAATTTCTGTCAAAAATTTGACGATGCTAGAAAAGTGAAACTTAAATCATATAAGAACTTTTACAAAAAGCTTTGGAAAACTGTATAATTTATCTTTTATGTTTATAAGGGATAGCTTCCACAAAGTAAGGGTAGAAACAGTTATTTTAAAGAAAAAACTCCCATTATTAGTGAAATTTTACAATAATTTTGAATACTCACTCCCAAGTTGTCGCAGAACTTTTGTAATACATTTTAATATTATCATAATTTACGGTAATTGTTAATATAAAGCTATAGTGTGTAGTAGTAAAAAGAGGTAAGAACAAAAATTGTTTTAGGAATTATTTATAAATAAAATTTACCAACCTTGAAGATAATATTATTAGAAGATGAAGAAATTTCTAAGAGGAGAAACTGAGTGAATCTGTATTCGCAGCATTTAATATACAGGATATATTTTAAAATGTAAACGAAATAATAAATTTTGTAAAATACTTCCTAATATTTTTGTTCTTATATATTTTGTATGTGTAAAGTAAAAGAAAACTGTGCTGCTTTGAGTTGTGCTTGTAAATTATATTATTTTGGTTGTCGCTGAAAAAATGTTAAGCATAATTTGTTTAAAAGGAGGCTATTTACAAAAATTTATAGAGATGACATGATTTTTAATGATAATTTTTAATAAAATATGTCAGAAAATAGATTTTCCTTGATAACATTAGAATTCAAATTTAAATTATACTAATTTTTACAACCTTTTTCATAATTTACCAAATCAGAACGACGGTACTTTATGAAAAAAAATAGGGTACTCCATTTAAAAAAATATAACTTTGACTCGGCAAGTGTTAGAAAGTACCCGTAATTTTAACATAAATGCTTAATGCTTTTTATACCGACAGATATATCGGACTTAGTTGATCATACTGTATATAAATAAATACCTTTTAAAAAAAAAGGTTAATTGGCATTAAGAGTTTAGGTTACGTTCCATTTTATATATTTTTTTAACAGCAGATAATTGTGCCGTTATAAGCTCACAGAATACTGATTTAACGTAATTAAAAGTTTCTGTAAGTATATTGTGTCAATACTCTGATTTTTCGGAATTTCGGTGGTAAGAAACAACCTAAATTTGGTCTGGTTGGCGAAAAATAATTTCAAATTTTTTTAATACTTTAACATAGTATCTGAAATTCAGTCAATCCTTTATGCTAAAATTACTTGCTGTCATTAGTTTTAGAATTTTTTTTGCAAAAATGCCTAAACTGACTGTGCTCAAGAGATTTTAAGTTGTGTGATAAAAAACTTTCCAAAAAAAATACAGGTCTCGTCAAAATAACTAACACTGACAATAGTAGAATAAAAGACTTTCATATGACTACATAATTTCTCTTCTGGTTATCTATCTCAAAACATTACTTTGTTAGAAAACTTCCTTGAAAACTTCTACAACTTTAAATATGGTAATAAAATGCTAATGTAATAAAAAATTCTTACATTTTAATATTAAATAGAACTCTATTAAAATTTAATTCGAAAAATTCATCTCTATAATTACAAAATAAATAAAATAAATACGAAGTGACACTCACCATCTATGAAATATCCAGGTTTTAAAACTCCTTGTCGGTTCAGCCTTACCACTTCTTGGTTGTTGAGATTCGCAAAGGGCTGATTTAATGCAACAAACTGCATAGAAAATCCAAATACGAATATTGCTAAAACAGCTAAAAATCTAGCTAAATCTTTCATCAAGTTTCCAATTATAATTGCCCAAGGGCCAAACAAGTGGTGGAACGATAGAAAGTCTAAAATTTGAACACAAGCTAGTACAAAACTCAAAGCAAATAATTGATTTCTACAGTATAACAATGTGGGCCAATAGATTTTTTCGATAAATAAAAACGCCAGTAAATGCACACCCACACCGAAGATGCTAAACAAGAGTACTGATATTTTTATCCATCCTAACCCGGATTTATCACTCGGATTTGTTAGTTCGAACAGTAATAGTCCACTTAACCACACTAGTAGTATCCACTCGTAGGAATATGGAAGTAAACTTCTTCTCAAAACCGGGTAGGGTGGTGTTATTCCTACTACTAATAGCCATATCATTAAATAAACGTGTGATGTTAAATAGGACATAAATTTTATGATTGGAACTTTGTAATATTTATGGCCAAGTGGAAGTGTAAATGCAATCCAAACTGGAGGGCATATTATGAAAAACACGAACAACAGGAGAGTACGCCACGCCGCCCAGTTGAGTGCTCCTCTCCACAATTCCTAAAAATAAAAATGTAAACTATATTTAAAAAAAATAGCATCAAAACACTATATATAAACATACAATTTTTTATTTTATTCCTTCTTCCATTGTACATATTACAAGGGGAGGCAAGAATGGATATGTAGAGGTTTAAAAATAAGCTGAGCGTTAGAAAACATACATCAGCGATACGAATATCAAAGAAATGTTTGCAATGCAACATAAGAAATAACAATGGTCTATTTGACACCCCCGATGCCTTTTCATTTAGTCATAAATAGAGCGAAGTATTAGAAATACAAAAACCCTCACCTTGGAGGAGAGATTTGGTGTCCCGACAGAGACTCGTACCATTCTCTAGAATATTAATCAATCGCATGGTAATGTCCAAGCTGGTCATGGAAGAACTGTGAAAAAGCAGTGAAAAAGTTCAAAAAGTTGCTCTTAGACGATACATAATATTTTAGACAGAAAACAGAAAACAGTTCTCCATTAGGAACGAACACTGAAATACTTATAATAATAATAATAATAATAATAATAATAATAATAATAAAATGTCTTTATTTGCACAAAAAAAGAGTACATTTGAACATTTGTTTAGGCGAGATTTAGCCTAACCTTTTATCTAATTATTTTTATGTCACTTCTATAGAAGATACCATTGCAATGAAAGCTGAAGCACTAATACGAAAAAAAGTTGTAGTCTGTATATTAAAGAATGGAAATGGAAAGCAGCTTTATATTTTGTAGCTGTAGTTCTGGTAACAAAACAAAAAACAAGGAATGCTCAGATAACCAAAGGCAGCTTCAGAAACTTGGGCAACCATCTTGAAGATCTATATGCCTCGTACAATGGAACTGAAGTGGATATAATAATGTGAAAGCAATAATACAATAAGCTATTACGTTTCAATGTTACCTGTTCCCAGTGACTCAAAAAAAAATGATATAGAATAGAAATTTTTGTAAATTGCCATGGATGTATTTTTTTACAAACACACACAAAAAACATTACTTAAGATACGTAAAATACACAACCTTTTTAATAAAAATGTTGTCACCAATATTTTCAAAATAAATACCTATTGTTTACCTGAAGATATCGTTGTACAACTGTATGTGCAATGACTTCTTTCTGTTCATTTTCAATTAGTACATCTAAAAATTCTACATTTCTTCTATCAGTCGCAGTTAGGATTTTACCGGCTGAGTCAGCTCCTGCCGCCAAAGCCAGGAGTTCGGTCGCCATTGCTTCGCAATACTTTCCAGCAGCTATTAAATCTTTGGCTCTTTCTTTCTCTTTATTTGACAAAACAATTAAAATATTTGACAACTTGGCGGCTGTGTCCACAGGTGCTGGAGATACCAAAATAAATTCTTCTATGGGTTTATTGTTGTGATTCTTAGAACAAACCATTAAATTGTATACAAATCTGAAAAATAAAGTACTTTGTAGGTCATATTCTTCAAATTAATTTTATAAAATACCTTCTGTCTTCCATTAAAGCGTAGGTATCGTGTTCTTTTGTCATGAGATATTCTAAGACAGCATGATGCCCTTCTGATGCAGCAAACCAAATTGGTACAGCTCCAAGATTAGTTTCTGACTTGGGTGAAGCTCCAGATTCTACCAATAATTTTACCACTTCAAAACAACCAGCTCTTGCTGCACAATGAAGAGGTGTCCATCCGTTTCTATCTTGGGCATTAATTTCAGCGCCTTGTCCTAATGACAAACACATTCATTATTTGATTAGTTAGCAAGAAGTAAAAATTATAACAGCTCTAATTATTACTGAAAATAACAATCAAGTAAATGCTCCAAATAGATATAATACCTAAGAGAACTTCAACCATTTGATAATGTCCATGTTGAGCTGCAATATGGAGTCCAGTTTTCCCATGTTTATCGTGGCTCTCTAAGAGTTCTGCGGATCTACTTAAAAGAAGACCAACTACTGTTCCATGACCTCCATAACAAGCTAAATGCATTGGATTGTAACCCTGTTTACAACACAAGAGAATTTTAACATTTGAGTTGGCTTAGATATTTCTTTGAATATATATTTTGAAATAATTAAAGTACAACTTACGTTTTCATGGGTAGCAGCGTCTACTTGGACACCAGCAGAATTGAGAAGTAACCTAACAACGTTTTCATTTCCGGAAAAAGCCGCCAGATGAAGAGGTGTCATTCCAGATTCATTTCCAAGTGTTGGTACCAAAGAAGCACCATTAGGAACATCTGACTTAACGGTTCCAGGTACGTGTGTTAATAGCTCTCTTACTGTGTCAGCTTGTCCAAAATATGCTGCAACGTGTAAAGGTGTTACCCCGAGTTTTTTGCTGGTTACTCTGAGTGTATTGGAGGAACGTAGGACTTCTAGTACTTGTAAGTGTCCATATTGTGCTGCTAGATGAACTGCTGTGAATCCACCTTTATTTTCATCAGTTACACTAGCACCTGCACGTACTAATGCTTTCACTACTTCAGCGTGTCCTCCTTCGGCAGCCATTTGAAGAGGTGTAGCGTCTGTAAGTTTATTTCGAGCGGAAATAACCCCTTGTCTATCGAATTTCATTAGCTCTTCTATTACAGTGACACTTCCCTGTGCCGCAGCTATATGAGCACAGGTATTTCCATCTTTTGTAGTAGCCATTACAAGACTAGGGTGTTGTTGTAGAAATAATTTGGCAACTTCAGAGTGGTTATTTTGGCAAGCTGCATGGATAGGCTTCTGACCTTGCTCATCAGTTGCATCAATATCTGCTCCAAGTTCGAGCAACAGTTTGCAAACTTCTATTTGCCCTGATGCAGCTGCTAAATGTAGAGGGGTCTGCTTTTTTAAAGTTAAAATATCTATTACGGCGTTGTGATCTTTAATTAAAAATTTTACAAGATGAATGTAGCCGTTCATTGCTGCTAAATGCAAAGCTGTTCGACCGTTTCTAGATTTTGAGTTGATGAAAGCTTTGTTGGTCAAAAGAGAGTCACACACTTGTAGATAGCCTTGTTCAGCGGCTAAGTGTAAAGCAGATCGACCTTCCAAATCGAATACGTCGACCCTTGCGTGGTTAGCTAGTAAATTGTTTACCATATCAATATGTCCTGAAAAAGAATTACTCATTTTTTATTTGAACGAGAAGTTGGCATGAAATTACTGAAGATGTCAATAAGAATACCTTTTCGAGATGCAATTAATAGAGGCGTCCATCCATGATCGTTTTGTCTATTCAGGGCTTTCTGTGCATCAGTTGGAGACATGTGTCCTAATATTTCCATAACCACATCATTATTGCCAGCTAGAGCTACATAATGAAAGGCAGATTCGTGTTTGCTGGTCATCAACTTTATATCGGCACCGTTTTCCAATAGAATCTTCGCAACTTCTCTGTCAGAATTTGGCACTTCTACCTCAGCTTTGGTTACCGTACATACATAATGTAGAGCGCTTTCATCATTTTCGTTGACTTCGTTGATATAGGCCGCTGCTCTATCCTCCCCTTTCTTCTCTTTTATGTAGTTGATTAAATGTCGGGCGACTTCGACTTGGCAACCCACTGCAGCCAAATGGAGAGGTGTTTCTCCTTTCTGTATGAAAAAAATTAAATAAATCAGTGACACCAAAAAAGAATATTGAGTAGCTTTATTTTTGTACTAGATTAAAAAAGGGCTAGTGATGCTTTTTCAGTGTTTAATTTTGGTGACACTTTTGCAACACGTGATCTTAAGAACTGAGACTAAAGTGAAGAACAGTTGAGCTTCAGGCAGACAAAAAACTCATAAGTTATTGCAATTGTAATTATACCGAAATAATGGGTTCTAGTATATCCTTTAGGGCTTCTGCCATCTTATTACTTGGTGTTAGAAACCTTAATCTTGTTAAAGAATTTCTAAGGAGCACAATACGTTTATTTTGATTTGCTCTTAAAAGTAGTTGTCGGCATCTTTTTGCACAAGCCCTTTGATTATTATTATCATTTGTCTCTGCCATTATTGAGATTTTATTTGCATACACTGATTCAGATATGAATGTCACAAAAAGATTTCGGCTCCATGTGATCCTTCTTAGATCAGAAGAACAGTAAAATGTACAACAATAGTAAGGAAAATATCGCAAGGAAAGAAGAACGGCCAGCCAAAAAAAATGGAGGTAAGGTATAAAGAAACAATTACATAAAAATAATATACACAATTGAGAAGAACTAGAAACAGATAAAATACAGTGGTGAAAATTCGGGCCAACAGAATAGTAAGTAATAAAAAAAATTAAATTTTTCAGGTTTTAACCTTATTTTTGAACTGCGGATCCCCTCCATCTTCGAGTAGAAGTAACAGTGTTTCTAAGTTTCCGTATTTTGCTGCCACGTGAACAGGTGTTTGTCCATCATGCGTAGCCAAATTTGGACCAGCTCCTGATTTGAGTAACATAAGAGTACATTTCTCGCCATCTTTGACACGTGCTGCTATGTGCAGAGCTGTTTCTTTTAACTTACCACCTAAAAATAAGTAACAAAATACAAATTTTCTTTTATTTAAATGAGATCTATATTATTAATTATTACCTCTAACGTGGACATCAGCTCCGTAACCTAATAATGTTTCAACAACTGCTGGTTTACAAGATTCAACAGCGATGTGTAAGGCCGTATAATTATCCTAAAAATAAATAAAAACATTACGCTGCTAAGAAAATCGTGATCAACTTACATTTGTTGTTACGTCGACTTTTTCTCCTTTTTGCAGCAATGTATTGATTATTCCTACATGGCCGTATCTTGCGGCAGTATGGATACTTCTGGCACCATCCTAGAAAATTTTAAATATCGTTTATAATTTACTTAAAAAAAGACTGTACGACTGTATATTTAGATCGACTATTTCTCTATTGAATGATTTAGGAATGTATTAAATTATTAAATATTTTAAAAGTTAAAATAAAAATAGTTTGTGATCTATTGAGTTCAACTGTTTAAAATAGATCATGATTATACATTTGCATTATACATCATTTAACCTATTTTGTTTGAATTTCGAGGGATATAAATAAACTTATTTTAGCACTTGGACACTTCATTAATATTCATAAGAAGTTTCCTACCGGACTATTTACAGCGAAAGTGAATCACATAAAAATGTCAGCTTGAAAGACTAAGTAGTGCAAATTTACATATTATAAGCTGAATATGCATGAAGTAAAACCTTTTAGGTTTTTGTCTTTATCAAATAACAGAATCTTATTGCTTGATACAATTTCGTACAATTTTAATGTACATATAATTAATGTGAGGTTAAATAATAAGTAGCATGAATAATTTATTCAATAAGAATTACAGTTTAAAAAAGCTACTGGTTGTAAATAATTATTTCTATTAATATTAATTACTTTTAAAAATTTATTAGCATTAAAAGAAAAATAAATTATGATACCTTATTTGGCATATGTAGATAAACCCCTTTCTTGAACAACATCATTGCACAATCTGCATGGCCATTCAAAGATGCAATATGCATTAAAGTTGATCCATCCTTGGTCCTTTCCAAAATACTAGCTTTGAATTTGTCCGCCAGTAATTCAATGATATTGGCATGGCCATTTTCGGCAGCTATCAAAAAAACAAACATTTGCCTTCTTACCTTCAACTAAATTCAGTAGATCCCTATTATTAAATCGTTAAAAATGATGGTATTTCAAATAGTAAGGATTTTGATCTATAGGGACTTAAACTTAAAAATTAAAATCAGGCTTTCGTTAAAAGTAAGGAAAAAAAATTTCCTTCAAATAAAACAAATCGTTTCCATAACAACCATCTTAAATGTTACAATTACAAAGCACACTATTAATTTTTTCATTGGCATGCTACAAGTATTAACAGCCAACATCATCACTTGACTTTTTCCAACTAAAAATATTTGTCTCTTTATAGACCCATATAGACCTAAAAACACACTAAATATAAACATGTCTCCTTTCTTGGGATTTGATTACATGAAACAAAAAGAGAAACGAATACAATTTCAAGAAAACTGGCAACATAGCTTTTTCACTAGAATAGTGCACAGGCTCGGTTCTAATAGAAAATAGTTATAATTTTTTTGGCGCCCATAAAAATGGATGGGTACAAAATATGTTTACAAAATATAATGCAATTTCAATATTTTTCATTGATGCATTTTTTTAGAACTTATTTAAGGATAACAAATAAAAATTGAATTTATCAAAATAAAAATTTCGATATTATACAGCAACCTAAAAATGTATATACTTAACAACTTTAAATAGGCACTAGAAATAACCTAATTAGTAATAGCACTAATTAAAACTACTATTACTCTTTTGCAAGTACTACATAAAAAGCACTTACCTAATATTAATTGCATTTAGCGCTCTTTTCCGATAACTCAGTTTTTTATGCGACAAACGTCTTTTGTGATTTTTATTGTTCATGCAAGTATGCTCCATAATTACTTAAGACTAGCTAAGTCATGTCGATTACAATTTGGAATTAAAAAAAGTTGCATTAAAACTTTAAATCTAAAAAATCTTCATGAAGGTGGGGACATATTCCTTTGTTCGTTTCGATAGTTTTTTTCATTTTCTCTGGTTTTTAAAAATATTAAAAAAAAATAAATACGTCCCCCCCTTTGGTGTAAAAATCTGCATCTCTCAGTTTTTCAATCTCATTATCTCAAGCAGTTTTCGAAATATTTGGAATTCACGACTTTGAATTTTCTGTAGACTGTTAGCAGTACAATTTATAGAAATTAAATTCTCGTTTCTTTATTCTAAATAAATAAATAAATTTATTTAATAAAGGTTTATAGTTTGACAAATATCTCTACATTTTATTGCCAAAATATATTATTTCATAGGTTTCCGACAAAAATTTAAATATTTATTTTCGTGATTAATAATAATATGTATAATAATCAGAAGAGTGGGTTACTAACGCTAATTTATTGAAATATGCGTTATGCAAATATCATTATTTGCTGTTATTCTGATGTATAAATTAATGGATAACGTGATTAGCGCGTTGAAAACTGCGAGAGTTAATAATGAGTGCCCTCTTATTTGACTTACTTTTTCACAGTGTTTGTGAAATTACCACGATTATTTAGGTTTTGCGTGTTGAACTTTTCTCTAATGACTCTAGAATAATCGATTAAAGTTCAAATGTTATAGAAACCAAAAAAACTTAGTTCTCTAATCTTGATGCTACGCTTGGCTTGGGTCATTTTTATGTTTATTTTTACTAGTCACACAAGAAAAACTTCGTTCTATTAATCTTAGCAGCAATAGAATAATCTACCACAGTCTAATGAAAAATAAAATACCAAAACGTCAAAATAATAAGTAGAAAATTCACGATAATGTACACTTTAAAAAGTACAACTAATTTTTCTCTTCATACTATAGTATTTCAAACTTCAAAGAGATCAAAGAACAACATGAAGCATCTATACGTTATTAACTATTTCGTTATCCTTGAATAAGTAATGAGTAACAATAATTATTTTCATGTGTTTAAATTGCTTTAAATATATGGTCTTTTTAGTTAACAATGGTATTACCCAAATGCATTGGTGTCCTATCTTGGTTATCGATAACTCCTGCTGAAGCTCTAACACCGTAAAAATATTTAACCAAGACCTCATCTCCTTCAGCCGCTGCGATGTGAAGTGGTGTTTGCCCTTCTCCATTGCGAATATCTACACTTGTACCATAGTCTACTAATATCCTCACCTAAAAAATAGATCAAGCCTAATTAGACCAAATTCTATGAGAATATTAATATCAGAGAGGGAGTTCCAAGTAAACATTTGAAAAAGGGATTCGGCTAGTTTTAAAGAATTGTGTAAATCTAGTTTTGGTAATGTGTTTTCGCCTTTGTATAACTTTTCAACAGGAGAAACTATCTATTCATATTTTGGTTTTGTGAACAATTCTCAGTGAAGTTATCTTGGTATTTTTCACTGGTCCTTCCTCTGCTTATTAGAGTAATTTATTTTGACTATTTATTACATTTCCAATTAAATTATAAAAGAACATACCATGTCAATATCTTTCCTTCGGACTGCTAGATGTAGCGCTGTGTCTCCATTTGCAGATTGTGCTTTTAATTGTTCCGCCGTTTGTGCACTTAACAATTCTCTGCACATGGACTGGTTTCCCGCCTCTACTGCAAGGAGCAAAGGAATTTTTCCTCTCTGAAATAAATCTCATAGTTTTGTAATTCAATTTTAAAACTGAAACTATATAAAAAGTCATTTAGTATGTGTAGCTGCAAGGCATATTTTTAAAATTGACAATGAAAAACTGCAGCTTAAAAGAATACAAAGTATTGCATTTGGAAATCAATTATTTAGTTAAATTAAAAATTCAGTTCAATAAAGAGATTCGATTCAAGAGATCAAAATATCGAGACAAATGGGAGTCCACAATCATTGTGAAACATTGTGTGGACAAGTTTTTAGCAAAACCGATACAGTTGGAATTTGTCGTATTTTATTAAATTATGGATTCCAAAGCATTCAAATGAAAAAACTGATTATTAATAGGTATACAATTTAGGAATAAAACACAGCAAAACTAAAATTTCTTCTCGATTTTACATTTTTTAATGGAAAGAATTCCTTTAGAGGTGCCTGTTACTGATAGTCACGAAACGTACAATTAGATTAAAACAGATCGCTGCGCTTTCCAAACCAGATTATTTACACAAAACATATGACCGTTTAGAAGTTAGCAAAACCATATATCGTGTTAAAACGTCATAAATTTGAATAAAACCAAAATCGATTGCATTCTAATATTGTCAGAAGAAAATATGTATTCACAACAGGTTTTAATAATAAACAATACATTGAACTTGGTGTCGCAGTCGCTGTTCAATAGATAACATGAGAAGATAAGATGTTTCTGTATCTGAATAATTATCTTTCATACGAATTTAATATGCACAAATTTTCATATTTGGCAACATGTTTTTCCATGATTGCATAAAAATCTTACAGATTATAAGATAAGGTCTATAACGAGCAATTCGAAAGAGATGCAATTTCGTCATTTGGAACAATGAAAACAATATTGCAGGTATTCCTAGAACATAACCAAATGGCTCAATATACATGCACCACGGAATAAGAATACCAAAACAGTCTTTTTTTGAATGTAAATAATGGTTAAAAAATAGGACACAAAAATAAACAGTTTACCGGAATACCATATACATCTGATAAAACATGAATTTTGGATAGTCATCCAATTTTCATAAAAAAGAAGTAGTACTCGACTCAGAATCACAACAAACTGACTCATTAATCTCACTAATTCCTCACGAGAGGGAATGAAAACATCTTCATATAGTTCTTTTGTATAATAATTAAGGAAAATTATTATTTCAACTTCAAAAATTGTTTTAAATATATTTCCACAAAAATGAACTTCAACTCCTCTTGGTATCTAGAAATATAACATTTGAATTATTCTCTTTCCTATAAAGCATTTTATGCATTTTCGGGCACTTGTTTACTTTTTTACTTTAAAAATATTTTAATGTATATGTGTTAGAAATACTAGATAAATTGGAAAATACTTTTAGCAAATGCAAATTACCAAGACTTAAGTTTTTAACTTTGCTGTTTGAAATCATTTGGTGACCAAATCACCCTTGTGAGATTCCTTTAAATGAGAATTCCATTAGAAATGACGGTTATTAATACTAGTTGTGCTGTGAGGAACGGAGTGAATGGGGAAGACCATGGTTGAAGTCCAAATGTTATAAATACACAATGTTTTATTTTCAAATTTTTTGGGTTATTTTAAGAATTTAACATTACAAAAATTCATAGCTTAATTTCTTTTGGACAAAAAAATTTGATATTGCATTTCTTCGTTTTTACGATTTTATCCTACTTTCCACCTTAATTGTAAGAAAATTATGCATTTTTCCCTTTTACTAAATTTTTTAACGCAGGCCAGGCGCCATTTTATTCTGCTAGGTTCTCGTCAAAATCCACGTTGACTCGGTGTGTTAATGAAAATATGTATGAAAACGTTAGTGACATTGATAGTTAATGAAATTGACCAACCAGGTCCAAGTAAGAAGATACGTACACTATTGAACGAAGAATCCCAACAAATTTCTTTGAATGTATATAAAAATCTACTAAAAATATATGGTCAAGAGAAACACATTCTACAAAGAAAAACGTCAGACTTAACAGAAGTCCCTTATTGCTCTATTTCAAGAATGATAAGAAATGGGTCTCATAAAGAAACAAGCGTTGCGATTTTGGAATAACAAAAACTTTATATCCGTCATTGGTAAAAAGTTGAAAACAACAATATATGATTGTTGTAGAAATAATGAGATACCGGCAATAGAAATCATAGTGAGGACGTTAAAACATGCAGGACATGAGGTAAAATTCTGTGATAAGATGCTACAAAACAGACTAAAAAAGATGGGATTGAAATTTCAAACAATAAATAATAGAGAGTCGAAGAATAACTGAACTACGCAATATCTACTTGGAGAAAACAACAAAATATAGGGAGGAACATAGACAGATTTATTTGGATGAAACCTGGTACGATACCCATGACACAGTGAAAAAAAGTTGGATAGATATATCAACTAGATGTATGCCCCAAATGCCTACAAATAAAGGTTACGGCTGATTATTGTTCACCGTGGTGAAGTTGACGGATGGAGACCAAATGGATTAAAATTATGTGGAAAGGAAATTAGTGACAGCAATATAGATTACCAACAGAATATGAAATCTAATATTTTTGATGTATGGTTTGAAAAGTCATTGACCCCAAATCTACCAGTAAATAGTGTATAGTCATGTATAACGCTTCTTATCCTTCTAGACAGTTGAGGAAAATCCCTACAAAGGGCCTAATTTGAACTGTAGATGGACGTCACTTTGGTGGTTCCAAATAACTGATATTTAGTGGGTCTTCCACCCTTTATAACTGAGATACAGGTGCTTTATCAATTTGGCCTATTTCTTTTGGAGTTCATAGCTTCCGAATTACTCTGTTTATTTTGATATTTAGTACGCGTAATAACCATTATTTGGATAATGTACCAAAGTATTACCCAAAAGACCGGCTTAACAAAACATTTAAAAACTTGTCTTTCCAAAAAACAACATCCTGTGTATCGAATTTTTTTAATTGCTTTTTTATTTCGAAAGAGAAGAAAAAACTGAATCTGATGATGTTACTTTTGCATAACCTATCAATATTTAAAAAAAAATAGTACTTTCTTAAACAATGGCGTATGTTTACAATATTTCATGGAAATATCCAAAGTTCTGGTGGAAAAATCCGAAATCCAAATGGTCCAAGACCAGCTGGTGAATATTTTGGCTTCGCGTGTTTAAGCTTCCGCCGCCTGGTACAAGCACACAGCTTTATCCTTCAATAAAAAGACATTACAATTGTCAGCCCATAGACATATCTATAAAGTTTATTGATACTGCTTTCGTTACTTTTGAGTTTAATCGGGTTTATTGCATTCTTATTTTCGTTTTTTGTTTATATTTCGATATAGAATCTTCGGTCGGAAGAGAAGTACTTATTTTTTGTCTCAAATCGATAGAATAGCAAATTAAGAGGGATTAGGGATATACTTTTTCTTCCGTTTTTTATAATTTATGATCTTTTAATAAGTTAAGGAGTTTAGCGGCGACGGTTACTTATTTTGTATAATAATTTGATCAAAATCAGTTATTTCACTCCTATTACTTATTTTATTAATAATATTAACTACGGTTTTGATAAATATTTGCTAATAGTGTTTTCAGCAATGATTATTGCTATCCACTGGCAAATACTCTATATTTGGTACCTTTGTAATAATTTACAAAAACATGTTCCGCTGGGTATGAACTCTCTATTAGGAGGAGCAGCAAACAAAAAAAGTATGCTAGAAAAACTAAACCAAAATACATTAAATAATAAAAATAAAATATAATAATTGGTAAACTATATACTATGTGCTTTGGAAAATATACTAAAATACAACTTATATAACTTTTTGAGACTACTTCGGTTTTATACTTTAATTTTCTGGGTAAAGAAAAACTTACCCCGTCAGTCTTCAAACGAATATCCTTTCCAGCTGCTTGGAGAAGAGCTCTAAGAATAGCTGTTGCTGTTCCAGTTTGTCTGGATGCTACCAGATGAACTGCTGTTTGATTACGACTCTAAGACACACACAATAAATACATATGTAAATATAGTTTTCTGAATATTTCTTTCAGTGTAATTTAGTGGATATAATAATAAAATGCCACCTAAAATTTTTTGGAACATTTAATAGGGTTTTTTATATAATGAAAGAGTAGCGCTGTTATGAAAATACCTACCAACAATGTTGTATGTGATTAAAATGTGGGAATTTCAGTTTAAACTTTAATATCACTTTCGTGATGATTTAGGTAGTTGTCATGACAATTGGCAAACAATTATCGCTTTTACCAGACCATAAAACTTTAACTATGATTCGAAAACTTCGCACTAAACAAAGAAACTATACGTTAAGTTTAAAACTTTCATGGGTTGAAAATAATTGATAAAATTATACGTAGTAAATTGTTAAAGTCTAAAATTTTCCTCTAATATAAAGTAAAATTACTGTCATTAAAATTACTAATTGACTTTGGTTCCTAAAATTGATTGTCATTTTCAAGAATGGTTCTTACACTACCCGAAATTTGTATATATTATTTATACGTACCCCTCCGGTAGAATAAGGATCGACACCTCTTTTTGTGAGTAAAAGTTTAACAACATCTTCTCTGGAGTGCATTGCAGATATATGAAGGACATTGTAGTTATCCTGAAAATGTAAATTTTAAAATATACGGAGATTATAAAATGTAATTTATGATTCAAAATATACATCATGTATAAAAAATGGTTGGTCTTTTCTGTGCCCAAAAGTAATTTTATTTTCAGGCAGATTACGATATGTATTTATTTAAGAGTATGTCATAAAAGATGAGAAATTAATTAATAATTGCTATTTATTACCAGAAAAAAAATATTATACAGTGTGTCCATGGATGGGGTCCCCAAGGGGGAAAAAAATCTTTATTATTCATTTTACGACCAAAAGTCATTCTTTATAAAAAGTTCTGCTTGTTGAGAAAATGGAGTTGCCTTATAAAAATTTTAGATTAAATGTACAGGGTATTAATAAATTAGGAAAATATAAAAATGCTTCAAGAGGGAAGTACCATTATTTATTATTTTTAACAAAAATTTTATAAAACAAAGTTGTTTATAAACTAGCATAGAGACTAAATACAAATTTTTAAATAAAAATTCCAATATTTTAAAATAGAATATTAATAATTATTACTTTCATGTAATAATTTGCATTTTACAAAAAAAATCAAGATAGCCGATTTTGTATACGTTCATGTTATGTCAGCATTTTATTTACATCTGTCAGTATTTTTGAAAATTTTAACCAAAGAAGAGCGTATTTATTTAATACAATGTTACGGTATTGTAAATGTGTCTTATCAATACGCTATAGATGTTTTTCATGGAAAATTCCCTAATACGCCCGTGTCAAAAAAAGCATTGCGAAAATTATTTAAAAAATTTAATGAAACTGGATCGGTGATGAATGTAAAGAAATCAAAGAAAAAATACGACGAAAATGACGCAGCTACATTATTAGCAAAAGGGTCAGTTTTAGATAACCCGAAATTATCTTTAAGGAAGCGTGCACAAACATTGGATTTAAGCAAAAGTCAATTACACGTAATTTTTAAGGAAAACAAAATTATACCGTTTAAGCCAAAGATTCGGCATACACTTGAACCTGGAAACCTTGAAGAGAGACGTTTAGAGTTTTGTTTATGGATAGGTGAAAAGTTCCTTGAAAACCGAAGATTTCATAGATTTATTTTTTTTACCGATGAATCTACATTTTGCACAAATGTGCACGTATCTTCACAAAATAGTCGTCATTGGGCTTACGAGAATCCTAATTATGTGATAAACAAACGAAGTCAACGTTACAAAAAAGTTAATGTATGGTGTGGAATTTTTTTGGATCGGATCATTTGTTCATATTTTATAGAGGAAAATTTAAACCAACACGTGTATTTGAACATTTTGGAAAATTTTGTCTTACCATTTCTTAATACTTTAGATCCAGAAGTTCGTAGTAATATGTTTTGGCAACAAGACGGTTGTCCTGCTCATTGCACAGCCTTGGTCAGACAATGGTTAAATGATCATTTTGGCGCAAGGTGGATAGGGAGGTTCGGCCCAATTAATTATCCAGCTAGGTCGCCTGATCTTTCATTACTAGATTTCTTTTTGTGGGGTGCATTAAAACAAAAGGTTTACTCAAATAATCTTCCACATGATAGAGAAATATTAAAAGAGCGCATAGAAGAAGCAATCCATGAACTGAATGTGCCGCAAATCATTCGTAAAGTGTACGGTAAATTTATTAAGTTAGCGGTAAAATGTGTCGAGGTGGGAGGTAGTTATGTAGAATAATTTTAAAATATTGGAATTTTTATTTAAACATTTGTATTTAGTCTCTATGCTAGTTTATAAACAACTTTGTTTTATAAAATTTTTGTTAAAAATAATAAATAATGGTACTTCCCTCTTGAAGCATTTTCATATTTTCCTAATTTATTAACACCCTGTACATTTAATCTAAAATTTTTATAAGGCAACTCCATTTTCTCAACAAGCAGAACTTTTTATAAAGAATGACTTTCGGTCGTAAAATGAATAATAAAGATTTTTTCCCCCTTGGGGACCTCATCCATGGACACACTGTATATTTTATCACATAATAATAATAATAATATTGTTTGGAGGGCTGGCTGGCTCAGTGATAAAGCCGCGAGCTGAAAGTAAGTCCCACTCCAGCATTTACTGTTGGCTTCAAATTAATAAGGCTGTTTCTATCGGGAAACGGTAACAAAGCAGACACAGAACACGAGCCTAATGACCCTGGCAGCGAAGCCATCACTCAAAAAAACAATATTGTAACCCTTTGGTTGCATAGGTCAAGGCCACTGACCGAAAAAATGCTGGCTCATCGATGCACAGGACAAGATCCAGAAAAAGCAGAATAACTGCTAGGTTCTCGTCAAAATCCCGTTGACTCGGTGTGTTAAGCAAAATATGTATGAAAACGTTAGTGACATTGATAGTGATAATGAAATTGACCAACCAGGTCCAAGGAAGAAGATACGTATACTATTGAACGAAGAATCCCAACAAATTTCTTTGAATGTATATAAAAATCTACTAAAAATATATGGTCATGAGAAACACATTCTACAAAGAAAAACGTCAGACTTAACAGAAGTCCCTTATTCCTCTATTTCAAGAATGAGAAGAAATGAATCTCATACAGAAACCAGCGTTGCGATGTTGGAATAACAAAAACTTTATATCCATCTTTGGTGAAAAAGTTGAAAACAACAATATATGACAACTCGGAAATTTTCCGAATATTCTCATAACCCTCAAGAATTATGTGAAACACTCGACAAGTCAAAAACAGGTATACAAATAAAGGGAATTAACGTTAAAAAGATGTAATAAATTTTAAGTTTGGGAAACGAATTAGAGCTTCTCGTATTGAATTCACATTAAACTGTAATTTAACTTTTGTTAAACTCAATTGTGAAGTTTTTTTGCAAATAAAGTTTTTTAAACTTCAACGAGTGGTATAATATTAATAGAATAAGAATTATGTACATAAAATAATTATATAAGTATTCTAGAAAAAAGTTATTATATCTTTAGATATTTTTTTTTTTGGGTAATCTTTTATTAAACCTTAAAATCAGAGTCCTACTGGTCTGTCTTTTATTATTTTTCTTTCTAATGATTTTACAGAAGGCAAATTTAAAAAAAAACACGATAAAATGGCTTTTGTTTTTGTATATATTTGCAATTGTTATTAAAAATGGAGCATTGTAGATATTTGCACATTTATATTTTTGTTATATGTATAGAATGGTTAGAATTATACCGTTGACCTGGACTGCAATAAAATCCTAATTATCTTTTTGGCCATAAAATGTCTCCAGTTCACTACCTTTTTTTAGTTATAAATGGTTTTCAGACGAGCGATGTTATATTAGTTTTTTTTACTGCTAAGTGATATTTTTTGTTGTGCTAGTGTTAGAATGTGCTGTCCATGGGATGGGCATATGCTGATAATGGGGCATCTTGTATTGGCACCACTTTCAGAAGAAAGAACTTATCTTCTTATGCTAAAGAAATAATGAAAATATGAAAATTGTGTACCAAACATTGGTGGAAAGAGATTTTAATACAAGTGATGGTTTAGCCCAGACGTCTGCTTTAACAGGAACTTCTTTATTTTTGGTAAAGGAAACGGAAACCTGTCATTCCCAGAAACAAGCGAAGCGACTCTGGCACATTTAAAGGTATTGATGAGAATAATTTGGATTTAATAAGAAGAAAATTTATCAAATATACAAAGAACACTCCCAATTTTCCGAAAAAAGAGGCTGACCAACGATAAAACATTTCTTGTAGCATTTCAAGCCTAAGAAAAATTTTGCTTAAAATGTGTTTAAATATCACACAATTGATAAAAGACAAACTTTAATGGAATCTCAACGTTTACGGGAATTACGTCATAAATATTTGAAGGCTATTCAACAACATAAAGCAGAAAATGGACCAATTGTCTACCTTTACTAAACATATGGCACTGCAAAAAAGAATGGAATGATTTAAAAAAAAATGTTAAACCAAGGCTTCTTCAAATAAAGGATAAGAATAGTACATTCAGGTTCAAAAAACGGCTTTGTTGCGTACTCTTCTTTGCTTTCAGCTAAAAACATAGCAGATTTATATATTTTAATCTTAGTGTGTAGTCTAAATTCTAATATTGCAAATTTTAATTATAATAACTTAAACAAATCTTTTTCATATACTTTGTTGACGACTTTTTTATTGAAATGAATAAATCAGTATTTCAGTAATCCACTAATTCCTTTTGTACTTATAAAATATTAATTTTTAATTGATCTTTTTTTCATTTACTTTAAATTATTTTTAACTAAAACTAAATAAATAAATAAATAAATAAATCAATATGCAGACAGCTATAGTTACAAGCCGACCCTGCATCCATTTATTGCGGTTTGAAAATGTTGAGACCTACAGAATGGGATTTAATCAGGTAGATATTGATTTATTGTAGTAAACATCAACATCCATACTATACCATCTCTTTAATATAGCGTGTCAGATGAGGACTTGATAAAATAATTTAATAATTTTTGCAGAAGTTCATCGTCGAAGTAGGAACTATATTAGCTACGTATTGCTACCAATGATGATAAAAAGATGATAAAAAATATATAAATATTAATTGTACTTATAATGTATACATATTGTGTTTTTTTCTAATAAACATGTATTGCTTTCTCACCTACTATGGTCAATGTCAACCACACTCTTAGAGAAAATAGCCAATATGCCAATGTTTATTTTATTTGTAATATTGTAACGATGAGAGAATTTCTATTAAAATATTTTAACTATATTATATTCATATAAAAATAATTTTATCAGTAAAACTGACATTATGCCGAAAGTATAAGAATTATAGGCTAACATCATTGTTTAATTATATTTAAAATAATATACAGCATTTTTTAAAAGGTTTCTGATAAACTTATTCCTTCTTAAAATAACCTTCGGTTATAATTTCTTTGCGTGCATAAAATCTAGGACACGATGCGTCACGCAACGGTCAGCTTTCTTACTTCATGTTTTCTTAGAAAAATTTCAAATTAGCACATCCGGTAGAGAGTGGATTTCCAGTAAATTTTCAACTATGGCAGGAAAAGTTAATTCATCAATTCGTAATTTTTCTTTCCAAAAGCATAGCAATTTTCGACAAAAAAAATGTAGTATACCTACTTTCTTAATTTGAATATGAAACAATGTTTCAGCTGGGAGTCCTTCTCGGTGACAGAATAATAAATTGTAGCGTTAAAATGTTAATTAACAGAATAATTTGGTTTATACTTTAAGAGTTCAAGGTAAGGACGTAACTGTTTTATTTCGGACATTCTGCAATATAATAAATCGCAAAAAACTAAATTCACCAAAGAAAATACTACAATAATACCTTTAATATAAGCTTGTGAAACTTGGGTACTTACTGCATGATTGTATAAGTCGGAAATAAGGAAAATGTTGAAGATTTACGGAGCTAAGAAGGAATGGAAAACAAACCACGAGTTATACAAAATATATGGAGAAGCTAAAGTATCGTAAGAAGGTGCCAGAAAAAACTTTTCAGAAGATGACGGAGAGAAGTAGAAGTAGACAATTTGAATCAATAATTGTAGAAGAAAATATAAAAAATTGATTCTAAACTGGAATAGAATTATAAAGTTACACTACTCAAAGGCAAAATCAAAAAATAAATGTCTACAGAGGGAGTAAAAAATCTTACTTTTCCTTTAAATTCTCATTTAATATCGTATTTAAAGCAGTAATGGAACGCCCCATTATTTTAATTTTATTGAAAGCATAAATAATGTCTGGTAACCGGTAAAAGACTTTTAGTAGTTTAATCAAATGGGGCGTACAGTGTGTTGCGCTAACCACTCCCTTATAATTTTCCTAATTTTCTAATCGGTTTAAAATGGCTATTATTGACTATCAGAAGAGAAACCTGCATTAATTTGAAAATACACCCGTATTTCATAAATGGCTGCTCCTCAATCGATTATTTCTAAATATAAGGCCTGATTGAGGGTTTTGCAACACGATATGGTGTACGTAATTTTAAGTGAAATTATTGCAGTATTATTTTTTTAACCAATACAATCTACTTTATAAATAGAGGGCCTATTACCTTCATTTCATATATAGATAATAGACACAAAGTGATTGGTAAAAAAATATATGACGATCGGAAGTCTCATCATTTTATTACTTGGGGGTAACAATGGGGCAAACAACAGAACAAGAAAATCAAGCTTATAGCAAAAATAAGAAATTATTAAAAAATAGAAATATTAATAAAAAGATCGTGCTAAACATAAAAGTAAAAGACACTAATAAGACAGGTGGTTATTATATAGGCGATAAAAGCTGTAACAACTAAGAAAACATAAAAAGAAAAATTCAAAAGATTAGAAAGAATTATTTAAGAACAATATTAAAAGAGAGAATGAAAATCGAACAACAACAATTAGGAGCTAGAAACCATTATCAGATACATAAAAAATATAAGATTAAGCTAGTCAGGGCACATAATGCCAAGGAAATAGAAATGATAAAAAAATTACTCAATGGATTTCACTATGGCCGCGAAGACGACCGAGACGGAGGTTTAGAAATGTAAAGATAGATCATAATAGAAAAAACAACCAAGTATGTCAGGACGAATAAAAAGCTACAAGCTAATGAATGGGTAAAAGAAGAATAATCTACCTCATAAAACGAATTAAAAATCGCAAAAACGCTATTCCTGATGCAAAAGAATTTAACCGTTTGATGATGGTACAGATTGGCCATTTTCTAAAAAATAATACAAAATTTAATCGATAAAGAAAAAAAGTAAAAAATATTTAGGTAAACTAGTGATCATGCGAAGATCATTTAAATAAATTGTGAGTACCTAAAATATTTCATAATAAAGGTTTATTAAATTGTGAGAAAAGCAATTGCAAGGATTTCTTTAAGGAAAGATTTAGTAAATAAGTAACCATTAATGGAAATTATTCTTTTTAATAGTCTAAATGTAGAGGAAACCTTAAAAAAACTCCCAGTGAAATAATAAGGAGCCCATTCGATATGGCTAGCTCCAAAGGATTTCTGGCTATTACAAAAAGTTTAGCATACCTATGTGTTTAATTGTTTTCTCTTGGAAACTTTATTTCTGAACACACTTTGAATTAAATTTATAAAAACATGTTTATCTAAATAAAAAAGTTAGTGTACCACAAATTAAATTAATGATGATGACAAGAAGATTGAAAATTATGTTTCAATAAAATTATACTCACCGAAAATCGATACTAAGCTTAGCATGTCAATTTTCAGAAATTGAAAAATTACTAGAAAAACAAAACAAATTAAAAAAAATTTATTTAAATTCTCGTGAATCACAATTGGCAAATAACAGAAATTTTGTCAATAAAAAATAACAAGATATTTTTTTAGAAAATTCGCCAAAACTTATGTTCACAATAATAATAGGGTATTAGTTTCCTAAAAATAAAAATATTGCGTTTAATTAGATGCATAACTTTCAAGCAGATCTAAAAAGTTGCCAAAATGTGATGCTTTATAGGTAGACTCACTGTATTTGTTAAGTAATCAAGATGTTGTTAATAGAAGTAATACGTATTGTATACACATAACTGTATACTATTTAAATAATACATGTCTATGAATAGGTATTACACATCAAGTTTATTATTTTTTCTATTGTAATTTTATTACATAACCGCTCAAATTATATTTATACGAGAAGAATTCAGCATACTGACTTATCGTTGAGCATTATTTCGCTAAGAATGCCTCTTTCTGGTACTTAATAAAGATACATTTAAATAGTACTGCCATTCCTTATCTTGTATAATAATTGCCAAAATTGTTAATGAATATTATGAATATTGTTTTAAATTGTTACAAATTATTTTCCGCGTTTTTGTATTGTTTATTTATTAGAACCTAAAATATTTTGAACTCTGTAAAGAAAAGTTTTAACAGAAATGTCAAGTCAGACGATTTAAATCTTTTTTGAAGATCAGTATTGAATTTGAAATACCACTCGTCCTAAAATATTTTATAATACAATGTTCAATACTGAAACTGCATTAGGACTAATATTATTATCATTTCTCTAATGCACTAATGAATATCAGCGTTAAGAATATGCAGAGCAGTTAAAATTAAGAAAACGATGTACGTCAAAAATTTAAATCATATTGAATTAAAAAAAATTAAAGCCGATACTGAAGAGCCACCAAAGATGTTTTATTAGCTGATAGTTATAAAGAAACAGTTAAAACATTTAAAAAATTTAAAAAGTGAATAAATATAACCATTTTTTTTTATATTGAACAAGCAGAAGATTTTTGAAAAATGCTATCCCGTATTATCAGACAAACCAACAATGCCATGAGTTGTTTTTATTACTAACAAATCATTAGAAAATAAACGGTATTTTTTGTCAATTTTTTTGCCATAAGTTAGGCTTATATATATTGTGGTACAAGGGTCTATTTTATAAAAAAAAAATTTCTTTTTCGACATACATTAAATTATTTGAGTCACATCTTAAAGATCTCAAGTTTATAAAAATCGGAGTCAGTGGCAAACCCACTGATAGTTCTCCAGTCCAATCAGAGTACTTATCTATTATTTATACCTGTCTACCAACAGTGACTGAAGTTTTATAGTCGGCATCTCGGTAAAACTTTAAAAATGAGGCTGGTGGAGCATTACGTGTTGGTAAATGTAGTCGAGAAGGCCTTACAATGCCAAAAGGCAACAGGAAAATTTGTTTAGAAAATCAATAGAAAGGCAGGAAAGTGTTAACAAAACTGACACAAAAGCCTGGGATAAATCTATCAGAGCACACAATTGGAAACATTTGATGGAACAAGGTTTCAAATGCGGCCGACTTGTTAAAAAACTCAGATTAACAGAAACTATGAGAAAACAAAGATTGGAATGCGCTAAAATCCATCGTCACATGTGAGCGAATGAATGAAACAGAGTAATTCAGGTTTGTTTATCAGACGAATCAACATTTCAAATTCTAAGTATATATTTGTCCAGAGAACTCCTGGAAGGAAATATCTTCGGGAACGTCATAGAAACTGCTTAGTGGAAAGAGTGAAATATCCACTAAGGATTATGATATGGTCTATAATTTCAGGAAAAGGTACTCGCCGCCTTTAGATTGTTGAGGAAACCGTGCACCAAAAGCAATATATCAAAGTCTTGAGAACCAGTATGATATCTCAAATAATGAAAGCTTTACGTTTATGATTCCAACCGTGTCATAAGGTCAAAGCAGTTTTCACATGGCTACAAATCCAAGCAATTGATGTTTTATCATGACCTGGGACGTCGCCTCAAATGTTATTTATAATACTTCTTCATGACTTCATAGAAAGTTTTCTTATCATTACATTTAAAGTACTCCTAGTTTTTTTATTCTGTGATATCATTATATTAGTCATAAAATTGTCCTAATTGATGAGTGATGACTGATGACTTACCATGTTAGGGAAATAAAACGAAATTAATCAATTATTTTGATAACTTAAAAAGTTGTTGAGCGTGTTCGTTTTTAAATAGTATTAGAAAAAAATTATTAATACTTTCTGAACAATAATTTTAGAGATTTAGCTTATACTGGAAAACGAGTCGAATTTATAGGTATAAAAATATTGAAGAAATTCCAACAAAACTTGGAACTTTTTTACAAATATATTATCGTGTTGCAAACTATTTTTTTCGTTTTGTTAAAAAATTCTCATGAATTTGGAAATATTTTTTTTGTAATGCATTATTAAACATTATCTTCCTTTAAATAAACGTTTCAATTAATTTATTCTTCTTTATACTTACGTTATTTCTAGCGCCGACGTCGGATCCTAGGTCAATCATCCTGTCAATCAGAGAAGTTCTGTTGTCTTTGACTGCATACATGAGAGGTGTCATTCCGGTCGCCTGGAAACAAGAAATCACTTCATCTGTTTGTTCAATAGCCGACTTTTCCATTAATATGATTAATTTATTCTTTCAATTTATCTTTGGGGACATGTAAACCCGATGCGACATCGGTAAGCACCACGACAATGGGGAATAATGGAAAAATCGACTTGGACATTTAGAAGAAAAGGCTTTTGATAAATTGTAGTCAAAGCCAAGTTTGCGGTTCATTTATAATATGCATTATTTTGTGGATAATACATTAATAACAGTTTTCGTAAAAACGCAGATTCACTTCATTAAAAATGCGTTAAAAAAAACAATTTTATTATAAAATATAATTAATGCTGATATTGAATAGAAAAAACAATTTGAGAGAGAAGTACAGGGGTCATATTTTTATAGAGAGATGGTTTAAAAAATGAATCAAGACTTAGGCATATATTTATTATACTGGAAAATATACTTTTAACAGAATAATGAAAGAGTAAAAAAATGGGTTTTAAAATTCATTAATTTACCACAAAAATCTTTAATTATCAAACCCTAAGATGTTAATGTTATTAATAAATTTCATAAAATTTTGTTAATTCGGGAGGACAAATCACGAGTAAACTTATGGAAACAGTAGTTGGAAGATAAAAAGAAATAAAAGTTAATAAAAGCATAAGAAAATAAGGATGATTTGTAGATTGATATAAAGAAGAAAAAATTACCACGTCCAGTACTCCAGCCAAGGGGACGGTATTAGCCTCTTCGCCAGCATTAGCGATAGCCTTTTCCATCGACTTAAGAACTTGGTCGACAGGACCCCATTCACCTTTTTGGCACAGGATAAGTGTCCTCTGAGCAGCATCCCGAATATTGGCTCCAGCGCTTTGAGGTTTCGAAGTGGTACCTTCTTCACCTTCAGGGTTGCTGCCGGTTTCTTCCTTGTCCTTTTCTTTGGAATCTTTGCTGACGCCTTAAAAAATTAATGAATTATAGAATTATCTTTATTTTAAAAAAAGTTGTATGATTTAAAATAAATCATGATATTATTTTATTAAGAATTTCTCACATTTTACAAAACAATTTATTTATAAAAGGAGTAGTATGTGAAAAAAGAAATATATGTATAATTAATTATATTATAGCTATACAATGGTTTAGAAAGACTTAAAAAAAGACTGCACTTTAAATACACGATTTTATAAAATCTCGACACCAAATTCGTGATGTTACTTCTAGTTTATTTTTTTTTAAATCTACTTCAAACACAAAAATTTATAAAATTAAAAGATTTTCAAAAATTTAGATTTGAAATTTTAGGATACACTCATAAATATGTTATTATGAGATTTTTTCAGTATAACTATTTTCTTACAAGTTATAACATTTATTTTAATTTATGTTATGTTCTTTAGATCGCTATGTTGGTGCATTTTTAAGTTTGTTATTTTATTTAATAAACATTTAAAAAACTGCCATTATAATTTGTTTTTTGTTCGAAATCTATTAGTTATATGGAAAACAAGCTAAAGATATAAAAGTTAAGTATGAAAACTGGAATTCCGAATAATATTTTTATACACATATATTAAAAAATTCTGACGTAAAACAAAACATAACATAATGGTATTTCTAAAAAATTCCATCATTACCTATTCATAAGTTCATATATTCAAGTTTATGCATTAACTCGGTTTTGAGAAAAAAAAATAAAAACTTTTTTTTTTATTTCGTCCTTTCGAGGGGTTATATCTTTTTAGGGGTCGGGGTGAGAATTTTTTTTATGGAAGATGCCTCATCATTTTTCATGTATATAGTCGGGTATCTAATTTAAATAAAAAAATCAATAAATTTAAAGAAAAAATCAGAAAGATAATTTATAGCACCGTAGCCTCTTAGTTTTCTTACATAATAAATGATAATACTCTACTTTAAAAGTAGAATATCTGAAAAATAAAAACTAAGGAATTAACGAAATCAACTTTAAAACGATTATGCAAGCAAAACCTACTGAAAAATAATTCACAATCAAACACACAAAAATAGATAAAAAAAGTGTGTGGACCTTCAAATCCTTCGGAAACGTGCTTTTAAAAACTGTTCTTTTCAAAAGAAACAGTTAAATTATTTAAAGAGAAGTTTATTATCAACGGCAGAGAAAACATTGATAAGAAACACATGAATTCGGTTCAATATATGACCGTTAGAAAAATATAAGCAAACATAAAATGACGGAAATACTTTTGAATATTTTACCGAATTGTCGTCCAAGAGGCCTAAGCTAATTTTATAATTTTTTAATTAAGGTTTTAGAATAAAAGATAAATCAGACTTGTTGATAAAAAACTACTGAAATAAATAAAGGTCCAGACTGAGTGGGACACTAATATTCACAATTTTCAAACAATATTGTTAAATCAGAAGAGAATTTTAAGAAATCTATTATTTTTTTATTTATTGGTTTTCTACGTGTAAAACCTACTAAACTCTACATAATGAAATAAATACTAATTTTTGTTTCTACATAACTTCTATTTATTTTTTGAGAATGAAATTAATTATGTTATATGATTAAATCATTTATTAACAGACATTCAGTTTTAATATTTATTAACAATTTTTTTTAAATATGTTTTTTCATTTTTCAGACGGAACCAATTTTATTTATTATTAGTTGTTTATAAAAAAAAAATTAAGTAAAATAAACTATAAATTATCCAAAAAAATTATAATTTGTATTTCAATTTAAATGTCTGTACATTTAAAGAATTTTGTACTAAATACAGAATATTCATTTTTTCCATCAGCTACTGATTACGAACTTACCAGCTTTGCTGCTGATATCCTTGGTTTCGTCATTTTTGTTATCCTTCGCAGGACCCTTGCCAACACCTCCTTTTTTCCCTCCTGGTTGAGACATTCTGCTACTTTGTCATTATTTTTTTTCAACTACTTTTAGTTTTTTACATGATTAACAACTTATATATGCAAAACTTTTTTAAACAACAAAGCCAACAAAAGATAAAAGCATTTGAGAAAAATTTCCCCACTAGACAACATTTTCAAAGTTCCAATACTACAACGAATTTTAAAGTAAAAGGAGTTGATGGTTTGAATAAATCTGATAGACTAACCATGGAGTAAATTCTTTCTTATCCAATGAGGGGTGTTTTACCCCCTCCAAAGATCTCTGAAAGGGGTGCTCTTTGCCGTGATTCAACAATATCGTGTAGACACATTGACCTAGTGTAGTATGCTAAATTCTCTGATTATAGATTATTTTCTTAGGGTATGCAAAGTTATGGGAGTTCCGAGGAAATAAAGCTACGGGGAGATTCTTGCAACACGCAAATCCGTTGTAGTCGTTATGTAGTTTTAAAGCCATACAGAATTCAAATAATTTCCAACAAAGGCGAAGAAAGTACACTGGTTTGTACCAAGGAAATCTTAAGTAATCAATCAATTGCAATTTATTTAATTTTTTAAAATCCCTATTTATTTAAAATATATTCCTAAAATAATAATACTCGCTAAATGTAGGGCAATCTCCATTTGATTATATTTTTTTCGTAAATATTTAAAAATAAATAATAGCTATTTGTATCGTGGAATTAAATTAACAATTAATATATAGAAAAAACTTAAGATTTCTGGTCAGATCATTAATTTCCTGCTACATGTCTTGATAAGTGAAAAGGTAGCTAAACTTTTGATTACAATTTGTTCCGGTTGTAAATAAGTTTTTTTCCTATAGTTTTCATTATCATTTTTTCATTAACTGAAGGTATTTGTAATAACAATAACAGTATTAAGCACAAGCCATGGTGTATTAGGAATGATTCTTAATAACCTAGATTGGAATGTTTTAATAATTTGAATGTTTGAACTAAATCTTAAACTACATAGCTGGATTTCTTATTTTATATAGGGAGAAAAAGTGGTACATGGGCAGCTCAAAAACAAATAACAGGGCGAAGGCTGGTAACCGAAGACAAGAATTTCAGTGAATTTAGGCAAATAAGTAATAGTGTTCTAAGCTGATATAATACCAATACAACTCTGCGCAGAGGAGCAAACAAGTCAAGAGTTTAAAAAAAGTCCTTTGCCATTTACTCCAACAATCAAACAACGGTAAAAGAGTTCTGTGAAGATCAAGTGAAGACTAAGATAGGGCTTTCTAGGTATCAGGACACAGGGATCACACAGCAAAGAGACGTCAAACTCTCTGACCCAAGAAGGAGCCACCAAAGTTTTGAATGGACCGGAAAGCACTACACAGACATGTCTGAATAAATCTATACAAATTAAATTTTAAGAATAATAACTAGTCTCCTGACAGAATGAATACAAGTGTAGGCGGAAGGTGACATATGTAGGCCTGCCAAGAAAAACAGGAAACCGCTATACACATATTGTGCTACTGCGAATGCCTAGCAAGGTTAGTACTTATAGAAATTTAGGGCAGTCAGTCGTATTGTCCAAACCTAATCTGATTTGTATTTTGAAGGGTACTACCTAGATGACTAAGTTCTCAAGTGATATCTGAGATATCCTATTAATTATCCAATGGATCTAACTTATGGAGTCTGATACCGAGTTGCTTCCTGTTTGTGAAAATATATTGCTTGCAAATTAGTCTTCGATCTAAATCTAGTCAAAGGAATAAAGGGTGTTTTTTTATTTTTTAAAGGAACAATTTTCTCGACGATTTTTAATAGCAAGTGGTCCTAGAGGACCAGTAGTTAATTGGACAAAGTGTAGAGTCAGTTCTTGATAGCACTATTCAAAAAAGGGATGATCTTCAAAATGATCTCAGGATATGGAAGTAAATTAGAGGTAGGAGTTTCGGACCATACGTAATAAGTCAATAGGCAAAATTTTGTTAAAGGCATGGAACAGATTTTTATCTTAGTTCCTATTTTAGGTTAGTAATAAAACAAAAACATTAATAATAATCACTAACTTAATATTTAATTAATAGATTACATGTAGAAACAATAATAGACATTAGGTACATATTTTGTGATTTTCGAAAATTAAATAATTTCTTTTCTTTCGTACATAACATATATGAATTTATAAAACTTGTGTAAAGAGTATATAATACAAATTAGGTGAAAAATTGTGCTATTCATTCATTCGTTTAGAATGCATGTTCTTACTAAAGCTTCTGTTACAGAATACGGATCACAATTCGAAGCAGGTCTTCTGTCTTCCAGATAACCTTTCTTTTCCTCGGCGCAACCACGTGGAATTCTAACACTGGCTCCACGATTTGCAACACCTAAAACAATTAATTATATATTATCGGTTTATTAATATTTTTCACATTAAAACTAGAAGTAAAAAGATGTCCGAATTGAAACCGATAACCGAATAAGAAAATGGTAAATATAAAATACTGACATCCAAAAGAAAGAACAAGAAAAATAAACTACGTATTAATAATAATAAATGATAAATACATAAGTACAGCTTTTAAGTCATCCACAGTATTATACTGAATATAATTTAAATACAATGATTAATAGATATGACATAAACTAAGTACTCAATATCTAAATTCAATATGATATCGAATACAAATAGAATATTAGTTGAGTATAGCGACCATTCTAAAAACTTTAATTAGTAATCGATTTAAAATAGTCATCTTCTGAAAGAATCTAGTAGTTTAAAGGCAATACAGTGAGATAAACAGTATAAATAAGAGAAAAGAGTAAGATAATTAGAAAAGAATCTATTAAGATAAATAAAAAAATTAATAAACCAAAATCTGTTGTTTTCTATTTTATTTTCTTGTCAAATGTAGTGTTTTTAGTTTTTTATGTGTAAAAAACCATTGCGGTCTAAAACAGGGATTTGCTCGTTATGAATGGTTGTGATTCAATTTAGAGAGAAAGTAAAACTGACCTGCGCTAAAGTCATGAATTGAAGATGTTTCATGTCTTCCGGTAAGACGCCTTTCGTTGTCTTTTCCTCCTTTTGGATCGTAGGCCTGGATGTGTCTCAGATGATTTCTGCTCAATTTGTCAATGGCCTTCTCAATTTCACTGGAAATGAAATAATTACTATTAGAAAGCATAACAAATAGGTAATTAGGTGCTTAAAGTAATTAAAAAATAATTTAAGCCTTGTATTTTTTTAAATATTGTATAACAAAATATTTTTGTTTATAAACATTACGATTTGGATATAGTACTTTTATATACAAAATTATTCAAAAATAAAATAACTTTTGCTGTATGAAATAAAAAAATATGTAATAGGAAAAAAGCGTTAGTGTATTGAGGTTAATAGCAAGGTTAACCACATATGAAATTATCAACTAGAGATTATATACTAATAGTCACGTAGAGATTTTCTGGGATATTTTAAGATCAGTTTTCCAAACGGAATTATTGAAAGATTAATAGGTATCTTTTAGTTTTGCATAATGCTATTTTTTGGATAACTCTGTTACTTTATTTTTGTCTACATTTGAATGTATAAAATTGTAATTGGTTCAATCCTAACCATTATTATAAAATTCTCTGTACAAATTTAATGCAAGCATCCTCGGATAATCTATAGTAAAAAAAATACAACAGACTCACAAGAAAAAACTATAATTTTTATACTTTGTATTTTTGTATATTAATACTTCCCTAACACTGAAATCACAAAGCAGAGGTATGACATTGATTCCTAGACAGTGTTATGTTTTTCTGTTTTTATAATGTACTCTTAGACTGTGTGGGTACCAATTCTGTTCATAGTGTTAAGATACTGGTCGACTTACAGAAGATTTAAGGTAACTTGAGGGAAAGCGGAAAATTTCACTGACCATTGTCGACAAGATGACCTGGTGTGAATTAAAACTAAATACCTCTTCAATAGAAATAATTTTTAACGCGGTTATATAAGAATAAAAAAAGCCGCTGCATACTAATTTTAGCAGAATGCCTTGATAACGAATGTTGGGAATTAATATTATCTGTAATGAGGAAGTTTGTATTAAAACAATTTATTCAATACTTGTTTATTAGGTACGTTTATTCACCTATCATGCTTTTTCTACATGTCATTGAATTGGTTATTTCCTGTATTGTTTAAACGATAATGTTGAATGATTTCGTGACTAGACAAACTACAATTAATTTAAAACGTTACAATTAAAGTATGATGAAAGTTTATGATATTTTTTTCAATTTCGGTTTCCTCGAAGTGAAAATTGCCAATACGTAATAAAATTTGCAGATAGAAATTGAAAAATTATTGTTTATTAGGTTTTATGCGTTTTAATATCGTGTTGAAATGAATTCAATTTTGTAATAAAAAAACCATTTGTTATCAAATAACCTGCTTAAAACATAAAAATACCAGAATTATAAATAAATAAGTTATTAAATTAGATATAAATTAAAAAACAAACACTCCTGTTAAATTCATCTGCATCTCGTTAATCAGATATAATAACAAAAATTTATAATTTATCAATGCAAGGTTTGTTGCGACAAATAATAAAGATTTTCCTTAGAAACCAAGACTGGAAGTATTTTGTTCATTCGTCTGTATAGTGATAGGTAAAGTGGTTGTAAAAGGCTTCATTTATTTGCTTTAATCAACAGGCATACAAAGGATTTGTCTGTTAATATATACATTGAATTATCAGTTTTTATGAATAAGTAAAAGCTATAGTAAATGTTAGATAATACATGTTAATTATTCAACACGTTTAAATAGCTATCTATTCTGACCGACAGGTATTTTACATTTTTCATAAATTAAACGGAAATAGTTGGTTTTATTCAAAAAACAACAACACATTTTGAAAAATAGTTGATAATTAACCGAGTCTTTCAAAGAAACTGATTACAAAGTTTATTTAAAAATAGCATCAAACAAATAACGTTGTTCCAATTTTATGTAATACCGTTGAATAAGTGAGTAAACAATAAAAATTTCAAACAATTTAATTATACGGATTTAATGATGAAATTCATTAAAATAGAGATTAAACTATTTTAACAACACTTCAATTGACACATTTCAATAAGTTTAAAACTACACAATAATGTATGTAGAATTGTTTAAAGATAAGAAAACAAAGATTTTAGTAACAATGAGTGTTTATGTATATCAACTTACAATCACGTTTTGTGTAGCTGAGATTCATTATCGCACTTCAAAAACATTTTTTATTGATTATTACAATGTCTCCGTTATTTTTAAGATCATTGCAATAGTACACTTAATTATTCGATGAATTATTTCATTCCACTTTACTTGACAATAACCCATAGTTAATCCTTTGTCGGTTTCCCTTGTAATCTATTTTTTAAAATATACCTAATAATGAACAATTAAATAAAGAGATAAAGGACCCTCCTTATTCATATTTGCAGTGAACCCATATAAAAAAATACTTACACAATACCATTTTCTTCCCTCATAGCTTTGGTAGAGAAGTTGGTGTGAGCGCCTGCCCCATTCCAGTCTCCTTCCATTGGTTTAGGGTCAAAAGTGACGATAACTCCATAATCTTCAGCGACTCTATGAAGGATATATCTTGATATCCATAACTGATCTCCTATGGCTATACCTTCGCATGGTCCTACCTGGTATTCCCACTGAAATAAAATAAATCATTGACAACACCAAATAGAGAATAAAGCTAGAATTGTAAAAAGTCTAACAATTATATAAAACATAAAAATTTATGATCAGTGGAAACTTTGCGATAATTATAGTAGTTTTAATTTCTAACAATTAATTTTAACAATTTTCATCGCAAAATAGTGTTTATTTATATTTTAACTGAAATTTATTTTCTTTATATAAGTGTATCCAGGAAATTAAAAAAAATTCACTTACTAATTTTTTTTATTTAAATATCAAAAACACCTAGTTTAACTGGTTTGAATTAAATGCGTGAGTCGAAAAAATTCAAAATTTCCATAATAATTTAATGTTTTAATGTCAGTGTCAAAAAAAAATAATGAAGATAATCTAACACTGGCGAGATAAATTTCGCAAGAATTGCTACGCTTTAAGTCGAGTATTCAATTAAGTTTTTGGCTTATAGATAAAAGTTAATAATATATGTAATAAAGTTTCTTTATTAGATTAATAAAAAAAAGCGTGCTTTTGAGGGTCACTGTTTACATTTTATTATCAATAAAAGTTTATACACATGTAACTCAAATCACTGACCCAACGTGTACTATTTATCAACACCTACTATATTAACTATTAAATGAAACATATCAGTAGTAATTTTGTCGGTGTTTTTAATTTTATTGAGACTGTCACATAAACAAAATTTGCTATTAAAATATATACTAGTAAGAACCATAAAGAAAATTAATTAGACAATCGTTTAATTACACAATTATACTCGTATTTTACAAAATTATTTAATTCGACAGAACTAATTTTTAGCATTTTAAATACCGGTACATAAATATTTTTTACAATAACAATGGACAATGTGAGATAAATGCAAATGAATGTTCTCACGTCCGTCATCCGAGTATTTCTACTGTTCTTGGTGAAATTTTTCTTACTTTAGTTAGAATGTAACAAAACAGCTTTAAAAATGATAAAAACATACCTGTGCAGGCATAACTTCAGCGTTGGTCCCAGAAATATTGATTCCGGCATAAAGGCAACATCTATAATGCGCCTCAACTATATCACGGGCATAAACTTTATTCGCTCCTACGCCACAATAATAGGGTCCTTGAGGTCCAGGAAAACCGTTCTTAGGCCAACCTAATGGCCTCAGATCCATATCTAACAAGGTGTATTCTTGTTCGATACCGAACCAGGGTTTGGTGTCTTTCGCTGCTTCCATTGCTTGAAAACATGATAACCTCCTGTTCGTCAATGTGGGTTTCTTGTTGTGCTTATAAGTATCGCAGAGGATCAATTTATTGTTACCTCTGAGGAAGGGGTCACTGTAAATCGCCACGGGGTAAAGTAACACATCTGAGTTACTACCTTCTGCTTGGTTTGTGGAGCTTCCGTCGAAGTTCCATATAGGTAATTCTGAAACAAGATACTAATAGATTAAAATTGATACTTACATTATAAATGTATTAAAAGTTTATTTATATCAAGATGAATGGTCAGTAATTAAAGGTGTTAAATTTCTAATTTAAAATAAACATTAAAGTAAGATATTTGCATTTATTGAAAGCAACATACATACCAAGGTTGAGTTTAACATGTACGTAAGACTTTCATGGATCAATATCTAAAATGCTATACGGATAAAAAATTAGTTATAAACTGCTGGAGAAAGAAAATTCCATTTTTTTGGAGAGAAGAAAAGTAAAGAGAAAGATTAAAGGCATAATAGAGACAAAAAACTGACGAATAAAAATTTATTTATGGTTAAGTTTGAGAATTGGTAGCTTCTTTTTGTAGAATCTCATTATTTTTGTCATGTCATTAAAACTGATTAATACTCTAATCGACAAAACACTACTCAGCTCATTCACTTCCTAATTTCATGGTCGAAGAATATTGGCAAAGATCCAAATTGGCAAGCAAATCCAGTTCAGTAAAACAAATAAAAGATTCTCTCTAAACAAATGCATATAAATTCTCAAAATTCACGTGCTTAACACGTGAATACTGGCATTGCAATTAACTTAATATCGAATGTGTTTTTCCAGAAAATAATAAAAACCGTATGAGAACATCACCAAGAAATAAAAACAGCTAGCTAATCCGCTAAATGAATAACTAACATATTAACAAACATATTAAATAACATATTATTAAAAGTTATTATATTCTATAATTGTATGTCGTTATTAATCCATAAACATGTAGAACATTTAGAGTAAAAAAATATTATTGTTAAAAAAACCAAACAAAATCAGCCAATAAAACACGGAGGATTAGTAACGGGTACCTATTTGAGTTTTAAAGAAACCGAAAAACTTGAGTATATAAAAGCACACGGAATAAATGAAAAAAAAGTTTTATTTAATAATTAATTAATTTATATAATTAAGGATAATTATGATAAATTATGGTTGTTACTTTTAATTTTATGTATGCATTTGTGCTAGTTGATTACATTCGAATGCCATCAAAATATTTAAAAAAAGTATATAAAAGTTAAGACAATAGTTTTTAGGGACGGGCTAACCAATTAAAATATTTTACCATCCAAATGGCCTATATTTTTTTATCCTTATTGAAATAATTTCATGGTATCTTGAATTCATAGTTGGGACAACGCGTACAATTGACAAGTTCCTATTTTGCCCATATTTTAAATGCATTTTCTTTGGCTTTGAAAAAATTTATATACAGGCTGATTCCAAGTGTGGCGGCACATCCTTGAAATTAGGTCAATGGCAAGAACTTATAAATGGTAAACTATCTAAGATATTCCGTTTAACATTGATTTTCGTGGCAGTGTAACCAAAATAGATCCTTCCAAATATTTTAGACCGGTAGCCCACCCTCAAAATCCCTTTATCCAAATATTTATGTATCAATTTTTTTTTGGTTTTGCTAAAATCCCTAAAAAAAACTCATTACGAATCACCCTGTAGTTATTAGCATTTATATACATTCTTTGTTATTTTCTATCCAAATTGATACTAATGTCTTCTTCTTCTTCAGGAAAGATTTTAAATTCGTTAGTTAAATTATAAGATTACATCGTATACTGGTAGTAACTATTTTCAAAAAATACAAGTTTTTTTGTTTACCTGAGGGATCGGTAGGAACAAAATCTAAAGTTCTGGTTTTACACCTAACATTTTCTCCAGATCCATCAATCCAAATATACGTGACTTGGCACTTTCCATCTGGAATGGGCAGTGTCAAAAAATGCTGGATCAAGGTTTTATCCAGGGCTGCGTTCGGAGAACTCTCCAACATTTTAGCCATTTGAATCTGAAAATAAAATATCGATTAGGTCAAGCTACTAATAATACTAGTAATTTATGATACTAGTGTTTTATTTGTGAGTGCTAAAAATTACGAACAAGACTATCTAACGTTCGATTTGTTGGCCAAAAATTTAAGAGAACAATACAAAGTTTTATATAAAATAATTTTGTACTGGTGTAAGCAGAAGAATATGTCAATTAAATTCATGGAAAACATTTTCTTAGTATTTTTTTTATACTCCTAAGTCGCTGATATGGAGTCATCTATTCTTTAACCCCATTATTCTATGATAAAAACGATGCTCAACTTAAGGGAAACGATAAACATAAGCAAACATTATATGTTTTTGTTGTTTTTAAAAAGGAAATGATTCCAAATTGAACAATTTTTCCAAGAAGCCCCAAATGAAAAGTATTTAATGATACATTTTATTGCAATAATGGGTATATTTGTCCTTGATTATGAATTCATAAATGGTAGTTAATATTAAAGATTTGAAGATTACATTAATTATAGCTATAAATAACACAAAACAAATGCTTTCACGAAATTTGGTTATTGCTGATTTTTTGCATATTATTTTATAAAAATATGCAGAAGTCTAAGGGAATCAAATATACCACACCAAATTTTATTTTTGAAATTTAACAAGAAATGATTCCAACACAGGATTTTTTACAATATATACCGGACATTGATACCACTATTTCTCGGCTACGTTGTTGGCAGACTCGCGGATAAATCTTATGACGATACAAAGACAATGGTTGCAAAAACCTAATCATGGAAATCTCTAGGATGTAAAAAAATAAGACTGTATATCAGGTTTTATCAACATTCACCATTATAATATGTTTTAATTTTATGTCATAGTTTTGTTATAAAATATTTAAATTGTTATCAATTTTAATGATTTCTAAAAATTCCACTTACAACCATAAATTTGCAATTATGTGTAAGCTTTTCGGAAAATAACAATCTAAGTGAATTTTGATTCAACGATAATAATTATCATTGTACAATGAAGTATTCTTTGTTATCTCTGTATTACTATTTATAATGATCATTAATTCCATAATGGGTATAGAAGTGCAAATACTCTTAATATTATTAAAGCTTAACTGAGGACATTTGATGACGCAAAATATTAGTTTTTAAAGTGCATTGAACGTCCAAATAAAGTATATTCGTTTATAAAAATTGATATAGACAGTAGATCCCTTAAAATGTATCAGTTAGAAATTAACAAGTGCCATTACTGTTGGATTTAATTAGTTTTCATTTTTTATAATTTAATTGTTGAAATGTAAAAATATAAAATCCATTATCTCAGTCATTTTGACACAACAATTCTGAAGAGGGATTTGACGGTAGAAAGAAAAGGGTGGATTTATTTTCCAGAAAACGTAAAGAAACGATGTCATTAAAACAAATAATCAGTTCTTAAAAAATTATCGCCTCGTTTTCGAATTATTAATCTTAATTAACAGGAAGATAAGAGGGTTGAACTACTAGGAGAAATAGTGTAAAGTGTGGACTTTTTGAAACCACTGACATTACTGATAATATAGCCTCGAAAGTATTCAAATTTAATAATATAAATTAGTGTTTTAACATTAAATAAACAAATATTTCGAATAAATAACGTCAAATACATTAAAAATGTATGATAAGAATAATTAAAATAAAAAATCATTAATGATATTCAGTTTTCTTAAAATTTTTGGAATAGTGTAATATTTTTTAGAATAGGAAATTATAATTATTTACGCATAAATAAAGAATCCTTATTGTAAACAGCATAAAATATATTTTCATTAAATTATTGGTGTTGTATTTACTTGCTTAATATTGAATAAATTTTATAGAGGAACAATTATCTATAAATTAAAAAAATTAAAAAATAAATCCCACTCACCCTTCCTTATTATTTATTAAAAAAATACACCAAACAACTTTAACCTCATTTTCTTTAGAAACTGTACAATAATGAAAGTCCAAATGGAAACAGAACATATTGAGGAAACGGTGTTTATTATGACGTTGTATAGTGGGAGAGCGCACATATATCGGATTTTATTTTTAGAGATCTTTGTGTTGCTTGAATCATCTATTTCTGAAGTTACAAGGAAATGAGACTGAATACGACCTGTTGATCAAAGGAAATTTTTGACCTTTGCGACTCTACGGGGTTCCCTGACTTTCAAAATACTCTCGACTAGCAAATAGAAACTTTCCAACAATTTTTTTATCTATTTATGATTTAGTTGAAATCTGTTCACAACGACAGTAATACTTTGGCCGCATAATGTCCTTTTCTTAATTTTTTCGGTTTAAAATTTGTATTTCTCCATTGTTCTACATTTAATTTATTTATATTGTACTCTACTTGATCTTTCCATATAAAGTTTGGAGTTCCTTTTATTCTAAGATAGCACTGGTTTCATCGTGTAATGATTGTTAATACCGATTTCTTTCTTATTAATTTCATAATTTTTATTATGTTTTTGGAATATTTCTTGTATTTCATTTCCTCATAAATATTTTAGACCCCAAGTGTGCTAGTTTGTTGGAATTGTTTTATCGGGAGGAATACAGAAAGGCACAAATATACAGGTTGTCCCATTAATAATTTTGAATGCGACGTCACGTGACCAAAAACAAATACCTCATTGGGTAACACAATAACAAGAAAAGATGCAACATTTGCTCTAACTTACACCCCCAAATTTATAATTCTCTACTACTGCCCAATTCTGATATATTACTTGTCTTAATCGTCGTGGGACACCCAGTATTTATTGTCACTCATTTTCATTGGTCTCATTATCGTTCTCAATGGTTTTCTTCTCTCTGTTTTGTTAGTGTAATTGTTTTCGCAGCATATATTTTTAGACATATATTAAACAATTATTATTAAATATATTCTTAGTTTACCTTTTTTTATATTTCCATTATATCTTAATACAAAAACATGCTTTATGTCCTTTCTGTATCCTCTCTTTTGTATATCATTTTTATTTTTCGGTTTTTAAGTATATAAATAAATAAAGATTTCTATTTCTTTGCAAGTGCAATTTACTAATGGGTTTTAACGATAGTACTTAAAAACAATGGAAAAATAGTGCGGATATAGGATCTCTTATTACAGCATTAGAATCGATATTATCGCCTCCTGCTGTTTCTTTTTTCTTTAATTGCATTCTGTACTTCTTCGTATGTTGGTTCTTCCATATTTTTTTGTGCTCAAAAGGATTTAACATTTCTTCATCTTTATGTTACTCTCCTAAATATTTCTTCCACGTATCTATTTTTCATTAATAATAGGAGAGCTAATCTATTTTTTAAGCGAGTAAAAAACGAAGAAATTGCAAAGTTTTTTAGATTCTAAAACTGCTACAAAAGAGAAAGCATCCAAGCTAGAGGCAAGGTTACGAAGGAAACTTTGAAACTTGTTTAGTTCATTTTTTCAACATTTGTTCTTAAAGTTCGTTCTTATTTTCAATCATTGCTGGGGGGTAATTCCAATGTTAAGCTATTGATTTGGTAATAAAAATGTATGACTTAATATCATCTCACCTAGGCGATTAGGAGAGATGGCCAATATGTTATACATTTTTTATTGCTTGGTTTCAAACAATTTTTTTAACTACTCTTATTGATAGAAAATGGTTAAACAACTTTCATTATAAAACTGACCTCATTTGATCTTATGTTATAGGAATTATTGGGTCACAACTAAAACTATGACATCAAATTACTCTGCGTTTTTTCTTTCATATTTTCAGTTTATCATTCGGTCTGCGTATTTATCACGATAAATATTTTTATATTCACACTCTCTCGGTAATGTTAATAAATGGATAAAACTGTATTAAAACGATCTCAGTGGATTAGATAACAAACATTGGGGTCAAACATATAGTTTAAGGTTATTACTGTTAATCAAAAAAGCAATTTTGATTCTTGTGAAAAATAATGTGCAACAGATAAATAATTTCTTAAAATAGTAAATCTTGTGTTTCTACGCGATGTAAAATTTATCTGATGTTTTCGATACAACTTGTTTTGGTGTCAATGATTTTTGAAATAAAAAAAATGATAAGAATGTAGGTCGAATACACTTTTCAAAATAAGATGGTAAAATTTTTTTTAATGTAAGTATTTAGGGTATCATTAAATATTGTTAATCAAAATGCATACTACATATGTAAACACATTTATGAATTAATCTATGATAAACATGAAGTATGTGGAGAATTCCCTTTTAATAAAATGATATATTTTTTAGAAATCTACTGTATCAAAATGTTACGGGACGCCCTGTATATTGTTTAATTCTATCCAAATTATTACTTTTACCATTATTATATTTTTGTTGGTGATTTGATTTTTTACGATGAAAAAAAAGTTTATGTCGAAGTCGAAAAAATTAAATGTGAAACAATCTAAAAATAAAAGAAAGAAAACCTTTAATAATTACTTATCATGATACTTTCATTAATTTTCACATCACATATCTCTCATGTATTTACCTTGTTAGATATCTATCCGTTGCATTTATAGCGGAAGACAAGTTCAAGGTCTGTTTTGTTTGCCTCATATTTATATTACGTTTCCGACGCGACTTTTTAAACAAATGATGAATAAGTAACAGCTGAGTTATAATTTTAATACAATAGATCATACATGTATATTGGTATTAAAAAAATAATATTTGGACTGATTGGTTGAGTAAACTAAAAATGTTACAGTGAGAAAAATTTGCAGCATATGGAGATATCCTAAACCCTAAAACTTGTTAAAGTTGAGATGACAAACCACGGATCTGACAAGTCTTATTTATTATAAAGAAGTAGGAAAGTAAATAAAAAGGATAATAATCTGGTTTCTATTTAGATCTAATAAGTATAGATTTGGATTTTAAGAATAATACCACCACCTAATTACAGCCATATTTGAATCAATTTTATACAAAGTCATATTAAGTGCGTAATTATAACAAGGAGAGATTCTATGCCACTTTTAAGCCATATTGCTTAACTCATTACAAAGATACAAAAAATGAAAGGGTTCAGCGTAATGAAAAAATATTCCTGTCTATAAATGAAAGTTTCGATACATGAATTGGCAATCTAATCATCAAGATCTGCACGATAATTAAAAAGTCAATTCCATTTATGTATCAAGCAAAAAGACAAGTTACGTTTACATTTGATAGAATTTTTTTATTAAATGAAGGAATTTTTTTAAAGCTGTTTTTTTAATTCAAATTATTATAACTAGTCTTTAAATTTTTAAGATATTTCTTTATTTAATTTTTGGAAGGCTTCCATTTCATTTTTGAACATTAAGACCTAGTTGACTTCAAGAATTCTATTGGAATAACTGAAGAGTAATAATTTAAATTATTTTAAATATAGAAATCCAAGTGTATTGTAGATCCGTTTACACATTTTGAAAAATCATACTAAAAACTTACAAAAATGAAATAAATTTGATATAGTAAAGCAGCAAATTTTTATTTTAGTGCAATATTAAATATTTAAAAATATTCTGTTTTACGATGGTTGTAAAAATTTACCTCAGTCAATTGTTAACTAAAATTTAGAATCCGAAATTTTGAACATTCAGACTTTTCTCAGTGTAGAAATAAGTATCCACTCACCTATTTTACTTGACTTCTTGTGTCGATTAATACTGGTCACACTCTAGAGTACATACAGCGAGAATACCCCGTGCGATAACAATTGTGTATCCGACCTCTGATACACTTGACAATTCAAATACGTTGAAATAATATTACTTGTATATTTATACCAGATGGGATGTTGCGATACCCACCACGTCATTCCATACTAATTACGATTATAATATTTGATGAATTGTTAGCGGACAGCATTGTAGAACAACCGCCTCGACGATATAGATAAGATATGGAAGACACTTTTCTAAGTGAACATAGGTCAAATTTCAATATAGGTATAAGTACGCAGTATTGTTTGCAATACTTAGTTAAAGAGACATATTTTTCAAAGCAAATAATGATTTGTTTATTCCGAGACTTATAAAATATTTTCTGTTTTATCTTAATTTTGAGACATTAAGATTAGGGTTTGAAAGGAAATTTGATTTGTTTGGGTATAAATTTCTCTCAAATTTAAAAACCTGTATATTTCTGAACAGATAATTAAAATCCCTTTCAATATAGGTATTACACGACCCTTTTTCTCTTTAAAAATTTTCAGGGAGGTTGTCATAATTCAGAAGGGGTGAAAAGAGGGGGTAATATTTTTATACCATAACTTGTAAAATTAAGAATAAAAATCGACTTGTTTCAGGTTTCCCTCAAAAGTTCATAATAACATGTATGTGAGTAGTTTTATATCTTAAAGTTTTTCTTAATGAATATATAACCCCTTTTTTACATTTTTACAGCCTTGTAATAACTTTACTTGAAAATGGAATATACATTTAATAAACTCCGAAACTAGTAGTAAATAATAAAGGATTGATAGAAATTTAATTAAAAAAAGTTAATATAAATTTTCAGTCGGAGTACAAAGCAAGCAAATTTAGCATTAAATATATCGTATTTTGCACTAGTGCTATAAGTGGTCCGTAATGTTCCCAGACTCTAAATTCATATTAGTTGTTTTGATTAAATTTTTAAAAAAAAAAAGCGACATTTTAGGGATTAAATTGACATAAGCAAATTATAAAACAATCGATATTTTTACAAACATGTTGTCTGATTCACGTGGTATAAATTACTCTGTATTTTCAGTTGAAAACACTTTGTTTTTGTTTATGAAAGATACGAATTACGACAAATAAAATTTGCTTACGATGAATAAACTAATTGGAATTTTATAATCATGGTAATTCACGTAAAAGACTAAAATGGTACAAAAAAAGTCATGTTGTTTTATCCGTTCAAGTATCTTTGGATAACTGATCGTTATCTGGCAAGTGCGCCAAATAAAAAATTTTTCTAGACAGCTAGGCAACAAGTTGATTAGGATCATTATGATTAAATATAACGTTTCTTAGAAATATATTCAAAAATCAATATTACAGTCAAAAATATCATCATCGATATGTTTAAACAGCGAAGAATTTGTTTCTATTTTATTTAATATATTAAATACTTTTTTACGAAAATGGAAAAAATACACAGATAAAAGTGTCAGGGCTTCAGATTATTTTAAAAAAACTGTATTACATGTAAAATATTTATAAATAAAACGTAATCTATCTTCTGATTTATTTTTTATTATACGAATTTATGAAATCCAAATTATGATTTCAAACAAAGCACAGTGTTAGTAGGTATTCTTTTACATTTTAGTATGTATATATGTAATATAAATAAATACATTTTATTTACAAATATTTATCGGTGAATAATGTGTGTAATAATAATAATAATTTCTTCACCTAACGCCAAAACTGTTGAAATAAAATCTAAACACCACAATCCGCATGTATACCAAAATGTGAGAAATGAAGCTGTGGCATTAGTACATTTATTAATCCCAATAAATTAACTAGGATACGATAGAAATATATAAAATATAAATATTTTCGCTTGAATAAACATCACAAAAAAATATGTATATTTCTGACAAAAATGCAAAAAAGGATTATAACTGTTTAGTTTAGTCGCGATTTTTTTGTCATACAGATTTTGACGTTAAATAAAAACTTTTAGAGCGAAATTGAAAATAGTTGTAGGTAAAATATAGAATTTGAGTCACATATAATGGCACACAACATTGTGTAAATAATATTTATTGAAAGTAAATTATAAATTAAAAATCCCAATTTTGAGCTTCATGAACTATTACATAATTATAATAATTTTTCGATAAATAAATAGATGCAAAAAGTTCTACTTGACCTATCGATAAAAAATCTATGGGCCACACAGATGTTGCTATTCATATTTAAAATAAAATACTGGACAATATAAAATTATTAAATAGATATCGAGTTACTTAAGAGTTTTTGAGGATTAGCAATAAATCTTGATTATTAGTAGACAGATTTTTTTTAAATTGAAAGAAGAAATAAATTTCTTGTCGTTAGATTTCGTTTCGAAATATATTGGTCAACATTGTCCTATCTAATCAATCAAAAATTGCAAAATATCAAAATATTTTCTTCAATAAGTATCTACATATTTTGCAAATATTTAGTTTCATAGGAAACAAATAAAATAAATCTGACCGTTTTTAACGTTTACACATATAGTGCTTAAAAAGAAAATGTTAAACTCTAATTGAATTGAATATACAGGTTAAGAAAGTATCTAAAAGGATGTGTGTCCTCTTAACCGAACTAGAGGCACGACCATGACTGCCGGTACGTTACTATCGAATTGAATGGAACTATGTTCCCACCTCGATACATACTAACTTCAAGTTATTAGTGATACGTTCTCTCTCTTTCATAACGCATTCTTTATCACTCGCATGGATTCGTGTATGATCTCAAATATTCAGGCCACATCTGTATAGTTTACTAACTAATTACTGGTGGTTTCAGATTTTGCGTTACGAAAAAGATAATTTAAGAACATCAGCGCAATTTGTTCTGAAAACAATAATAAAATATAGAAAAGCTGTGTGTTTAAAATTAATCCAACTATTCAACTAAAAGTTCACTAAAAATTGTTATTTTTTGGGTATGAGATTTTTATGTAGAAAGCAAAGAATATGTTAAAATATACAAATAATTACAGGTTCTATAAAACTTCCTGAATCTATCATTTCAATTTATCGTAAATGGTTTTTGGCATGTATTTTTTATATGTATGTATGTGTGCATTTGTATAAAAATATAATTTATTGACTTACCATTACCATTTCTGCCGAATTACTATTGCCAAATGAATTATTTTTTTAAATTTTTATCACAAATATTTTGAATATATTTGGATTATTACATCACGAAGTTAATTATCTTCTAAGCAGAATTGCACTGTATTTTATAATACTAACATTTTTTTTGATAAAAGTTAATATTTGTAATAAGTCTTTGATAAGCCGTACATGGAAAATTACTAAAATGTTGCAAAATGTTCCAACCATCTAAGTTGAAATGCAAAGTGTAAATCATTTATTACACATTTTTTTCACATTAATTTATTAATACATTTCCTTTAGTAATAAGTTAGTCTTATATGTAGCAAATTTTATATTTAAAAAGATACATAAGGAATTTACTATTACTACGATTTGTATCCCAAGAAACAATAAAAAATTTGTTAAGATTCACATTAAATTGTGATTAGAATAAGAAAAAGTAAAAACGTTTAAAAAACGCCGGCAAAACAAATTAAGTGAATCAAGAGTTAAAATAAGAAAATAAGAAGATCATGAAGAAAATGGAAGAAATGGACAATGGCTTGAAAAACAAACTTGAAAACATAACAACGGATAAACCATTCATAAATAAGAAGGATGCCAAAAAGGAAAGGAAAAAGGGTAAAAAATAAAGAAGATGGCAAACATGGCGAAAAACAAAGGAAAAAGTGTGATAGTGCTGTATAATAAAATAACGTTAGAAGGACACATATAAAGATTAAAACTCTAACAGCAAAAACTAGAAACGAAAAAAATTAACTGAATTATGAGGTGACAAACATGTCAAAGACACAGAGATATGAAAAAAAATAAAAACAACAAAAATATGAGAAAAAATAAAAATAAAAGGTTTAAGATAAACAAGCATGATATCAGAATAGGAACATAGTATATGAAAACTATGTTAATGCTAATAAAATTAATGAACCAAATCGCAAAAAATGGACAAATATAATATCAAGATCATGACCCAATAAGAGATGTTCCCGAAAGTTGAAGGAAGAATATACAAAACAATGTATTCATGCTCCGACATAAAACGTCCATGAAGATTAAAAATGAGAATTCTATTAAAAATTAGAATAAATAGAGGAAAAATTACCTACACATATATTATACATTGATTATCTAACCTAGCAACTTAGGTGAATATATTTATTGCTGGCTTATGGTACAAACACAAGGAGTATAACATAGTTAATTCTTGCAAGAAAATTTGAAAACTAAATTGAATATGTTTTGGTAGCGAACAAAAAAAGAGGAAACATAAATTATGTTCGAAGTTATAAAGAGGTTGATGCAGATATTGGCCACATAAAGAAAAGCAAATTAGAACAAAGAAAAAAGAAGAATATGTCGCAGAACCAAACAAAATTTTGAATTCTAAAGGTTACATGTATAGAAGGGAAATGAAACATAATAAAGAACAGGGTCGTTGAACCAATTGAAAAAGTAATACGACAAAGAAAGAATATAAGAATTTATGAGCAATGTGAGCTTACAGTAAAGCAGAAAAGATAGTAAAGATTGGCATTAAATTAGATAATGAAAAAGACCAAAATAAGTACAAACAATTCAGAAAAGAAGTGATAAAAAAGTAAACGAAAAAGAGGTGGGTTGACGAAATATATTCAAAAAAGTTATAAGTTATAAAAGACAACTCGAAACTATATCGAAAAATTTTATACTATGTGGAAAGAAATAAGAGAATAACAATTTTAGAAAAAAGCTACAAATATTATACAGACTTTTAACTGGAATTTATTATTAAGCAAGCCTTTGACAGTTTTAAGCATGCACCAGTGAGATGTGAAAATTATAAGATTAATAAACACGACAAGGGACCATTCAAAATTTATAATTTTCACAGCAGAAAGTGACTCCAAAATATGCAAGTTAAATAATGGTGTTAGACAAGGCGATTCAATGCCAACATCCACATTTAATATGACAAAAAAATCATAAGAAAACTAAAGATAAAAGGAATAATTATTAATAAGAACGTATCAGTAGTGTCCCTTCGCAATATATTGTCATTATAGCTGGGTAAGGGAAAATGATGAGCAATACAATTATGAAAATGACAGAAGCAATAAGAAAGGTTGAGTTGGAAACCAACAGAAATAAATAAATAAAGTAAAAATAGCAAATAACAAATATGAAACAGTTAACGATTTAAATACTTTGGAGCAATGACAGAAGTGAAAAAATTGAGCAATGAATCAGTATTTTTATTTTTTGAAATTTATATCTATATATTTTTCATAAAATAGAGAATTCTTGATTTCCTTGATTTCCCTGATTAAACTACCCTGGAAACTAATAGCTCATGTAATTTTGTTTCAAACCCAGTCCACGTCTTTTTTATTTTTATAGATAAAAAAATGAGGTTCATGTAGCATTCCAGAGAAAAACAATTTTCATGTTTTCTGGAAAATTATTTCAAATGTTCAGTTTAATTATTTTGATACATTAAAAATAAATAATTTCAATAAAACATTCCCAATAATGCTAATGTCTAACATTTATTTACAATGATTTTTTACAGTTTTAAATGTAAAAACTACAATAATTTTCTTCATTTTAAAGTAATGAAACTTATCAATAGCGATATTTGCTTTCTTTTTTCTATGTGAAGAAAATATTTTCCAATTCTTCTATAAATAAAAACTGGTTGTCATCAACCATTTTGTTTTCCAGTTATTCAATACTTTATTAAATGATTTCAATGAATTTCTATATAGATATCTAAAAATAAGAGGTTATTTGAAGTAGTTTATTAAATTTATTTAAGTAATTCCTTACATGAATAGAATTAATGTTCTTTGTAGTTGATGATCTACAATAACCAATGGTGTTTGAAAATGAAAGTTGTTATTTACAGTAATGCAATAATTAAATACACATATTTACTTCTTACTGTATCTCAGGACCCTTAAGAGTGACTACATTAAAGTAAATCAACAAACAGTACCCTATGAATTGAAAATATTCCATACTTTATACTCTTTTTAAAAAGACCTCAGTCAGTTTCCTGTAGGATAATTCACTGCCGCCCTTTTTTCTGACATTTCAAAATTGCTTCCTAAATATAGGGATCAATGCATTTTTGTCTTCTCCCTATACAATCTTGTACTATTTCTGGAGCAATGGATTGATTCACTATAAAATTGTTGCAATTTCGTTTATCATCTTGATGAATTTCTTCACTATATAGTTCATTCAACATATTACTTACAAAGACAACACAAAACTAACATTTGTGTTTATTGGATTATTGGCAATTAGCCAGTTCTTTCCAGTTATTTGATTGCCGCATCACAAGGCAACAAGCCTATATTAGGCTAAAAAACCTTTAAGTGTCCTGTTTCACCAAAAAAGCAATTTATTTTCGGAAGAACAAAGACATCACAGATGACTTGCCAAAGAGATTTAGTAAAACTGCCAATTTTTACGAGAGAAGTTATTCTAATATGTTTCTGATGGCTCTTATAGTTATGAAGCTTTATATTTTGATACATTGATACAATATCAAAAATATTTTTAAGATAAAAATTTTGTCAATATAAACAATATCTTATTCTATATCGAGCTTTACATGTATGTTAATATATATGCATAGGGTAAAGCTTGAATATAATAATATGTAATTAGCATAATATATAAATGTACCGATCTCTACCTTGTAACTAGGGAATTCATGACTAACATTATAATTATTAAATAACAAGTATATAATATCAATTTAAAAATTATGTCTTGATACAATTTTATTTCAATTTTATAACGCCGTTTTAGGGATTGTAGAATTCAGAAACTATAAATTCATGTCTAATCACCAAAAAAATATTGTGGTTTTTAAATATTTCGATATAGGCAAGCGCGATATTAACTTTGAGACATCCTTTTGCGAAATATAGGCGGAAACATTTTTTTTATATCTTGGGTAAATTTTCTATCATAAAAAAGTACTGTGTAGTCGTTTCAAGAAAAAATATGTGTCTGCTGAGCACAGCGCTGTCAATCTTGGAAAAACCTTTTTTAGTAATTTTTGATCATAAACATTTATTTTTGCAGCGATAGTGAATCATATTTAATTTGTCATAATCAATAGATACATACCTACGTACAAAATTACACAATTTAAAAAGTGAAGATATAATGAAAAATAATTTCATATCAACAGAAATAAAATTATTCCCGATTGATAAAAGTAGCAAAATAAAATTCAATATTTTTTATTTTTCACCGCAAGAAGCGTATGCAATCAAAATAACAATTCGAGTTTTTGCGCCATCTTTTAATGAATAGTGGGGATCTTTGAAGATTGGGGTGTGATTGGAGTTATTTTAAAAGTTATGAAAATGGTACTACTAACGCCATCTAAGTAACTTGTGTAAACCAAGAATATTCTAAATTTTTTGTGAAGTTGGTAGCCTTGAAATCACTATTAAGGCCCCTCTTAAAGAAAAACAATGGCAATTATCAGGACTAAAATTAAAGCCGACTACTTTGATCAAGGGTTTGAGGAGTCGTTCATTCCTCAAAAACAGACGAACGTTGTTGTTAAGGATAACGCTTTGTATCGTTCTCTAAAATTAATTTTGCAGCTTCCTCCTGAAGCAAACCCGAAAATAAACATTTTTAAACATGTCATTTCTAAATCTGCCAGTCCCAAGTTTGGAACAGTAAGCGTGAGGGAAAATTTTTACTGTGTTAGTTACGCAATTTTTGAAGTACAATTATTATTATATCCAAGTGAATTTAAATTTGGGACACAAAACAAGTGGTACCTACATTACATTGTTGTCTTTTATACAGGTTGGAAAGTATACCTATAATAAATTCTGTAACATATTTTCGTCTCAAATTTTTTTGTAATTCATTGTTTATTTATTATTTACTCTTAAGCACGAAAATGTTAAGATAAAGGTATTTTGAACAAGAGAACGGCGCGATGTGACCGAATCTGATTGTTCCCCAAGCTCACCAAAGTAACGACTGGCAACTGTGAGCCTCATAAGTTTCCACACTGCAAACTTAGTTTGACTCGCACTATAAAAGTAACACTTATCATGTCTTAAAATGGACTAGGCGTGACCTTCGAATTTGCTACTAATTTGCCTACAAGGAAGGTAAAGCCCAATGTAACTCAGCTCGTATAAGTCTTTTTGAAAGCTTTAAACAGTTGCTCGTAGGATGAAAGATCAAGGTAATAAGACATTTTAATTTAAAAAAGTGTAGTTGAGGTATGTATGATGTTTGAACAAGTTTTTTATTAAATTGATATAATATTTAGGAGAACACGTATAAAATGCTGAACAAACTGTATACTCTATTCTAAAAGAGTGTATCCGGTACAGGAAACTAAAAGACCTTGGAAAAGTGGGGAGTTAATAGAAAAATTAGTACCAAGCCTAAACGGGCCCCTGTGACAATTATATTTAGCTATTATTTAGGGGAATTTATTACCCAATAAAATTATAATAAGATCACATCTTGATATAATAGATAAAAATATAAAGAATACATACCCATTAATATCAAGTACTGGAAACGAGATATTGATGGTACATTTATCTAAAAAAGCGGAAAAACAAGGTGTTCAATTAAGTAGAGCAAAAATAAAAGAAGTAAAATTAGACATCTAGTCAATAAATTTTATTAAGGTCAATATTTATTGAGTTTTATGGTCCGACACAAGATACGCGATACCCCATTTTTTTGGTAATGATGATTTAGTAACTAATTCAGTAATGTTTTGTATTGATTAAACAATATTTTAAGCTTTCAATTGAGCTTATCACACAATTTTTTTGCATATTCTTGATTTTAATATCTTTACCATAATTGTTAACGTAAATATAGATACATAGACCCACAATCCTTTTACGTTTTGCTGCAGTTATTTTTTTTATTTGTATCATTGACGATCTGCTTCAGCCGTCTACTCCAAAGAAATTTCCATTTTTATATTTAATGAAGACCAGTGACTCAAGTCATTATGAGATTTGAGACAAAATCTGGAATATTCTAATTTGAACGACGTTTCTTATAGGTCAAATATAAGCATTTGCAAGTATAAGTGTACTTTTTGGTTTTACATAAATATCTAAATTGTGGTTAAATAACTTTGTTTGGTGCGTCGTAACTTTTTATATAATTTTCAAAGAAGCATGTATGTATGTTACCAGATAGGGTATCGGTAAAGGAAACTTTAAAAGTTTAATATCAAAAATAAGAAAAAGTTTTACCAGCGAGTGTAATATTTACTAAAAAAAAAATATAAATGTTATTTAAACTACTTGATTTGATACTTATAAATTACGAAACATTACAATTTGTTTGATCTGCTGAATAATTTTAATATTAAGCAAAAGAAATTATATATAATATATACTAATCAAAATAATTTTCATTACTCAGTTCATCCATAAATCTAACATTACGCGTTCCTGTTTCACTTCATTTAATAAAGTTTTAATTTATTAATGGTTGCAGTGTGTAAACACTGTTATTAGGTATTTCCCGTTACATCCCGTATTTGTATGATCTAGTCAAGAAAATATTTTTTCCAGTCATCGATTAGCGCAATTACATTTTGTTGATTTTCCAAGGTTTTCACTTAATTGCTTTTTCTTATCACATTATTGATTTTCTGCATACAACTATATAGCAAATAATCAATTTAAATGAGTTCTTTGGGTGAAGTTTATTTTATAAACGAGAATAACATTACATAGGATTAATTACAATGACATATTGTAAATGATTAGATTTAGTGAAAGTAAATGAATGAAAATCAGATTTATTGTATACGGTTTTGTAGCTAAAGTAAACGATAGTTACAGTATTTAGAAGAATTAATCTGTAAATAGTATATTCTGTACATATTAGAATGAAAATTTGTCATAAAAGGAGGGTATCACCGTATTTTCATTTTAACAGAAATACAGTGGATGATACCATTTACAGATTATTCGAGATTATTTCCAAAATCATTTTTAATAATAGAATGTAAAGATTTTCACTCTTGAGATAGAATATTTATTCTGAAACACTTGCTTCTTACGGGTTTTAAATTTTCATTCCATAACAAGTGATAGAATGAATATTCCGTAATTGTTGTAAACAATATCGATAGCCAAAACTGTCAGTGTCAGATGATCAGATGCAAATGGCGACGTTGTAATAATCGATTTTCCGACAATCTCGGTAGCCAAACTTTAATGTATTTAAAATATTGAGTGAAAAATGGAGTGAATTTGTGGTTGTGGAGAAAATATAGTGTGTAACTCGGTTAGAATAACAAAATTCGATACTCATGGTTTCTCATGCTCGCTCGCGCTCGCGTTCGGAATGTTCTACTCATATCGATTTTTTTTCATTCTAATTTTGTTACAGAATATACTATTCTATCTCAATAATTATAATGTTAGTTTTCTATTATTAAAACTAATTTGAGTACTGCTCGTGTATCGTTCTCCACTTATTAGGTATTTTAAAATCATTAAATAGAATTTTTATACAATACATAGTTACTGAAATTAATTAAAAACTGTTACTTACTTATCTTATAAGTGACTTACTTGTTCAGCAGTCAACTACAGATATTTATACATCAGGGTTTCAATTTAAAATCCCGTATGTTTACCTAAAAATCATTCAATATAAACGTGATTATACTATCTTGGATAATTCATTCAACTGATAAAAACTACTAAATGAATTTGATGATTTTAAATTAAAAACTTTTGTTAGAAATGAGTAATAGCATTTATCAGTAATTGGAAAAGTCCTGTATATGACGCTAATATCTTATGAACGCTGTGCTCGAGTAAATTACGATTTCTTAACATTCGTTAAATTTTACATTAAAAACATTAAAATATATGTTGACGTATGTTAATGGGTAATATTTACAGTATTTTGCTAAATGTACACATTTCCCATTGAGTTTAATAAAATAAATACATTAAAAGTGACAATGGAAAAAAACGTGCGAGTGTAAAAATAGAGAATATAGTTAAAAGAAAAAGGTAAACATGCTAATACAAACAAGTTACAAACAGATTATATACACAGAGAATATCTAAAAATCTTTTACATAACAACCAACCAATAAATGAGACGTCATTGATTTTGACTAATTAAAAATTTAATAATATTCAAAAATTTTGAAGTTGGAATAACATAATAATAATAATAATTTATTTGTAATTATTAAATTTACAAAATAGCGAAGTTTAGCTAAAGTTATTCTTCCACTTAACCATTTTGCACTATACAAAATTTGAGTTTTCTTTCAATGATGTTATAAGACAGATGTATCAATCAGCTAGAAAATTGTTATATAGTTTCGTACTTTGGTATGCAAAAGATTTTTGAAACAGGACTCTGATGTTTTGGGATGTGAAAGAGATTTTTACATCTTTCATCAAGGGCATGCACATCTGATCTGACGATGAGTTTACTAAAATGACAAACTGCTTCTCGATTTTTTAGCATATTGACAAAAAAAATTAGAAAATTATATTAAAATAATTATTTCAACTCTTACTTTATGAAAACTATCCATAATAAATATGAAAAGATAAATGATTTGTCCTTCTCTTATTCATTCTTAGCCATTTAAGTTCTAGTATTTTATGCGACATACTATCACATTTTCTTAAACCGAAACTATATCTGGCACAATAAAAGTAAAATTAATCATTAGTGTGACTGTTCCACACTGCCAAATTTAATACTTATTGGTTAAACAATTCCGAAGATATTGGCAGATCGAAACGTCATGTGTATTTATTTTTAATTTCACTCCATCCTACTTCTATCCATAGGGCCTTACCTCATATATTTGCAATTTTTATATTATTTTCTCTTTACGTTTTGTTTCTGATTTTATCCTCGATAGCATTTTTCATCCAATTTTCTACGATATTTATGATTTTTTCTTTCTTTGTCGTTCCTCAGGTTTCATATCATGTGGGGGATACCATTTTGTTCCCAATCAAGATTTCGCATTGCTAATTTTTAGCAGTTTTCCCATTATATAATGCCCAAGCTTCCTTATTTTTTTTATAGTGCCTATGTGCTTTTAACTTGACGTTGTATGTTGTCTTTTTTTGTTTTTAGTCCTTTCAGAGTTTATTTTCACTCTCCATTTTCTAATTTTTTACCTAGTATAATATTCTATTTTATGCATATTTTTGCTCTCTAAGATTATGAAATAAAAAACAATCAGGGTATGTATACGCCTATTGCAAGAGTCTGTTTGTAGTTTCATATCTCTCCGATTATTTACTGTTTGTTGTTACATTAAAACTTGATTTATACAATTAATTTATCGCTAGTATTCAGGTTAACAAAAGGTATCCATACCTCTCCGTTCTTATTAAAAATCTTATCTATTATATGGTTTGTTGCTTCTTACTTTTTTTATTGTGAGCTGCATCCATCTTTTCATTGTAATCTTCCTTATCTGTTTCAGCATTCATTAAAAGAACTTTTAGTTTTCCTTGTAGTTATTATTCTTATTATATCCGGATTTTCTTTATTTTCGTTATTTTGCTAGATTTAGTCTATATTTTTTACTTTTTTCCTAGTATCTTTATATTCTTCGTAGGCTGTTTTGAAGGTAAAGTATTCTTTCCTTAGATATTCTTGGCTTGTAATCGTATTTTTTATATCTGTTTTATATTAGTTTGTTCTTCATACCGTTCTTTTAATCCTTATATTTTTTGATATGGCATAACTTCGTTTTCTTTAAATGTTTTCCGTCCATTTCCCTAATCTTCCTCGCAGTTGAAACTTGGTTCGTAGTAAATCTTGATATTATATTTGTGTATTAGATATTTTGGCACGTTCTAAGTTAGCCTAATGTGTAAATGTACCTAAGTAGATATTTGTTATTTTTGGCATTAAAATATTTTTTGAAAAAGGCAGTTTTGTATTTTGGAGATGAAAATAGAAAAATATTATATAGTCTACTAAACAACGAGTAAAAAGAAAAAAATATATTTTTGGCAGAAAGGCTTCAATCAATTGCCTTTTGGGTAACCAATAAATATGATTTGTTGATTATTGCTTTATAATATTTTTATTCTCTAAATATTTTTCCAAAATAGCCTTGCATAGTTATTAGTGAAAATTTAAATTGTAATCAACTTGTTTAATGACCGAAATAATTGTAAATAAAATTAATGTAAATTTGCCTCTTGTCTACACGAAACCTTAACCAAGTACGAGAATTTCCATAATAATTTATGTTATTTATATAATAGTACCTATTATGGAATTATACATTGTTAAAAAATAAATAGCCTATTTTACTAACTTCTATTGAATTATAAAATGCTTTTTCTTTTATTTATTCATATTATACTATTACGTAAAAATGAGAAACTACATACTTGTTTTATTAATACAAATAATTTAAATATTAGTAAAATTCCGTTTTTTTCATAATAATAGAATGGTATGTCTACCTAACGTAATAACAAATTTTTTTATAATTTTTTTGAAAAATAAATTTGTAACTATAAAACTATATATTAACAAAATTACTATATAAATACTGAAACATATTTGTTTATGTGGTATTGTTATAAGTGAGTTTAAAAGGGTTTTAAAGGCAAACTAATTAGGCAATTTTGCTTGGAGACATCACGATTTTCTAATTAGTTATTATTTTAAAAACCATAAATTTCATAATATTCAGAATCATAAGAAATTAATCGAAAATATAATAATAATATATTAAACAATGAGACGCTTCGCTTACCTTTACATTCACTTTTTACACTATAACGTAAAGTAGAGATAATTTTCTAAAGAAATTGGTTTGCATGTTTGGAATCAATCTTTATGAATTCATTTATTTTTTAGTATTTGTTCCTTACAAAGAAAGTATTATTCTTTTATGGTGTCCAAGGAAAAATGACCGCAAAAGTAAATAGTGAATACGGTATATATACAGTTCTTTTATAAATGCATTGAACCAAAAATCAAATAAAAATATTAGAAATTCAAACTATATTAGTTATTTTTAATTCTCATTAAAACTTAAGAATCTTTAGAATATCTCATTATTTTCAGCATATTCATTTATTAAGAACTTAATTATTTCTATAATATCAACAGCTGCCTTCTTGAACGGCAATAATAGGCAAATCTGTTATTACTAATTTTAATAAAAATAAACATATTCCTACGCACAAAATGCTATCCAATACATTTTTAAGACTTAAAAAAAAGAGCTTGAAAGTTGATACTGGTTGTAAAATAATGCAAATTAACAATTTTATTTGAAGTAAGTAGATTAACTTTTATATAGCTTCATACAACATATATTTTAAAAGAATATATTCAAAATGAAAATTATCAGATCATGTTTCAAAATTTTATTATCAGTCATATAAATTTCTATTTGAACAACCTGATTTTACAGATAATAAATATTAACTGTAAATGATATCGAATACTCAGAAGTTCTGTTATCTGTATTAAATAAAATTTTATATTGGATTCACCTATTGTAAGAATTCCTGATTTATTATAAACATACTTTACTAATAAATAGTTCAGCATTTTGGAACCTTGACCTCATTATTGCAAAGTAAAACAGAAAGGTTGCGACAATTTTACATATATAGACTGCATATATTATCAAACCTAAAACAAAACAGGAATATCCTTTCAAAAGTTAGTAATGTATTTTGACAAACGAGGAAGATAAATATCATATATATATGAATAAACACGAAAGAGAAAATGAAGACAAGAGATTGAATTTGTTAATTAATCTTTAAGATTTAGAGCCATTATTACACCAAATCAGGTAATTCTAAAAAAAGTATTTTATTCTATTGGGTAACGGTTTTGCTGCGTTTTTTTAAGGGATGATTAAGGAAAATGGAATCACTTCGAGTCTAATACTTAGCATGAGATTATATGGAAGATTTACACTTTCTTTTCGATTTCAAAAGAGCCCGGAGTAAGAAGTGATGCCGCAAAACGTGAGATGTATACTAGTATGTTTTGCTAAAAATTGATCAACAAAATTTGCTTAATGTAAGAGTAGTAGAAGATAAATAGAAGCAATTGTCAAAATTATATTTTGTGTGTGTGTTTTATTAGATTTCGTGTTCTGTGTAGGCTTTGTTACTGTTTCCCAGTGCCACTTTAGTTAATTTGACGCCAACGGTGAATGCTGGAGTGAAAATCACCTTTAGGGGCGAGAACCGACTTTCTAATTTGTAGTCAAATTAGGAAATCAATTTTAGATTTGTAGTCAAATTAGGAAATCAATTTCTGACTTGTAGTCAAATCAGAAAAATTCTCGCTCCTGTCGGGATTCGAACTGGGGCCTTTCGGTCACTAGTTCACGGCTTTACCACTAAGTTACCCACCCCCGTCAAAATTATAGATCACTTATAAATGGGGTGCAAAGAAAATTTTAAGGAAAGTTGACTCTAGATATAGCAATGAACTGAAGAATTTATTCCTCTTAGACTTAGCTGTTTAGAATTAGTGATATTAAAGAGATTTCCATAACTTAAGTTTTCCAAAGTTTAGAACAGTTTAACAACTTTGGACGTATGAATCTCCTTGTATAGAACTAGAAGGAAAATTGACCGGAAGTTGCCTTATAACATAGCGTGCTTCTGGATTATGCATTACCACGAAACCATCATCTGATTGGCGGCGTCCAGCCTTTTATCTGCCATTCAGACTGGGTCATATGAAAGTAACTATTCTAGAGAAATAGAAAATTGTCGTGCTATTATTTTAAGAAATGCACGTAAAGTTAATATTAAGTTATTACTTGAAGTTTGGAGCATTTGAAATATCTTAAATGTCACTTTCGATTTTAATCATTCACGTATTGCGGTCGTATTAATTATTTCTTGGCATTGTATACAGCTAACTATCTAACGGTAACGGTTTTTCTAATAGCTCACAAATGAATCAGCATTTTTATTTAAGGCAAAATTTATATATGATTAAAAAGAGCTAATTTTATTTAAGAAAACAAATTAGTCAGTTTTCATTTTATATTCTCCTTCGATATTCACAAAAATGGTCTTTTCAGTAGTTGGAAACTGGATGCTGAAAATATTTATTTAATTTTTTTAAAGACTTATCATCTTCTACATACATTTGCGCTTTTGAGGGTAGTGGTTTTCTGAATTAGTTGTTGGATGTCCAAAAAGTACATTTGCTTCCTGCTATCCAGAGGTTTACAGTGACATAATATGTGTACTTAACTTTAATATATTGTCGGCACTGTAGGTTTTCTACGTGCAGTTCGATATTTAGATATTCCGTAAGATTTAGTGTTTTGTCCAAAGAATGCAGAACGCTCAAGAAAGGCCAACATCGGCTACAACGGCAAGTATGGTTTTAAAAGTCCATAAAATTGTTTAGGACGATCGTTGATTGAAGTTGGTAGAGATCGCTGAAGCTGTAAGGATTTCAAAAGAGTGGACTCATAACATAACTACTATGCGAAATTTTAGACAAAAGAAAGCTCTCCGCGATTGCTCACATCGGAGCAAGTACCCTCCATAAAACACATTCCTCGCAAAAGTTAACAATACTGTTGTTAATTATCGATACTGCCATCTCTGGGGTAGGAAAAATGCATAGTCACAACTCACAGGTACACGCAGTTGTTTGTTTACGTTTCTGTAGGTAAACGTAGTGAAAATGTGCATTAGAAATTGAAGCAAGCAAAGGGAGCAGAGAGGTGTGAGTCAGTTTTTGGTGGCTGAAGCCCGTACACAAGAAATTTATCGTCGCATGTCTCCCGTGCATGGAGAATACTACATGTTACTGACAAGTGTGGCCGAGTGGAATGAGAAATTCTGGGAAGAACGATTCTGATATTGGAACTTCTTTTTCGATTGCAGCGGCTCTCTGCTTGTAAAAATAACTAATTTACAATAACTCATCACGAATTTTAATTTACTCAGGTTATGTAGTTAATCAACATTATGACAAATTTAAAACAAGAGTTTTGGGTCTACCTACTATTTTGCTCTCTAAAGAATAAATTATTTTATAAACGCAAATATAAATTTTTTAAGATATCTAAATTTTTTTCTTCGAAATATTGGCAAAATATAAAAAGAATAAGCTTTGATTTTTATAATTTCTACTTCTACTGCGTTTTTTAGATGTTTCAAAAAGATTTTAAGGACTTTTTAACTTTATAACAATATATATATCAAATTTGATAGAAAAATAAGTTAAAACCACTACGCATATCTATTAAATTTGAAACTTTTTATTTTAATCTTGGAAAGCTAAATATATTGTGGCCACAAAAAAATAAAATAAGTCTCGGACTTGGACTTTTTAAAATATTTTCACATTATAGTGAGGAATTTTATTAAAAAACTTGTCAACTGGTTTTTGACAATTTTATTTCGTGACAACCTAGAATTTGAAGAAATCTATGAACCAGAGTCCCTCTCCTTAAATAGCTATATAGAAAAATTAATGCCCTAGAAACCAAAAGCATAGTTGACATGTCATGGTGATGGCGCAAGATAAAAGTAAACCTCGAATATTAAAAAAAAATGAGAACTATACGAGATAGACTCTAACAAATGGTAAAAAAAAATCAGTTAAGTAAGCTCTGCGAAAAATTTCTTGAAAACTTCATGCCAAGATCTGCCATATGGGAACATCTTCTATAATTTTATAGTTAACACATTTTCATTTGTGCAAATTTTAAATAAAAATATATATGAGTCTTATTATTCTTACGCCGCGTTAAGAAGTTTATTGTTTTTCCAAAATGAAAGATTATTATTTTCTGTTTATATTTGTATTTTATCTGTTTATTATATTCCAGAAGTAAATTTTATGGAAAGGAAATAAAACTTTGTATATAGTTTCCCAACAAGCTGGCCTTAACTGTTCACTGGTACGATAGATAATTAATTCTTCACTTTTAATTTAATATCACACCAGCATAGTAATATATCGACCTTAACCCTGGAAGGTTACTTTGGTGTTCAACATGATACCTAGATTAATTTAAACTTTTTAATCTTTATTGTGACAAGAGGCTCCCTCTGTTGATGGTAGCCTGCATTCGAGCCTACAGATAAATACAGAGATACACAAATCGATTTCAAGTCCCAGAGTAACAAGGGAGATGTCAGTAAGCGCAACGATTAAACTAGGTCACTATGTCCATTACATTGACGTTGCCATATCTACTTCAATGTAAGTAAAATTAAGTAGGTGGAATGAAATACTATTATACGTTCCCCTCTCGGAATTTACTTAGAAATATACATACATACATAAACAAAGTTTGGAATTTATTTTAATTTTATCGTCATCGGAAACATAAAATCTTATCAATCATTTGTTGATCGAATTTTACAATTAAGCCACCTACAATTTTCAATTTTTAGACAAAACACTTTTTCATTAAAAATAACTTCCTTTAGTTTGAAATCTAGATCCCCAAAGGCGCAGAATTGAAGATTATTTTCAATTCTACAGAATGACCTAAAAAATATAAGTTGAATCGATGTCAATAACAATTCTGATTCGACAAATTTCAATTTTAATTTTTTAATCCCTGTATAAGAATGATGTCGCATATAGAGAGAAATTGGTTTCCAATTAATTGATATTTTTATTCCTAAACCTATAACTAAATAAATGAAAATAAAACGTAAATTACCTAAATTTTGCTAAAAAATTGTGTTATCTCGTAGTGTAAAAAGTAACTACGATGGAGGTTTGCCTAACCATGTATGTTTCTTTTGATTTTGAATTTTATATATAAAATATTGTTTGGAGTTTAGGTGCAGATAGAAGACAAATTCTCAAAGCGGTACATCAAGGGGAGCCCCATCATGGCCAGGAACGGGCAATGAACATACTAAAAGACAAATAACAAGGAAACCCAACGCAAATACTGGATTTTGACCTTTAGTTATTCATAAATTGTATGGATCAAATACAGCCAAAGCTACTACTTTTGAGTGCTTTCCACCAGGGAAATATTAATGTATGTAACCCACCAAATTTAAAGGCTTTAAGTAAATTAGAGGAGCTCGAAGATATAGACAGAATCGTATTACAAGAAAGCATAATAATTGGCATTTTTAGGTTGACAGTTACAGGATAATATGTGTATCGGACAGACTACAGGGTGAATTCGGTGGGCGGGAAGGGTTGCGAATCTCGTCAAAGAGGAGATTGATCACTATCACTTATCCACACTATACGAACTAGGAACATTAGAAGCCGCCAACATAATACAGGAACAAAAATAGTCTCAGATTATGTAAGGTCCCTCGATTTCCTTCATGACGAAGATCTTGAGTTCGCAATAGAAAATAAAAACGAGCCTCCTGTATTAATTGGAGACATTAAAGAGAGATTACCTGACTGAAATAATGGAATTACACACGCAGAACGCGAAAGGTAGATCGCTAATAAATTATCCGGATAATAACCCTAAATGTTTTAGCGTAGGACCCAATGAAGAAAAGCACTTTTCATCGGATGGAAACAGATGGGCAACGAAATCGGTAACATTCCAGTTATAAACAAAATAGTTTGGCTAAAAACAGCGGTAGAATCATTTGAAAGATCGCTGAAAAATATAATCGAACAAAGTTCTAAGATATTGAGGATTCCGAAACCGGACAGATTCATGGACTTGAACGACGAGCTTAAGTAACTAATTACAGAGATGCACAAAAGTTACGAGAATATCTAATCAAACTAATCAACAAATCAAAGAATTACAACAGAAGCGTCCAATGGGATAGATTCACAGACGACCAAAAGCCCAGAATATGAAACCCACAGAAATGTCTAAGGCAAGATCGAGGACATATACCAATGTTCCATCGAGAAACTGGACAAGGTAGAAGCATTTAAAAGAATATTGAAGAGGAAGTAAAGGTTAAACCAACACGAAAAAGAATACAAAGACTTTGTTGAAGAAGTCGGGTTATGGATTGCACTCTTCCAGAAGAAGTGGAAAATTTCATCAAAATGGAGTTGGAAAAAAGGCAGTAGGTTGCAATCATGTTTCGAACAAGATGCTTATGCTGCCTATTTATACAATAGCGATTATTTATCAGTCATCGTCATCATGATGCCAAACCCCAAAAAACCCGTTTCCACAGAATTACAAACCGATCAGCTTATTGCCAGCAATGAGCACAATACCCGAGAGAGTGATTATGAGGCAATTCTTGGTCGAGACGAACACCATAAGTACTGCAAGAAGAACAGTTCGGATTTAGAGTGGAACACTAGACGGAGACTGGTAGAGATTGCAATTAAAGGGTTCAATCACAACCTATCAACTGATGCGGTCTTCCTGGATGTGAGCAAGATGGAACCTATCTTACCCGAGCATGGAGAGGTAGAAACTGGGGTGCCTCATGGCGCAATTTTGTCACCGCTGTTGTATTTAATATAGAACTTCTCGGATATCCCTAGAACGTAAAGGACACATTTCGAAGATAAGTCATTATATGCAATTAGCTGGAGAAACAGTGCGTTAAATGGAGGAATAACATAAACGCCGGCACTAGCCAAGGGGTATTGTTCAACAAACGCTATCATGCATCAGAGATCAACCTGGAGATCTTCGGAGAGGCCATAAGATGGGACCCTTTGGCCAAATATGTTGGAGTCATTCTAGGTCTGCGACATATATTCATACGGCACATGAAAGCTGCTGGCGGCTTGGCAAAAATAGCTAAAGGTAAATTGTTTGGACTTCTCAGGAGCAATCTACAAATCAAAACCAATCTAAGAATGATAAACGTAGTCGTATTGCCCATGTTGAGGTACTTGCGTGGGGCCATCCCTGCTAGTCAGTACGAGAGCAAATTAAAAGACAACAGATAAAGCAAGTGGTAAACGAACGGTGGATCTACCGGAACCTACAACTGAGTTCAATCTTAGAGAGTCTGAAAGCCCTCAAAGGCAGCGAAGGACAATACCTGACAAAACGCCTGAGAAGCACAAACTCGTCAAAAACCCCAAAAGTCTATGTGAGGCGAGGGGGCTAGAACCTGGCACATATGTGAGGACCTAACGATTACCACAGAAACACCAAAATCAAACAAAAAACCGAGATTTCGAGACCAGGACACGGAGAAAACCGGGGGCTTGATGGTAAAGATCAAAGCATCCATAATAGTTTTTATTTCAGATTCATTTCAGGTAATTCCATACTAATGTCCCACAGGATGGATTCTACTATCACAGGGCTGATGGATAAGACACCGACAATAAAACAACGACGATACACATAAACAGAACGTAACAAAGACTATCTACAGACCAAAATAGGGACTATCTCTATGATGAAGATAAATACATTAATTAAGAAATCGTGAATTATTCCAGATAAGAAATTACACAAAGCTAAACAAAAACTTGCTGGAAAAATTATTTGGTTACAACTTCAAAATTTTAATATTTCGTATTAAGTTAATTATAACTAAAGTTCATATATGTATTTATCATCAAAGAAATGAGAGTAACACGTTTTCATGGAGATGAGAGAACAATATTTTTCTCTCGGTCTAGAATATGAAACGACTTACACTTCACTCTCTTGTCTCGTCTAGTCTCTCATCATCAATAACAAAAAACTATATTTATAAAATATAAACTTCCTCATAAATATTGATTCAGTGAAAAATTAGAGTAGTTTTGGATGAAATCAACGAGAAAACAGCAAAATATCAAATAATCAAATAAACAGATAAAATAAGTATTTTATTTTCTGCTGATTAAGTACTTACTGAGAATTAGTAATAAATATTTAAGGACAACATTGTACCGTTGTTTATTATCCGAAAGGTACAGGTAAATCAAAGCCCAAATGTTGGCAGTGGGTAAAATATTACGATTTGTCATTGAACATATATGTCACTCTTATGCCAAAGATATGTACAGGTGGCACGTTTTTTTTAACAATGGATCACTAAAAGTGTTGGTTGGGTGGTAATTAGTTGCTACAGTACCAATCCTAGTTGGATTTTAGGTTAGTTAAGACAGGTGAGGTGAGTTTAGGTTAGGTTTTAGTTAGTTTTAGCGTTTCCAACGATTCCACCTTTAACCGGCTAAAACTAACTAAATCCTAACCTAAACTAATGAACTAGGATTGGTCAGACGCAGCTTTAACCGTTTAAACCTAGGATTACTCTTCATTTTTGCTTTAGCTGTAACATATACATATACTTTTATTTAGTAATTTAAATTTAAATTTTTGAAGAAATTATTTGAAAAATCTTTAATTTATTTATTTTTTTTATTAAAAGTATCTACTTATAGAGAATGCATTTTTAATATTTTTTTATTTATATGAATGCACATTAGTTTATAATAATATTATTATTATTATTTAAATTAAATGTGTTGTATCTTTTTATACAAGGATATATCTAAAATTTTTAGAGTGAAGATGGACTGCTCGCGCCTGCTGACCACGTTTTGATAAGCACATTTTTCGTACAACTGCCGTCAAATTTTCAAACAGATTGTTATTGTTATTGTCGATCTAAGTACATGCATTTACTTAACCATCATCTTCAAATGAATTTTGTACGATGCTAAAACATTCATTTCTTAAAGACTTAAATGTTAAATAAATAGAAATGAAGTTGGGCAAAATTATAATAAGTATTCTTCTTCGCGTGTAACAGTTGCAAACTGGATTTAAACGTGTTAGAACGTACATAGAGGATACACCATGTTTTAACAGACCAAAAACAGCTACCAACGAAGAAACCATTTTAAAAAGTCCAAGACGAATGAACGTCGACTAAAGAGACTAAAGAGATAGCAGAGATGATTGATTCTGTCTGCTAGAAAAGTGATGGAAATCGGGGAGTTCCGAAGAATAATTTTTATTGATTACTTGCAACAAGTAAGGACAATAACAGGTGAATATTATACTTCCTTATTAAACAGATTGAACGAAGAAATCACAAGATAATGCAAAGAAAGAAGTCTTGTACCACCAAGATAATGCTCCGTACCACAAGTCGGCATTTGAAATGAATTACGAATTCAGTTAAACAAACATGCCCCGTATACACCTGACTTAGATCTACAGATTTTTTTTCGCTTCCAAATCTCAAGAAATATTTGGCTGGAAAGAAATTTTCATTGAATACTGAAATTATCGAAACTGTAAATGGATATTTTGAAGACTTCATTAGTTTTTTTAAGTGTTGAACTAAATGTGTATAGCTGAAAGGAAGTTGTACAAAAATGAACACGATTTTTCCCAAAAAGTTGTGTTTTCCCATCTTTCTAGAAACTTTTCGACCTATCCTCGTATTTTATTGTTAACTTTATCATCCCAAATATTATTTATATTTTAATATAAAATTTGCGCACATTTTATACACGTGTATATAATTGTGTTTATTGTTTATTATTTGTACTTTACTGAAAAATGATTCATTCAGATCAGGGTCGCTGTTTCATAGGGGGAACAGGCGGCAAAAATGAAATAAATTTATTATGATTTTTTAGATTTGAGCAAATATTTAACTTTATTAAATGGAACTTTTAATTATACTGGGTATTTAAGTTATGGAAAACTTTTAATAGTTTCATGAAAAAAGTTCTTTCATAAAATATATTGACAAATACATATTTTGATTTTATCGAAACATTCCCGAAACTCAGTGTGTATTAGACAAGAGTGAAAATTTTATTTCTACTATAAATATTTTCAAATATTTTTTTGTCTCATATTCAAGAGTTAAAGATTGTCCTATTGGCAGTATCAAAATAAATTTTTACTAATTTATAACACCCAATATAGATTCGAAAGGATGGTAAGAATTCCTTTCTTTTTCTTCAATGTCTGGTTACCATCATAATCATTATATTCCTTATGCATTATATTATACCTGAGTCTAGACACACTCAGTTATACCACATACCTACCTACCTACCTACTAAGAACTTTCTTATGCAATTCATCACGCTACAGTCTTCAAGATTTCGTCAGATAAGAAAGTGTATGATGTAATAATAACTATCCAACTGAAACCTAGTTTTAAAATTATTTTATTTCACTAATAAATATTATTTTTTGATATTTAATACCTGGGTACTTAGTACTGTTTTTTAAGTAGGTACATACAGTAAAGATTCAAAAGCGTTTTATTTTTAAATACACGTGTATCATGTAAACAAACGCAGATAGGAACAACGATAATAAAAATTCCCAATGATAATGCGAGGTGATAAAATTTTCAGTAAAATACGTCAATAGCTCCCTTAATTTATTTAAATGTAATTTTATTTCGTATTTAATTTTATACGAGTCTGAATAAAACAACAAAGTATACATTACGAATGCCCGAAAGGTCAAAGAAAAAATTATGGTCCTCTCAGACTTTTGTGAAAATTTATTTTTTTTTGTTAGGAAAATAACTTCCTTAGGATAAAAATTAAAAATGCTTAAAATCTAAATAAAAATGTAGAGGTATTCTGGGACTGAAAAGGTTTGTATTAAATAAAAAAAATTGATTAAACCAAGTTTCTGTTGTAGAATTTGTTTCATAAAATTTTAAATAAATAATAATAAAAAGCCATAATTTTATTTATCAGAATTAGAAATACTAAAAATACCTACATAATTATTGTATTTGTTGGGTTTTACGGTATGATTATTTTGTAAATATTTTTTAGTTTTAGAGTATATTTCAGATGAAAATACAAATATCTTTATACGTATTTTTGTAAATGAAAACTAACCTATTCAGCGCAAAACAAAGGCGCGATAAACAATATAAAAATAAAGGAAATTGATTACATTTACTACAAATTAATTACAGGGCAATGACAGATAAAGCGAGATGCCGGAGTAAATTCAATAATAGTACTTACAGTTTTAGCAAAACCACTAATGAGAAATGTTTATTTATACTGTTCAATGAACCAAATCAAAACAAACCATCAGCTGAGCACTGACTCGTTGACATAAAACATTGCAACATACATGCTTTGAGCTTTTGGTTTTTGATTTCGCTTTCAGGAATCGCCTTTCTTTACGCCGTTGCCAGGTTTCGTTCAAGAAAATCTGTTAATTCGGGATACCCTTCACCAGTTCGGCGCTATTGGAAATGACGTCCAACAAAACCAAATGTATATAGATAAAATAAAGTGTGTTATATGAAAACAAACAAAAACAAAAGATTAGAAATCTGTATTTTTTTATTTACAATTAATTGTTCAATTTATATCAATTTATGAACTCTATAATATGAGTATTTTGGCATTTTATATATAGTTTTCAGTTATATATTCCTTGTTTTTAAATTCAAATAACGGTGAATCATATGTAAAGGTTATAAATTGTAACTACTGTTTCAGGACGAAATACGAGTATTAACGTTTCGCTCAACGAGAACAGATCAAATTGATAAAGGGTGTTGGAAAAATCTTAGTTTAAGAATTTTTTAGATAGAATTGGGACGCGTATATCTTTTGTAACGGCAAATAAAGTTTCGTCTCTTAATTATTCACAATTTTATTAATACATTTGGAGAGAATTATAATTTCCGTAATAACAGGTATACTTCTTTTATCTTTCAAATATATGTTAGTCATTTTTATAGTACATTTTTCCCCAGTAGTGTCTTTATAGTATCCATAAAGATTCCTATTATTATTTAATAAAATATTCTTGTTTGTCAGTACAAAAAAATGATCACCGAGCAATAAGGAAATGTGGAAAAAGCATGCCCTGATTAGTACCAAAACTCATTACGTTCGGTTTCTGTCGTTCCTTATTCAGTTTTTCAATTTATGCTTTTCTGTTTCGGCCCTGCGCAGTTATAAGTGAAGCTTTTAAAATTGTGAACCTAATCTAACCGAAAATAATATAAAGGAATTATAGAGGCAAATCGCTGTCATGGGATACTCTCTCCTATTATTGGGTACCCACATTATTCCGTAGTACATATATTGCCATCTATTATTAAGCGTTTTTATTATTACTGGCAACCTACAAAAAATTTAGAGTAGCATAGAAATACTCCAGGAGGAATTCTGTATCAATAAACTTAAACTTTACTTGTTGGAACGGAAAAAGTGTATTATAAAAGTGCAGTTGTGTAGGTTCTATTTATATTTAAAAGTAAGTTAAGGCATTTCAGATTATATTTTATTGTTACTTAAATTGTTTCTTTAGATAAAAATGGAAAAAATGTTTTTTTCTATTGATGTTGCCTAATATGAGGTTCCCTGCCAATCCTGTTTTGGGGTACCCTTTATTAGGTAATTTAAATTTAAGCACGAATAAAAAATAAATTAATTTCAGATACCTACAGAAACAAACAGAAATTCCTGGAATTGCGAAATTATGATAGCTATTAAGACATGTCGTGGTAGAGTCACGGGTTACAAAAAAAGTTCAAAGTACCATGGAGTACCTCAAACAATCTTGGAAAAATATGTAAAGGTGAATGAGGACACAGAAAGTATTGTTTTAATAAGAATGGGAAGAAATTATGTTTTCTTCAAAGAACTTGAAAATGCTTTAGTAGAAATGCCTCAGAAATAACAAAGTGTTTTGGATTAACAACACGGGATATATATCGCTTAATATTCGGTTTATGTAAGCAAATTACAATAAAAAACCTGTTTAATTTAATACAACAATGTACTGAATCAAAATGTTTTGTGGCATTTTTAAAAGACGCCAAGTGTTGTCGCTTGGAAGACTCTAAGGCATATCCTATGCCATAATAAATTCCTTTACACCAGAAAATATTCAAGATTGAATTGAAAAAAATTAAAGACAATCCTGTAACACTGTATAACTGTAACGAAACTGGGATCTCTATTATGCGACATAAACATATAAAAGTTTTAGCACGTAGAGGTAGAGCACAAATAGGTGTTGCTAAACGAGAATCTTTAGTTACAGTTGAAATATGATTTAATACGCATGCCAATATATTCCCCCATTAGTAATTTTTTCAAGAAAAAAATAAATATAATGGAACTCATAAGCGTAACGACACCAGAATCAATTTATTCCTGCTACTCAACTGGATCGCTTCATATTATGTTCAGTGATTACAACATTTCATCTACCACACAAAACGAGCAAAAGAAGATTCTGTGCTATTTGTTCTGGACGGTCATGATTTTCATATTAAAAATGTAGCAGTTATATACGTAGCAAAACAAATCTATGATCTATTTATAGTATGTTTGCCTCCTCGTTCTACAGATAAGATGCAGCCGCTTAATGTTGCGTTTATGACACCATTTAAAACCTATTACGCACAAGAAATAACTAACTGGTTAAATACAAATTTAGGAAGAATTGTTACAATTTTTTAGGTCGGTGCCCTTTCAGGTAAAGCTTATTTCAGAGCAGCGACTGTAGAACTTTCTTTTTGATAAGAATATTTTTCGAGACGATCAAGTTTTTCCTGAAGTAAACTTTACTGAATCTGAAATCACTCAGGAGGCACAATACTGCTATTAAACTTATTGTCACGAATAAAGAAGAGGCTGGACACTCACAACGTGACAAAGAGATGCCGCCGAGAAACTAGTTTTAACTGGTGATATAGAATTATTTACTAAAATTAATGAAAAAAAGTGAAGAAGAACTGGAAAAGCTTTCATTGTAATGGGCACTCTACAAAAAGATAAATGATCTGGAGAAAAGACGAAACGCTTCGGCTTTTACAGCAAGAAAACACTAACAGAAGCAAATAATAAAGATAAACAAAAGAAAGTTGAAGAGAATATATCAAAGACAAATAATAAACTTAAAAAACGGGCTTAAATCGTTAAGAAAAATAATGGCAAAAGACCAAAAACCAAATATGCCAACGGAATGTGGAACTTGCTCAAATTCAGTTATTAATATTTTTGAAGAAGCTAGTAATAGTTTCTTCATCCACGAAGATGCCGAAAATATTTGTATGTTCTGGGAACAGGAATATGAAAACCGCAGACCTGGAGAAGATTGGGTTCTGTGCCAATTATGTAATAGAAGTGCTTAAAATGACATCCAAAATTATGTTTATGACTTTTGTGCTTAATATTTATTATTTACTGATACATTTGTACCAGATTAAAAGCCATATATCAGGAGACCCACATTAGGAACTGTTAGTAACCCAATAATAAGCAACACCTGTAGCTTAATATGGGATACCTCCTTTAAAATTGTGTTATTTGTTTAGGCAACAATAGTAAAAATAAATAATATTTTATAACAATATCTGTAAAAATAAAGGTAAAACAGAGAATAGGCCGAAGATCAAATAATTCCACCAATATTTATAGATAAAATCTGTGGATTAAAAAGGGCCTCATAATAGGAGGTTTCCCTCTCCACTAGCAGAATCGATCAAAATCTACTGAGATATCCAATACTAGATTTGGATAAAGTCAATAGCTAGTAAATGTAAAAATAAAATATTAACAACTAACTCTATATGGACCATTTTGATACAGTTTTCTTCCGTAAAATTTTCTGAATTAGAATCTGTTTTTCGTATCATAAATATTGAAAGAATACTAAATTTTCAACAAGGAATATATGGCAACCTATAGGAATTTGGGTGGTAGTCATTGATTTTATAATGTGTAATTAATTTCCACAGACGAAAATATCTCAACAAAGACTCGGAATTCTATAAACAATAATTATTTATTTGTATAGCAAATAAATGACTTGTTATGTGGAAAATGAACAAAAATAATAAACAAATTGATTGATGGACATTTTATTTATCTCATGTTCACGATATTATTTATACAGGGTGTTATTGAAATACACGTACATATTAAAACTGGGTATTGCGCAGATCCCCACTGAATGTAGAAAAATATTATTTTTTAAAAATACCCCTTATTAAGGGAGTTATTAATTTTTGAAAATTAATTCTAAACAAACGTACTTCACTGATATGTTGAGGATGACCTATATAAATTAGGTTTATTTACCTATTTTAAACATCAACAGTAATTAATATGCAAGTTTTTGTCAGATGATAAGAAAACTAGTCTTGTAAGAAATAACCATGTTGCCAAGATTTTCGAATTAATTTCTATTTCCGAAGACTGGTTTTTACTACCCTCGTTATCAAAAAACTAGAATATTTGATAAATGATTGTTTTTAAACTATACATTTTTGAAACTATAGATTATTAAAATTTTAGTTGATTTACGAATCTGGCTAACACGAGCGCGTCATTTCCAAGTTGGTAAAAAGTGTTGTTACGATTACTTTTAAATATTTTTTTACGATGCCACTATTTACGAATATTGAACTAACCGATATAGTGCTGGTTTATGGGGCAGCTGGAGAAAATTCTCGGCAAGCACAAATCCTGTATCGCGAACGGTTTCCAAATCGAAGAATTCCGGACTGTCGTACGTTTATTTCAACTGTTCAGCATCTAAGAGACCATGGAAAATTTGAGAGTGTCAATGCAGATCGAGGGAGAACAAGAACACAAAGAACATTGGCGGCCGAAGAAGAAATATTGGAAGCTGTTGAAAACCGGCCTCAATTAAGTTGTAAAAGACTAGGTCTTGAAATTGGAGTGTCCTCATTTGTTGTGTGGCGGACACTTAAAGAACAAGGTTTACATCCTTATCACATCCAAAAAGTCCAGGCCTTATATCCAGGTGATGAAGAAAAGAGAGTGGAGTTTTGTGAATGGATGATTCAAAAATGTGTTGATATTCCTGATTTTCTAAAAATATTATTGTATACTGACGAGGCTTCATTCACTCGTGATGGCGTGTTCAATATGCACAATACGCATATTTGGAGTGATGAAAATCCTCACGCCATTAGGGAAACTGGGCATCAAAGAAAATTTTCAATAAATGTTTGGGCTGGCATAATAGATCAGTATTTAATCGGGCCTTATGTTCTCCCGAACAGATTAAATGGGCCAGGATATCTCCACTTTTTAGAAGATATTTTGCCAGTACTCCTAGAAGAGATACCGTTACAATTAAGGCAACGGATGTGGTACCTACTAGATGGCGCTCCTCCTCCACTTTGATTTAAACGTACGGCAGTTTTTGAACATTAGAATTCCTCAAAAGTGGATAGGCAGAAATGGACCTACTAAGTGGCCTCCGAGATCTCCGGATTTAAATCCATGCGATTTCTTTTTGTGGGGTCACATGAAACAACTGGTTTATAATGAACCTATTAATAGTGTTGAACAATTAACCAATAAAGTTAATGCGGTAGCCGAGGAACTACGACAAAATCCAAGACTAATTTCTAATGTTCAAAGTTCTTTGGAAAGACGATTGCAAGTGTGTGTAAATAATAATGGACGGCATTTTGAACAATTACTGTAATAAACTTTATTTTGAATTAATTGGTTTTGCTACGGCAACAGTGCAATTTCTATGGGTAAGTTCAATTTCGATTTATTTTACTTCTTTAAATATGGAAACTAGTAGGTCGGAAAAGGGGACTCTTCCCCAATATTTAAATTTTAGAATTTGAAGTTAAAATTGGTGCCAATCGTTTTTGGTCATTACATACTATTCCCCATTTTAATATGTACGTGTATTTCAATAACACCCCGTATATTATGTTATTTTGTTCATAAATAGCATATGGTGTGGCATCAAGCGAACAAGTGCATAAAAGGCTTCACGCATGTGGGTAGCGCAAATTTTCTATTTAAACTTTAAAATAAAAATCTTTACAGGAGGAAGTATATACTTACCACTTAAAAAATAAATATAATAAGCTACTGAACCAATTCTATTTATAAGAATTATTTATTGTACTCTTAGCTATATTCAATTACATTTTCAAGTGTTGTACCTTTGTTTTCAATTTCAATATTAAGTATATTTATTATAATTAACAATCCAAATTAACAATGGTTTAATGACAGTTATGTATTAATGGACGATACAAATGTTAAGAACCGAGAAATATAAGATTTTTTAAAGTTCTCTGTGTCATTGAATCCAAGTAGCAAAGTTTTTGAATGCCGGTTTTCTTATTTTACCTCGTCGGATCTTGATAATCGTTTACAAATTTATTATACATTATTCAATATACAATTCAAAATTTAGGCGGATCGAGTTAAATACATAAATTTACTTAAAACACCCTGCTTTACCATCTAGAAAATCAAATTTGTGACATTATTTTAAAAATAACATCAAAGTATTCTATTCCCATCTCTACTGTTAAAGTCCATCTATTGATTTCAACCATTAATTGAAATTACCCGGGCTCTTATGGAAAAAATGCGTCCCTAGTGCATTGAGTTTCATGCACAGGACTAGAAAAAATATTTTTTAACGGCAGTTTTATATGAGCACGAATGGGAATGAAGGAGTATGAGGCCAAACGATCAAACTTTTATGTAAACGTGTCATGGGAGGACCCGAAAACTGTTTATGGCTGTGGATACACATTTCAACTCTGTTCCAATCCCTTCAAAAAAAAACAGTTCAGTCACTCAGAATCAAAAAGGTTTACAAATTAAGCATAATTTCGGCCTCATCTCGTCTTGTTGCCGTTAGTGCTCAGATGAATACGGACCTCCGGTTATTATTATCGGAATACTTTTTTTTAATGACTAGTAATTTAGTTAACGGGTAACTACACTTATTTTTTCGTAATTACATTATTAATACTACTATAACTAAACACACATAATGTCTATCTTTGACAATTAGAAACAAATCACAAAAAGTTCTTAATTGTTAGCACTGCATTTAAAGTCACATATTTATACAAAAAATTTAAAAAGTATGATTTATACATACATTTTAAAACTTACCCCTTTTGGTTTATTTTCTTTAAGGTTTAGGTCATTTCCCCAGATATGGTATAGATAAGGTATTTTTAACATGGTGTTTTTCAAGGCAAAACAATATAACCGAGGTTCTTTAAAATCACTTACTCGAATCAAATTAGCTACTAAAGACCAACTTCTTTGTGGCCTATAAAAATTAAACAAAAAAAGTCGAAAAACCAGTGCAGCACCTATTTAATTTATCTGGTTTAATTTCCATTTCGCTTTTTTATAAAATTTGGATTTATATTTTCCTTGTTGATTTTAATTCCAAAATATCCTATTTTTAAAAAAGTCCTGTATTTATTTATATATTTTATAAAAGAATAATTCGGGTCTGTTCGTAGCATATGCTTCAGACGCTTACTAGTCTTACTACATATAAATTATATGAATTACACGAGAAAATCCATTACTATATGTATAACTGGAGCCGCGTAAAACATTTTAACTGCACGTAGTATTATTAGATTTCTATTCACATGTAAAATGTTGTTTACATATAATTTCATGTAATATACTGTTCTATTATACAGGGTATCCTAGAATAAAGGAGACAAACTTAGAAGGTGTCTTATTTACGTAACTTTAAGCCACAAGTTCTAATGAGCACATACTCTAACATGAGTATTAACAAACTTACAGGGTGTTAAAGTACAATTTCGAAATGGCTAAATATCTCTTTCGGAATTTGTTGTGTCTATTTAAATTTCAAATACGTATTACGTAAGCAATGACGCATGTTAAGCGCATGCTAGCCTCGTGATTGAAAATTATTGCACTGCTATTGGTCGAGCGAACCAAAGACAAAATTTGCTATTCGTTTAGTTGAGCGCATATTATTTTAACAATTTTAACTAAGTATTTATTGTAAATATTTTTCAGTGTAAACGTTTGTGCTATTCTTCGTTTTTGTTGAACAAGCGTCCGTTTAATTGCACAACGTACGCTGTGTTATTGTCATTAATTTCCTTCTGTTAGAGTATTTTATTTGAGCATAATACAGTCCTGTTCTAGTTAAACGTGCACGTGCTTCTGTTGACATTATCCTTATTTGAAATATATATATATATACAGATTTTAGAGTAAAATTAATACAGTGTTTTCAATTCGAAAGCAGCCAGTCGAAAAAAACTTTATTTTAGGTAGATTTAAGAAAATAGTTACGGTAGGAGGTGGTTTAATATTTTCCTATATACTCCTCCTCCTTCCCAGTTTTAAACCACTGAATTAATCTTGATTTTGATATTTTTTTACAAAATAGTTTGTATAATAAAAATAATTGTACACAAAGCCAATTTTTATGCAACCCTCAGTACTGGCTTTCAGTTGAGACTATAAACAATATAGAAAGGACACAGATAAATAATTCAATTCGTAATGGGATAATTGGAGGTTATTAATAAACATTTTCCACAAAAAAGGACAAAACATAATTTATATCAGAGTTCTCTGTAAAGTTAAATCGACTAATTTTCTACTAAAGATGTACTAACCTATTCATTACCATAGTTCCTGTATTTTAACCCCTATTAGAGAAATTTGACTTACATATTTAATAACAGTAATTATTAAGTAATCATTTCATTGGCACTAGAATTATTTAAAAAAAAATAATTTAAGTTCGATCAAAAGCTTCTAAAAATAAATTTATGCACATTTTATTGTTGGAACTTCTTTTAAAAGGTCGTTGCTACTCAAGTAGTATTTGTTTATAAAAATCACATTTTTTATTCAGAAAGTACGCAATCATTAATTTAGCAATAAATACGTTTATACTATATGCACGCCAAGATAGTGAGGCAAAAGATATTTATACCTTTGATAACTGGCAATAATGTATAATCCACAACTATCATTGTGAGCATTATTTGAAATAGGTGCAATAAATAGGAAGACGAAAACTCTAATCTCAAGGAAAAAATACAGGTGATCTCAGAGAAGCATTCTCGGTCCTCTACTATACTATGGCTTTTCGGAAATGAAATATAATAATCTCTGCAATATTCGCTTCTTTAAATTTACGAGTAAAAGAATGAATAATACATTTCCGAACAATGAGAACAATGGCAATACATCATATTCATGAGTATTTTTAAGCCAATTTTGGAAATAATCATCATTAGAAGGCACTTACGTGTTAATTCATGGTATATCTCCTCGCCACTAAAACTCTACTCTTACAACGTTTTCTACACTGAAGATAGTTGATTTGTAACCACTTATTCTGTTTTCTGTATTCAGATGTCATTTTTATTAGCCTGATTAATTTGCTGGATATTCCTATCCGTTTCATAGCCTCAAAAAATGGCTTCTACTCTATCATGCGCCTGTTTAAAATCCATAAATAGAGCGTCTAATTCAGTCTTATACTTATATTCAAAACAGGTCATTTGTATTTCCTTTAGAGTGAAAACCTGGTTTGTAACCGATTTATTACTCCTAAAAGCCCTCTTTATACTCTCCAAGTATTTTCTTTTCTTATTGATTCAATTGAGCTGTCATTAGCCTTGCCAAAATTTCATACACAGTATCCAATAATGCAATACCTCTATAGTGTTTTGTTCTATCTCCTTTTTTGTGAAGAGGGTTTACAATAGCTACGAGTATATTCCTCTCTCTGGCAGTTTTCTGAAGTCCAAATCTATTTTATTACATCGTATATCTCGTTTATTAAGTTTGTCCTCTCCCTTGATCATCTCTGTTGTTATTTTCTTCTATCCTGGGGCTGGGTTGTTTTACAGGTACACTTTATAACTTCTTCTAATTCCTGTCTTGTCGGTTCTTCTATCTTATCGTCTGAATCTTGATAGCTTTCATGGCTTCTGATTTCCTGATCAGGACCAGAAAACATAATATGAGACGATGTTCTCTGATCAGGACAAAGACTTATTACTCATAGATTGCGCCTTCTTAAGGACGCGTTGAACACTACATTGAAGAAGAGTGATATAGCAAAAGTGAGGTCTTCTCTTTCTCCTTGGTAAGGGGGAAAGCAAGAAGGGTAAGGATAACACCATAACAGTAATTATTCCCCCATAAAGGCGGCTGTTAGACAGAGACACTTTCACTTTCACTATTGTTCTCTCGTTTTAATACAGTTTTCAGCGCCTCTCAAGGGTTGCTCGGTCTATGAGTATAAACATTTGGATCAGGAAGGAATAACTATATAGTTGCTGTCAAACTTGTCAACTAAGGTACATAACTATCAACTGCTTAAAATAATAATAATAATAATAATAATAATAATAATAATAATAATAATAATAATAATAATAATAATAATAATAATATTAATAATAATAATAATAATAATAAAGCTTTATTGCTCAAGAGTCAAAAATCATTTACAGGACAATGATATACAAATTATTTATTCTAGAAACTAAATAAATATAAAAAGAAATTCCTGGAAACTAAAAAATTAAGACATAAAAATAGTAAAAGGAAAAGTAAACTTGGTAGATCTTCTTAAGTCATATAAATACAATTAACGAAAAGACTAAATTAGAAAACGAAAATGTAATGTATCTGGTTATATAACTCCACAGGCTTATCTAATAAAATATAAAAGATTGAGAAATAAAATTAATATCGCAGGTTGCGCAAATATTGTTGTAGTTTTGAGTCATGTACGATATTGGCGAGTTTATTCCTAGATTTATATTAAGATGACATGAAGTACTAACTTGTTACAGCTAAACCTATTCCAAAGTAACTCTTCTGATATCTCTCTTTCTCTTAGCACAGGATTTTTAAAAACGGACGTTGTATATTCTCTAGAGGATCCTTTTGGAAATCATAAGAAGGATTACAAACGAAAGACGCATATTCTAACCTCGACCATACATATGAGATATAGGGCATTTTTAAAGAATCTACGTTGATTAACAGTTTGCAATTTCGCACAATAAAACCATAAAATCTGCTTACCTCGCTTATTTTCTAGTTTATATGGTCATTAAAATTTAATTTCGTGTCAAACCACACACCAAAATCCTTAATTAAATCAGTAGGGGAAAGAAAAACGTCCAATTCTGTAATCAAATTGATTGACAGCCATTTTTCTTGTAAAAGTAACAATATTACATTTTGTTATATTTAGGCGAATATTATTCAGAGAACACCAGTTGTAGACTATATTAAGCTGTAACCATTGTATAATACTTGTGTTGTTTAAATATGAACATAAGAATTTTATCACATCCATATTAAAACCAAAATCTAGGCAAATTACTTAATAACCAAGAACATAACTAAACCCTACAGATATTTACTGCATATTTAGTATACATCCATAATATCCACCTCCTTATTTCTATCCATAGATGTATAATGGATGTCTATATTGGTGGATATCCACTTCAAATATTGGATACCATAATGCTACTGAAACCTAACCAATGTTTTTGCAAAAATTGTTATATGTCGACCGTTTCATTTGTTTTTAATGTAAACTGCCGTTGACCCGGTCTTCAATTGCTCCGTGACCCAGTAAATTTTCAATGGCTTTCGTATGAATAAATGTGTAAAATAATCTAGAGGGGAGACGCTATTCTTTACATATAAATAAAGGTTAGGAACAACGAATAGCATCAGAAAAAACAGACACAAAAGCTAACCACGGTGAAAAATAAATACATGTACATTTCTATTTTTCTTAAATGAAATATTTAAAAACATTAAAAGTTATATAAAACTGGGTACAAATATAATTATAATTAGTATAAATCACAGAAATAACAATTTCCATTGTATTCGCTGAATGATTAAAAGATATTTGACGAGGGAATTTATCATTATTTAAAAATCAGTAATGATAATGGATTAATTATTTTTAAATGTATGTATACAGTTTTAATCTCTAACTGATATTTGTTTTAAAATAGTGTAGTTTGTTGTTTATGCGGACAAGTTGAAATGAAGAAGACTATGCAGACTAAAAGAGTAGTTAATCTGTAAGTTCGCATTTATACAATCTATTTTTATCTAGTTTTTTAGTATGTAGTATGTAACTAAACAATAATATTGTGCAAATGTTCACAGAGCTAATAGGTTTTAATAAAAATAAGGAAGGAAAACTGATTTGATTCTTAACCTGAACGTTGTTAATTTACTCTTTTTTTTTAGTTTTAGAAAATACAGCAGACTTAGTTATATTCACAATGTAGGGAAAGAACCATTAAGGCCTCTTACTGTGGGACAATTACTTGAAAAAACATGTGCAATGCATGGAACCACTCCTGCCGTTATTTCTTGTTACCAAAACAAAAGTATGAGTTACAAAGGCCTTCTTGATGAAGCAGATCGGTTAGCGGCCGGTTTGATGAGGCTGGGTTTCAAAAAAGGAGACAAAATAGGACTTTGGGCTCCGAATATGGCGGAATGGTATGTGGCATTTATGGCTTGTATAAGAGGAGGTTTTATAATGGTAGGTAATTTTTACATCAGTCTCAAATTTCTTATTTTAAAATTTACAGTAGTAGATTATCAAACTAGAATATAATTTCTAACATTCTGCTTTAGGTGGCATTGAATCCATACTACCAGAAGAAAGAACTTGAATATTCAATAAACAAAGTTGGTATAAAAGTTATAATAACTCGCCAAGAAAACCTTAGAAAACAGAATTTTTACGAAATCCTAAAATCACTATGTCCAGAAATAACCCAGAGCCGATCAGGAAAAATAAATAGTAAATATGTCCCAACGTTAACAAACATTGTAACTATTGGAAATGAAAAACAAACGTAAGTAGATTTTTTGAAAAATCTGTATAACAAATGTCAGCTTTAAATTTTGACATTTGTTAACATACAAATTTAGACCCTTACAATGGACAAATAAATAAAAATCTATATTCAAATTCATTTATATTCGGTACTGAACGCTATTTTCTATCTGAGTTAGATAATGAAACCATTTTCTAACTTAGTTGGTTAATGAAATCAGAATCAAAATTTAATTATATATAAATAAAATTTGAAAAGAATCATTTATGAACATTGATAACAAGATTTTTGCATTTAAACAAGTTTACTTCAGACGAAGACTGATCTGTTAAAGAGTCACTAATTTCCAAATTACTATTGTGGTTACTATTTGATAGGCCCATTTGCAAATTCTTGTCTCCCAGAATTTTTGTAGCTATTCGTTTTTTTATTTTCGTAGTTTATTCGTATTTTTTGTGGAATTAGCAAAGAAAGTGATTTTTAAATTAATTCTTTTAACTTTGTGGAAATTATTCATAAGAAATAAATTATACTTATCTTATTCATATTTAAAGTGATTTTTGTTGCACAATCTTTAGTTTATGATGCAACACTTTCAGATTCAGATTCAGATTCACTCATATTAACGCGTTTTCTAGAACGAAGAGAAATTAAAAATATTTTATGTTGTTTCCAACAAACTGTCAGGTAGCTATATCAATCAATAACTGCTATTACAGAACCGCTACTTTGATTTTAATTAAATTATTCGCCAATTTGCAGTTGTTGATAATTCTTGGCAATTGCTGATAAAATGTTGTATTTTAATTCGTGTGATAAGTGCTATTAATATACTTATGTTGTTACCGACTCGGGCTAACGCCCTCGTCTTGCAGCTTCGAAACATTATAATGCCCTTATCCCACTAATAAAATAAATAACTATTAAAGTAGCCTACCTAACTGAATTTATGACTTGTGATTTTATATTAATTATTATTCTTCTCTGAAATCTGAATAAAAAGACAATAAAGATTTTAATGGATCACTTTACGTGTTAGACCAATGATAAGATTCTGCAAAAATTTAGACTATCGAAATATGTCCATATAATTTTGTCATAGTTGTCTTCATAGTTTATCATTTTTATTATTGGTTTTTATGATCTCGACTAATTCAATAGTTTACCAGTCTTACTTTTTTTAGTGTAAATGTACCAATTCTAGCAAAAGACCAACTTTTAAAAGAAATAAGTGATTAGGTAAACTTCAATGATAGTTATATTATTATATTCTGAATATATTCCTCTTGTCATCCTTAAGCTACTGCGATCGGCAACCGGTGTTTATAATACGAATCTGTCACTCGATCAGTAATATCTGGTTGTTTATCTGTTTTTACCGGTACCGTTTTGAATTTGGACGTTGTTTTGTTTTAAACCAGTGTATTTAATATATCTCAAATTCTTTACGTATTTTTTTATACTTTGCACTAGGCGACATTAACAATACATTTGAAGTAGTTTTTATAAGACATTGCTCCATTTTTTACAAGAACAAAAAATAAACCTTTTATATGGTTGTAACATTATTTATAATATAAATAAGACTTAAAAATAGATTTTCTAAACCGTATTTATTTTATGTTAATATGACGATTAAGAATTAACGTTTTTTTAAAGTTACAATTCTGTGTTCATTTATGTAACTCGGAAATGTAAACAATAAAATTTGACTGGTCTATATATGTACATTTAATTGACTAGTGCATTTTTTTGGTACACAAGGAATATGGCATTATACAGGGTGTTATAAAAAGATCTATATTTAAACAGAGTATTATAGTATGGATCAAAATAAGTCAAAAAGTTTTATAAACATGGGTCCGCAAATTTACGGTTTCGGAGATAAAGATTTTTGAAGCATTTTATCTTAACAAATTATTTTTATTATTTACAAACAAATGATAGAAACTTATAAACAAAATCGAAAGATAAGATGTTAAAATACCCTACTCCCATTTCCAAACAGGCACAACTTCTCTGCCGGAAGAAGATTCGAATTCTCTCTAAAACTCCATACATTAGCTCGGAATTGGTGACATTCTTGATTAATTCGTTGTTGCAGCTCTTCTTTGTTGCCAATTTGAACTACTTTTATAGTCTATTGTTAAAACTACATGTTTCCATTTAATATTTTCCAAATATAACTATATTAAAAAAAATTAAATAGTGCCTTCTATAGTGTGCATGTAACTTATTAGGTTGTGTCTAAATTATTATTGTTACATTCGTGGAAAAGAGCTGTTTTCAACAAGACTAAGTTTGCAAAGATCGGTTAAGGTTCCCACTCTCCCCCGACTCTTATTTAATTTTTGGTATTGAACTACGCCCTCTAGGGGTGAACATGTAAACTTGAAAATAATTTCCAGGTTTTTCTCAAGGCCACTTTTGTTATAATTTTTTTCCCCGAAGCTGTACTATACACGGTTTCCAAGATATAGCCGCGAGCCATTCTTATTGGGACAACTAGTACAATAGCAATAAAGTATGTATTATTCTGTGAATAAAGATATACCTATAATTTTTATATTTGCTTCGTTTTTACATACCCATAACTTATCAAATATTTAAGGATAACGTTTTATTATCGTTACATTTTCACGTTTAAAAAATGTTCTATTAACGTTTTATATATTGTTACATAAACGTTCAGGCTAACTTTTTTTAAATGTTTCAAAGGTGTTACTTGCTATCTGGGAACTCAAGGTAGTTCAAGACAGATTACTTTTATACAATGAGTGTTTAACAACAAAAACTAATTGCAAATTTTTATTTCCAAAATCTAGTTACACTACAAATACAGGCATCGTGATTCATGAATGAAAAATATATTACGAAACATTAAATTTGTTAAAGATATTTAAAATTTGACTGAACTTTCGAAATTTCTGCGATAATAATTTTCTGCGTTCTCAGGCAATATGTTATGTAACAAAAAACCGTTTCGTTTGTATTTAAAAAATATAACTTCGAATTTATCTGCATACATAATTGCAATCTATATCTATCTCTGACCCTCTAGACCCTAATAAAAATAAATGAATGTATTAGTTTATTACGCATCGTTATATAAGTTCTGGTAACTTGAATGTAGTATGGTTTAAATATACATCATAACATTTGTAATCTTATTCTTATAAATTTAATTATATATATATATTAAATACTTTATATTCTAAATATTCAGTTATAAATTACTAAATATTTTTAATGAAACAGAGCCGACATCAGGATAATCATTAAACATGTAAAAACAAAAGAAATATTGTCGATGAAATTAACTAATTTAAAAATATTCTAGCAAAAAGCTAGTAATTATTATAACATTTTCTAAGCCATATCTATGCAAGTATAACATACATTTTTATAATTTTTGGATGATATCTTCTACGGATTAGAATAACAATGCTCGGCAATAAAGCATCACTTTGGAGGTTAAAGTTTTTTGAGTTATTTGTGTTATATAACAGTATACGCATACCGAAATATCAAGAACATAAACAAATTTTATTTACAACTGCCTGGATAAAAATCTATTAACAAATTCATTTGAGTTAGGTATTGAACACTATTTTCTATTTGAGTTAGATAATGAACCTATTATCTAACTTAGTTAATTATTTGTTAATAAAATTTTAAAACAATAATTTATGAACAATTATAACAGTTCTGCATTTAAACAAGTTCATTCCATACGAAGACTGTTCTGTAGAAGAGCCAATAATTTCCAAATTATTATTCTGGTTACTGTTTGAGAACTCCATTTGCAAATTCTTGTCTTCCAGAATTTTGTAGCTATTCATTTTTTATTTTCTAGGGATGTTTCAATGTGCCCTTCAGCTACTGTGTTGCTTTTCCAGTGCCCGTGTCTTTTCACTCTTAATAGATCCGTGCAAGTAATAAAGTTGATGACATTCTGAAGCAATGGTCGGTATAGTCATTCACATTTGATAATCTCAAAAAAAGAAGGAATTTTTTTGGTATACTACTAATTGTGTTAATACCAACTGGCAATTTTATGCGTTTGCTACTCGTGTAACTAACAAAAAACCTTTTATGATCGGTTTTAGAGGAGTGCAGTACTATGTATTTTCGTACTATTTCTATTAAATTAATTCCATGACGGACTGCCTAAGCTATGATACATTAACGGAAACTCTTAGTTTTTGTACTTGGTATTACAATTTATCCTTCATCCTTCACGTCTTCCATTTACATGTTACTGATTTCCTCCTTCCTGCAGGGTTCACAATATCCAAAAATCAAAACTACTTGTTAATTGTTATTTATGCATATAAATTAATAATTTTGAAATTGTTTTATATACAAACCTTTGTTTGCATCACTCTTAATTGTCGGCTTCTTCTAAAAACTTAGTTACATCCTGCTTCGTTAAAATGTTTGACTTCTTGGGTTTATACCCTTCGAATTTTCGCTTGAGTAACGCAATCAATTCAATCTATTTGCTAATATCCGCATTTTTCTTTGTGGATGTCATCGCCTATAACATTGAATAATATGCCCAGAGGCTCAAAGATTTATAACTTTTAGATAAATTCTCGAAATAAGCTAGTAACACCTTCTCATTCGTTTCATTTTTAGACTTTCTTTCCCTCACACCATTAGCTACGACGTCCATAAGTTTGATTGAATTTTACTTGTGATTTTTGTGGAATTAGTAAGAACATTGGTTTCGGTGAACAATTCTCAATAATAACTGCTATTACAGAATTGCTACTTTAATTTTAAATAAATTATTCGCCAACTGTCAAATAATTTAAACCGAAATGTCATTCATATTTATCAATATTTGCAGTTGTTGTTAATTATTTTCGGTCGTAGATAAAATGTTGTATTTTAATTCATATGATAATAAGAGCTATTAACATACTCATGCTGTTACCAACTCAGACTAACTCACGCGCCCTGCAACTAACCTCATTCATAGGTTAATAATGCCCTTATTCGACTAATAAAATAAATAACTATTACTTTATTTTAGTTAGTTCTAAGTTCATCTAGTTTCAAGTATAAAATTATTATGAGTAGATATTTGATTCTGTAGTTTTCTGTTATGTGACACAGAGTTTGCCCTTTTACCTCCTTCCTGTTTTCTACTCGGTTTTTCTTCGGCATTCTATAAAGTTACTCTAGTTGCATATCTTGAATTTGTGTGTTATTTTTGAGTTTTGCCTAATTTTATTAAGCACCTTTGATTTTTTTCTTTTCAATTCTATTTTTCATTTTATTATTTATTTACCGTTTATTTATTTATTTATATTAACTTCGATACAGAAGGTTTGGTGTTACAACTTTCCTAATTTTGTCTATATCTATATGGTTGATTTCTTGAAAAATTTTTTATTACCTATTAATTGTTTTTGTTTTTGTTAGATGCATCTTGCTATATTATTAGCTTAAAGCAGACAATTGAAAATTGCATATTTTGAAATTTAAACGCCTGCTGTGTAAAAATCATTGAAGAAAAAGAAAAATTCTTTTCGAATTGCAATCTATAAATATTTAGTAATTTCCTTTAATATCACTTATAAATAAAATGACATATTTCAGTATCTACGCCCCTCTCCATGATTCGGTGACGAAGTGACGAAGCGAGTTATATTTTGGGAATTGTTATTATCTGTGGATAAATATACGTATTAACTACACGACCAATAAATTTATTCAACCTCGTATTAATGGTTCGTGATCAGTATTTAATAAACTGATTGATATTTAATAAAATGATCAATATCATAAATACAGGATTATTACTAATATTTAGTTTTTTGTCATTTTTAGTGGCACATATACATACAACGAAATTTTAGACCTGGCGAACGATGAAATTACCTCATTAGTCAAAAAAACACAAGGATCTATTAAAATTGATGACCCATGTTGCATTCAGTTCACATCTGTAAGTACATTTTATGTGCATGAATACATAACATTTATACATTCTGATCTGCGGCTTCATCTATTTCTTCATTTATAACCTTGCGCAGATTCAAAATGGCTATACATAATATATAATATATTTTTAAAAATCACATTTTTATCTGTGACAATATTTCCTCATAATTCAATCGTTCAAATTTTAAAATAAAAATTAAACTAGTTGTTATGAAAATAACCATTATTTATCAGATTTTTCTAATGGGAGCTACCGAAGGATCAAGTTCGTTTACATGCAGTAGTTATAAATTTATTTATTGTTTCAGTACTTTTATTTTATAAATTGTGTTTCCGTATACATATATTTATCTTGTTTAATTTCATTTTCTATTTTCTTTATTTCAAGCTTCTCACATTTGATTCCACATTTATTCTTTAAGTTGTTCTTGTATCAAATGTTTACCATTTCTTATTTTACACCTTTTCGTAATACCCCAAAGTCATTTTGTAATTCCTTTTTAGTTTTTAAGTTTTCCTTCTATACTATATTCATATTCTCCTGCACTCGTTTTTCTGTAAGTTTCTCTAATTCTCTAATTTTAACCTTACCATATTTCTTTCTATTCTTTTTATTTCTTTATATGTTTGTTCTATCTTTGTATATTGTGATACCAATTTCTGTTCTATAATTATTATTTCTGTGTTTTATCACACATGTTACCGTTATCTTCTTTTATTTCGTTTCCCATTTTATTCATTTCATTTCCCATTTCAATTTTATTTTGCACAAGGATATTTTTTAATTTAATTTCCTTTTTTATTGATTTCGTTTTTATAATTGCTTTTTTTATATTTATTCTTCTTTCTCTTCTTGTACATCTTTTTGTCTATTCTTTTTCGTTCTTTCAATTTCATATTTTTGTCCATAATTTTAGTTTTTTAGATACGTTTAGAGATTCATGTTTGCGCCAAATTGTATTATAATATATTTTTAAACTTTTCTTAAAAATCAAATTTTATTTTCAACTCGACAATAGTTCCCTAATATATTACTTGACAATTCAATGGACATTCTTATCAATATAGTAATACAAGAAGAATTTATACTAAATCTTATAAATAACACAAATAATTTTCAAATTTAAATCAAATTTATAATTATTAGAAATATTTTCTAAAAATTTATGTACGAGGATATATGTATATAAAATTTAATTTGCCTGACCGTTTTCGTTCATTAAATTATAATATAATAACTTTGATACCGTTTAGGGTGGGTAGAGGGTATTTTTGAATGAGCTGTGGTTGATTATCAATAAATCGCTTTCATTTAAAGCTCTCGAGGTCAATTTTTTGTAACGGAATTTATGAACGAAAAATTGGTGATTCAATTTAAAAATTAATTTCAGGGTACAACTGGCTTATCAAAGGCTCCTGTTTTGTCTCACTTTAGTCTTGTTAATAATGGATTTTTCATAGGAAAGCGTAATAAATTGAATCAAAAACAACACAAATTATGTATACAAAATCCTTTGTTTCACGCCTACGGATCCGTTATAGGTTTAATAGGATGTCTAAACTATGGCACGACTGTTGTTCTCCCATCAGATAGATATGACGTTGAGAAAAATTTGGAAGCAATAAAAAATCATCAGTAAGTATTAAAATAGTTATTTATGTAACAATGCAAGAACCCAACGAGTGACCCAAGACTTTAAAACTTTTGAAAATATTTAATTACCTTTACAGACTAGTACCGTAGTTTCTACCTTGCGGATTTCCGATATATCGAAATGCATTAAAAGCGCTTTCCAGATATTGTAAAAATCCGAAATCTGCTCTAGAAGTTCAAATTTTCATTAAATTGCTGTATTTGCTTGGCAACTACCATTTGTCATGGTTAAACTAAGAAATGTCACAGTCAAGTGTCAAAGTAAAATTCTGATTTATTTCAAATAAATTGTTTTGTAAAATATATGGTTGCCATATCTTAAGAAAAAAACTTTTTTCAAAAATTTGTTCAAACAAATAATTACAATTTTACTTTGACATTTGACAGTTCCATAATTCTTAAATATGAGGGCTAGTGGGATAAACTTGGGAATAGCGCTTATATTATTGTTTTTCGAAGTATTTGCCATTACATTCTACGCATTTTTTCATACGTTCAAAGTAATTATTAAAATAATTATTCCATTCTGAAGATGCTATGCTAAAAAGCTGTACTTTGAATAGATTCACAGCTTCTTCAGGGAAAGAAAAACGTTGACCACGTACTTTATTCTTAATTGTAGGAAACCAAAAAAAGTCATTTGGTGCCATATCAGAACTATCGGACTGGTTGGTCATTAATTCGACGTTTGTACTCAAATAATTAACTGTTGTGCGTGCGTCATGTGACGATGCATTATCATGATGCAAAATAATTGCACGCTTATGGTTGGTTTTGAAACGATTTTCTTCGAAGTGTTTCTTGACCGCAGTAGTGATACAAGGCGGATTTTGGCTCAATTTGACCTTGAAACTGGCCTTTAAAGTGACCTTAGTGGTTTTCCTCGGAAAATGGTTTTGGAAAATTTTCTTTACCACCGCCCCCGGCCTTGAAATGAGGCTTGAAAGTGGCCTTGATGCTTGTGGAAGAGCAGCCTTTGTAAAATGACATTGGAAAATATCCACCGCCGCCACCTCCGCCGCCCCCGGTCTTGAAAATGGCCTTAAAAGTGGCCTAGATGGTTTTAAAAAATGTGTTCTTGGAAAATGGTTCGCGAGCCTTGACCGCCTCTAAAAAGTGGCCTCTAAAAAAAAATGAGGCCTTTGAGGCCCATCCTCCAGAAATCCAGCGAGCGTCACCGCTGACGCCGGCACTGTGGAGTCCACACTTTTAATTGCTGCATAGACAACCGACCGTTTTACGTTGTAGCCTAATGTTGGTTGCCTATGCATGCATTCATAATTAAACCAATAATAAGAGATTTATTTTTTTTATTCAATATAATACAAATAGAAACGTATTGCCATTTTTTTAATCACAAATCCCCCTTCTTCTTCCTCTTCTTCTTCTTCTGCTTCTAGTTCAATCGGCTTGAGGAAAATCGGCGTCGCCGCCGCCGCCGCCGCCGCCGCAGCCCATCATTTTCTCCACACCGCTTTTAAATGCACTCATGTTTTGAACTATTATAGGTGTGTGCTGCTCTAGCGACTCAGGACTCAGCGGCCAGCAGCGTTGTTGAAACCGGTGAGAGCGCGCCGCCGACCGCGAGGTCGGACGACCTCGCGGTCGGCGGTGCTCTCAGCCGGGTCCGCGCACCGACCGGCCACCCTCGCTGCTGGAATCCGCGCGCCGACCAGCCGCCTCGACTGCTCTCAGCAGCTGGAATCCGCGCGCCGCCGGCCGCCTCGGCTGCTCTCAGCTGCTGGAATCCGCGCGCCGCCGGCCGCCTCAACCTCACGACGATGCTCTCAGATGGATCCTCGACCGTGAATTACGAGAGAGCGCGTGCCGCTATCGCCCTGCAACGACCTTCGTTAGCCTCGAGCGCACGTGTCCGCTATCGCGGGCACAGTAGAGATTTTTACACCATATCTTTGTCGAGCAAAATTTTTCACAATATTTTTTTCTACTCATTTATTAAAGACATATACATCACCTGTTATAAGTCGTATGTATGGACGATTATCTAATAATAATAGAGGATAGTTTAAATAAAAAAGAAAAACAGTTTTAATAATATATATATTTTTTAAATGTAAATTATATTATAATAGATATAATGGATAATAGTAAGTTTTAAATGTCCAAGGATATTGATATCACTAATCCGGATGATGATGGAAACCCCAGGGGAGGGTGTCATGTGAATCATCTAATAATTTTCGTTTATCATCTAATGAATTTAAACCAATTTTTGTTTGATTTATGCTGTAAACTTTATGTTTAAACGATTGAATTGTACACTGTGAAATAATTTTATCTTTCTTTTCAATTAAACAATCCACATAATCTTGAAAACTTATATCATTTTTTACTATGGAACTTTTAATACCTTTTGATTTTTTAACTATAGATTTATCCTCAACTTTATACGTATACATTTTAGATCTTAAGCCTATGAAATGGGTTATAATTTTACCATTTGTCTCATCTTTCATTAGACCTGGAACCTTCTTATTACACAAGGGAATTTGATATGGGTTATTTGATGCATAATCACTAGTGTCAAATCTGTCAATATGGGCATTAATCACCTCCTTATACACATCATTACATTTAATCTCATAGATAAAAGAATCTGTATCAGTATATAGGATCTTACAAGCGTCATTTCCTAAGTTAGATAACATAAAGTCATAATGAAATTCATACATACATGTTTTTGAAATATCTAAAATAGACATTCCAATGTATATGGGTTTGTTGAATAAAATTTCTGATTTATGTAATTCAATAGCCATTAAATCATCCGAAAAAATGGTTCTACTATGGAACCTTGGACTTGCTATTAAATTTTTTGCCCCATATCTTCCCTCCCATTGCGAAACTAATTTAACTACACGATGTTTTCGAATATTTTCCATCGTCTTACCGTATACTGAATTTACTTTTAATTTATAATAATCTTTTTCAAATTTGTTTATTGTTTGTGCTCGAAACTGTGTATTTAAAGTTACGTATGGTTTTAACCATGCTGATTGTTTAAATTTTAAAACTCTATGTATTTTACGAATGACTAACCCATGATTTATTGCTTGTTTTAAAGCTCGATAATGAATAATGTATTTAGTTTTGTTATAAAGCGTTGTTAAAAGTTTACAAAATTTTGATCCTTCAGGTTTTCTGTGCTCACAGCAAAAAGGAAAATCCTTATGCATACTATGAAGGTGATGGGGATAATCTAAGTCAACCTCCAGTATATACCCGATGTCGGCATCATCGGGAATACTCAATACATCTATATTTGTATCAACCCATTCAAATCCGCCATATGGAAGTGATTGTGACATTGCCCATCCGTACAAATTATTGACGTCTACGTATAATAAGTACTTGTCAGGTTTAGATCTGTCATAATTATGCATATATTTATTATTCGCCTCGGAATAACGACAACAACATTGGCTAATCCCACCGCGTATCGCGTTCTCAATAAATAATATCATATCAATGTCATGAAGAAGCTGTAATTTACATCCGGTATACCTTAACATGGAGTCCCAACTATATCCGGGGATTCCGAAATACCAACTCGGGTCAAGACCACTTGTACTATATCCGATTTTTCGAAATCTCTCAAAGACGTCGGCCAACAAAATAATGTCAGTTTTCAAATACAAATCTGAATATTCACCTAAATTTTTTATATTAAAATACCTCCATACCTTTTGAGCATGTTCATACTGTTCATTAGTAATATCTTTATTGTTAAGTTTATTAAAAAAAACAGATTGTGGAGGTAATTGAGTTTCCTTAAGCTTATCAATATTGTCAATGTAGTCGTATGGAAATACACCTTTACGTGTAAGTAAGTAAAATTGCTCTCGAGTACAACATTCAAATGCATACTTTAAATTGTTAAAGTCTTGCATATCCAAAAGGGATACTAATTCATCTAAAGACGTTCCTAAAAATCGCAGCGAATCTATAAAACGAAATTTAATACCGTTAGCCATGTGTTGAGTGAATGATATATACTTTTCATTATTTATTGGTAGTAAAGAAATTTTACCTAATTTAGCCAAATCTCTTATGATAAAGTGACTATCGTAACCGCATAAATTATGGAAAACAATTGGAACTACAAATTGCTTTCTAAAATTCAAATTACATGAGTTATGAGCAAATCCTCGAAAATCTCCAGTAAAATGATCATGATCTCGCACGATAATGTCCGTTTCAACAAGTCTTTGTTCGCAAATATGACAAATATGAGCTTTAAAATTTGAAAAATTTTCTCTCATGGGAACTATATTCTTAAATTTAGATTCAACCATTTGTGCGCATACTACCATTTCATTGGCGAACCATTTCATACAGTCAGGACCTCGATAACTGTTAAAATATGACAGACTATTATCATAGTCACATTTAACATAATAGCCACAACTGAATGCAATGTGTCGCTGATATTTAATCATGTTAATATTAACATTATCAAGAATCGGTTCTAATAATGATTCGAAATCAGCGTATATCACAAATGGTGTTTTTTGTTTGTAAATAAAATTCTTAAACTTTATAAAAGTTTCCTTCGGAATTGTAATTTTACATTCATTATTTTTTTCACATAATTCTATATGTAAATTCAAACGTTCTTCACTTGAAAAATAATTTAAACATCTATCACAGAAAAATTTTTTATTTTTTTTTCTATTGAGTTGAGTACTTAATAATCGTGATAAGTTTTTTATCCAACAATAATGATATTTGATATCGATATGCTGGGTATCGTTAGGATCAGGCGCATCATAATCATTTAACTTGGGAAAATATTGATTTTGAATTAATAATAAATTTATATGTTTTTCCAATTTATTTTTAGTTAAACGTATTGGAACTACTATATACTTATTATTGATTAACTCCAACCCATATACATTTATGAATAAATTATTATTCTTTTCAAAAACATGTATTTTATTTAATTTCATTGGAATCTCTACATTATCTAAATTCAACACATTGTCATAATAAGGATACGATGTAACTCGATTAGAATTTTTTTCTGATGGATACAGAGCACTTACAATGCTCCAATAAAAACAGGCCAAGTCAAAATTAAAAATATTTACACAACTTAGTTTATTAGCAATTTGTTTTGGTAATTTAATAAACGATGAACTATTCCCCCCGCCGCATCCGTTTCCTACTACAAACTTATTAATATTAACTTCAAGCGAGATCACGGATTTTAATGCCCAATTTGACGAACGTTCCTGAAATTCCGATAGTTTAAAAAAAATATAGTTGATTATATGATTAGTAAACCATTCAAATAATATTGTTGAAGAATCAATCGGGGCATATTTACTGTGAAAATATTTAAAATCTACTATGTCATTATCATCTACTAATTTTCTAATAAACTGTCCACAAAAAATAGTGTTTACTTTTATTAATGACATTTTTGATAAAACTTTTTCTACTTTTTCGCAAAAAATTTTAAAAGCATCCATTAAAAATGGTAGAACATCTTTATGTCTTAAATTTATAATAATCCCAGTAATAACGTTATTTTTGAAAATTGAAATTAAATCATTCCATTCTACTGATGAAGTCGTCGTCGTCGGTATATTATGTAATTTATTATATATAACTTTTAAATGACTAATTTTTGTTTGCCACGATCGAACTTGACCTGATAATAAATTAACATTCTTAAGTTTATCACAGCATAAATCAATCGCAATTTTTACATGTTTTAACCATGCTTCACAGTCTATATGAGGAAATTTTTCATAAAATTTTAAAATAAGTTTATCAATATCCTTTATTAATTGGTCGGACATTTTTTTAAATTAAAACTTACTATTCACAAACTTAAAGAGTGCTTTAGGGTTTCCTTTTTCAGCGTTCTTCTCATCGACGACGTCGTCACCTTGATACACCACAGAATATTTTCCGTTTCCCAATTCATCAACGTGATTCTTCAAAATAGATAATGATCGACGTGGTAAGAATATAACTCGATTCTCCAGTTCAAGCAAAATCGTTTCACCATATTTTGAATTAACCAATTTAGCAATGTAGATTTTCTGAGGCTCATTAATTGGCAGGCTTTTCAATGCAACCACCGGTTTATTTTCACCACCTTCTAGGAGAGACGAATTTATTTCATTTAAATTCATTTTTTCTCTAAAATAATATGTACTTTTATTTTTACGCAAAAATGAAAAATATTTACTTACATTTTTTAAACACTTTAACACAAAGAAACTGATTTACTAGTAATATGATGCTGATTATGCTGCTTTCACAATGAAATTATTAATCAAACTGATTTATTAGCAACATGTGTACTGTCTTTTATAATAATAAAACCTAACCTCATATCCTAAATCTTAGCCTCAACCTTTATTTCAAGAATTCAATTTATACCATACTGATGTTGCTCTAACTATAGTTCGATAACGTTTTGAATCATTCAAGGTTATAATTTGTACTCTACTGACGACGACGACGTTACTCTAACTATAGTTCGATAACGTTTTAGTACATACACTTCCTAATCGGAAATTTTTCAAGTATTTTGTGGTCCTGAAAAGGACCGTTTGGGGAATTTTCCCCTCTACAAGGTATTTTATGGTCCTGAAAAGAACCGTTTCTGGGAATTTTAATTTCCCGACAAGACATTATCATTCTCATTAACATTTTTTATGCAGATTATACAGTTTTTAGTGAGATAAAATATAAATAAGACCTGTTCGCACCTAGCGCAAAGGCACATTTCAGGCTCTAAATTACTCATTCTCCCACTAAAATGCTGAAATGCATTCTCACCATCATAATAAAAGGGGTTAACCGTCTGTGCTTCAAGATAAAAACACCCTAAACAAAGCTTTCTACCTTGACATACATAAAAAGTTTGAATCATGCACAACGTTTCTGTTTGTACACTTGATAAAAACTCTTGACGATTAACCTCTTTTACTATGTAATCTTTTGGATCCCATGTTCTACCATCAGTTTCAATTCCATCATCTGAAATTGGCTCCTCGATATTGACGACTGCGTCCATTTCAATGGAATCGTATGTGTGTGTGTGTTGAGAGCAAAGACTTGACTGAATTTTTTTTTTTAGATTATAATAAAACTTTGATTTATATGTTTTTAATTTGAATTCTAATACTAATTAGTATAATCTATTGCATATGATATCACCTCATAAGGTTTTCCGTTTTGCATAATCATTCTTACCGCCCTCGCTCGCTCTCATCGTCTTCATTTAAGAATAATTTAGTTCATTTTACAATCAGTTTGCTTTCGACAGGCATGAGTTATAATAAAATTAAAATATTGAGTGACATATCAATAGTACCAATCAAAAAAACAAAAAAAATGTCTAATCCAGCAATGTCGTTGGAGTCGATAGTTGCTGATGCCACTAGTGCTTCCTCTGATGTCACCACTGCCGCCGCCGCCCCCGTCGATGATGCCGCCTCCAACACTATCATTGAATCAGTAAGTTTTTGTTTTGTTTTGTTTTTTCACTTACTACATTATTATTGTATAGGAATTTATGGATTTGACATTCGATGCTGATGATTCCTTCATCAAAAACATATTTTCGGATGTGTTTTTGAAGGAAGAGGAGAACCCTCCGACCCTGTCGATGGATACCCCACCTCCGCCGCCTCCGATGCCGACGCCGATAGCATCTTTAAAGAAGAAACGAAAACTAACGGAGGAGACGACGCGAAAATTATTAGACAGAGTGACTGAAAGATACAACTTTTTTTTAGTGTCGAAACCTAGAATATTAAAATTATTAGAAGATAAAAAAAAAATTAAAAATGATATGTGTGAATTACGCAAAAAAATAAATCAATATGCAGTTAGATTAGATCAAATTGATAGTGAAATTTTTTCAATCTCAGATTCGGAATTTTTAAAATAATTTTTTGCTGCATAATTCACACATATCATTTTTAATTTATTTTTTATCGGATATTTTAATATAATAAATTACTTAAATCATTGTGCAATTTCGGATTCAAAATTTTAAAATCATTTTTTTTAAACTCTTGTTGTTCGCTATAGAAGAGTCCCATCTCTAACATTAAATATGAACGGATCTCGTTTGACGCGATGACTATGACTACGTTGACGACGTTGAGATAGGTTATTAAACCCATTGTTGTTGTTGTTGGCAAATCTATTATCACGCCTCGCTTAAAACTCAGCGGTTGAGGGCGATAGCGCGGTTTTAAAAAAAATATATATTATTAAAACTATGTTTTTTTTTTTATTTAAACTTACTATTCCCCTATTATTAGATAATAGCCTGATCATCCCCACACACACAACTTATAAAAGGTGATGTATATGTCTTTAATAAATCAGTTGAAAGTAGAGAATGTCATTAGTAGTTGAGTACAGAACTAAGCTAAAAAAATATTGTGAAAAAATTTCTCGACTAAACAAAGATATTGTGTTTTACGAAGAAACCAGGCAAGTTTTAAAAGATTTATCAAATTTGTGTTTAAATGATGGTCCTATTAAACGCAAATTATGTGATATTAACAGCGATATTCAACGGTTTGTTGTATACAAACATCCCTAATGGAGTCTCTAATATAGCGGTATGTTTTAATGAAAACCAAAAAGAATGTAACCGCTCTGAATGGCAAATGATGGGTAGAACCTATTTAAATGATGGAAAGTTACAAGTTTTTTACGTAAGATTGCCCTCAACACCATCTGAATTATATTACAAGTTGAAATTATTATTTCCCAATAGAAGTGAAGGTGATCAAGAAAAATGGTATAAAATTGGTGAAACTATCACCAATTGTACTTATCCTCTAGGAATAGGGACTGGAATTGGTGGATTAGTAGGAGGAGGAGGAGGAGGAGGTGGAGAAGTCACACTAGGAGAAGGAGAAGTCGATCAACGACAATTTTCAATAACATGTGCTACATTTGGTTTAATGTTATTTATAGCGTTAAAAATGATTGTTAAATATTTAAGGAAAATATTAAATAAATAATATATATGAGATATGTTTTATTTAGTGTTTTTTTTTTTTTTTAATATTTAAGGGAAAATAAAAACATAAAAACAGTTTTATACACATTTATTTATAAAACATTTTATACATGTTTATGGAAAAAAAAAATTTTAATTAGGTAAAATAGTATTAGTAAACCAAGAAAGTAAATGATCCACGTTTCTTTGCGCACACATAAATTTTCCTTTTGAATGATGATGATGGCAACACTGCTGTGGAATTGTCTGTCGAAAATTTTCTGTATCCCATCTAGTTTTATCATACTTGACTACATCATGGATGATAGGAAATATTTGCAGTTCTTCACACTTACTTTGTAAAAATGAAAGTTTTTGTTCACCTCTAACGTAAATTATGTCTGCCGAATGAAGTAGGTAATTTTTTAAAATGTCATTAATTTCGCTATATTCAATATAACCGGAGTTAAATCGAATTCCGTGCAGATTTTGCTCTAAATAATTCACTGTCTTTTTATCACTAACACTAAGATTTTTAAATTGTGTTGGCGATTTAAAAAGAAAATTTAATCGCTGTTGTGCAATATGAATGGAGAGCTCTTTTGGATGAAACACTTTTTCAATAATAAAACCTTGAATATCTACTAGTGCCACTCGCATGATGATAATCAACTAATTTTAATCATATTAGGGGAGGCTTTTTTATATCTTCTGTGAATCGTGTGTGTGTGACCTATGATACACCTTGATATTATCGAAGTATGTGAAACCAAGGTCGCAATAGAAACCTTGATGTTACCGGAGAGAGATAGAGCGAAGTATGTGAAACCAAGGTCGCAATAGAAACCTTGATGTTACCGGAGAGAGAGATAGAGAGAGAGAGAGAGAGAGAGAGAGAGATCTGGAGTCAACACTCATTACGAGAGGCTTTTTATTACTTCTGTGAGTGGGTGATATTCCATGAGACAGTCGTGAACTATGATGCAATAAACCTTGGTGTTATCAGGGAATCCTACGTCCGATTCAATTTCCAACTTTACATCAACGGTTGATGACTTTATAGATTCTTCCTGCTTACTACAATCTATGATAAACAATGTACGTAATTTAAAATCCGAAACGGTTAGAAGGGTACGTTTTCGATTAGAGTTTGTGTAGCTAGGATAAAATTCTGTATAGTTGAAATATGCATCGTTGAAGCGATCACTAGCAAAATCAAATTGCGACCGATCCATAGGGTAATAATCACCATTTAACATTAGTCTAATATTACGAATATTCAAGTGATCAAATGTTGTAGGATCAGCTGTGGCTATATCACGTTTTTCGGTTTGGAAAAATATCATGACGTAGCGAGGTCTTTCAATAGCCGTACTAGTTTTCACAGGCCAGATATCTTTTTTAGCATTTGGCGTTATGGCTGGCAATTCGTTAAGTTCCCATTTCCGGAAGGGTATTAAAATAGGCCGGTCCGATTGAATTGCCTTCAACAGTTTTTCATTTACTTCATAATTGGGGTAGATATGTTTAACTCTTACTTCAATGCTTTCAATATTTATTTTAACTGTAGTTACCGATCCACCATTTTCCTTAATAGTTATACAATCGTTATCGTTTCGAGCACGAACAAAGCGAAAAGTTTGTCTACCACACGTAATCCTAGGATAATCATTGAAAACGTTGAAAATATGCTTTAGCGGTAATAATAGACTGAATGATTTACTATTCGTGAGAATTGGTGATGAAGGATAATTCCAACCGGCAATAGACATGTGACGCGAGTCGTCCTGTGAATAGCAGGTATAAGCGCGAACGGTACTAACAATACCAGGATCTCGTACCGTTTCGATCTCTTTACCACTCTCACTGTATGTACAGGAATCGAATAGAAATGCTCCGAAATTTTGAGTTAATGAAACATCACCCGTTCCGGTAACTATTAATTTTCCCTTAATATCCAATAGCGAATCGTACATAGCAAAGAACGAATCCACTTGGTTGATAACAATTTCCACAATGTCATTGCAGTTAAACGATTTTACATATGGAGCATAGTATTTGTATTCACATTTTCGAATTGATTCATCTATTACGGGTGACCCGTATAGATTAAACATCGGTAATTTCTCAGCTGATTCAGCGACTTTTCTTTTCTTGTAAACTATTGATGATGATGATGATGACATGGTTGTGGTGAGGATGGTACGTTGTCAACAAAGAATCTTCTTATACTAATAATTAATTGTGTTTTCACCGCTTATAACCATTTAGGTCGAGGTCTAAGTTCCAATACTAGGGTACTTGTTTCACCACGGAAATTTACTGGTTCACCGTTTTGATCGACTGCCAGTACGGTAATATTAAGAATTTCACGTTGAGGAATGACTGGTAAATACAAGAGATTTGAAGGAGTTTCGTCAATTATATATCCAGGATCTGATTTAACGGAGAATTCGTAGATTGTATGAGCGGGTGTGTTTCCGTCAAACGCCCCCGTCGTAATGTTAGAGTCAAAACGTACGGTTGACACTTTTATAATGTTGACGGGTAAATCTGACGAATGTATCTGAGCCGGAGCGAGATTTTTTTCGGAAAATCCCAACGTACGTCCAATATTGTTAGGTTCCTTAAACGATATGGTATAGAATTTGCTGAAAATTTCACATTTAAGCGTATTATTATTAGGCTTTAATGAAAAATCTCGATCTGGATCAACGGAATTCTCCAACCCCATTCGTTTTCGAATAAATCTCTCAATATCTGAAATTTCGTAACTACCTGCTGGAAAGGCAATTTCGTTTAATTTGTTGTGTGCATCATAGTAGTAAAATTTTTGACCCTCTTCAATGTTCGGTATGGAATTATATGAATGAAACGATCTCAACGCTAGCTCATATTCTTTTTCAGGATTCAAAACGATGGGTGTTTGAGGTTTAAATTCAAAAATATGATTGATGCTATTGACTCGCAACAACTGAGACATAACGAAGACTAACGAATTTTTAATAAATACAATAACTTAAATATATTCTTTATTTAAACTCTTTAAAACAATATATACATTTTGATTGCATTTGTGTACCACATACATCAGACCATACATGTCGACTAGAATTCATTTGACAAGGTAAAAACCGTTTTAACTCCATTCTGTACTCAACGGGAAGGCTATACCAGACTGTCTGTAAATCACTCACGTTCAATAAAATCATTTGAATTGCATCCTCGAGGTAACTACGACGACGATTCATCACGTAAAAATTTCAAGCACAAATGTCCACAATTTATTTGATTATAAGTTTGATATTGTTCGTTGTTATAGTAAATTTTGACAGGACGATTACGACTACTTAAATAACGAACAAGTTCTATAGGCGGCTTCAAATTACCAAATGAATCAAAATATTCAACGTTGTCGTTCATTTTTCTATATGCCACCCAATGTGTTCCGGGATTTTTCCAACTATCCAAATTTACGATACCACATTCACGGTGTGCGCGTACTCTCCTAGGTAGAGTATCGCGCATGAAAACACCTCGAAAATGAGGTATTTTATAAAGTTTAGCATATTTCAGTAATTCTTTATCGTATAATGCTCTATTAGGTAGCCTTAATGACGTCGACGTTTTTTTTGAGGTTTTTTTTTTTTTTATTTTCAAGATACAGACCGAAACCTCCTTTACTATTCTTTCGTAAATACAATCCATGACCGATAGCTTCCATCGCTTTATTGTGACGTGTCTCTTCTTCCAGCTTCTTTTTCTTATTTTGAGCGTTTACGACGGAAGAAGCTATACTGGCTGCGCCTCCACTTAACGCCCCAAGGGCACTAAGTCCGGCAAACAAGGGAATGAGAGGAAGAAATCCTCCAGATTTAGAGTCAAATGGAATAATTCTAGGTATTCTAATGTTATTTTTACCTCCTGCACGTTTAACTGCCACTTTGGCTGCTTTTAAAGCCAACGATACGGCCTTCTTTAATGTCTTGGCAGGTTTCATGGATTTTCCAATTTTTTTTACAACGTGAGTGTTAAAGGAACAACCCATACCAAGTTTACGTTTGGTTTTCATTACTCCGGTTACAAGTAGAGCGTTGCCACGTTCACCAAGACTAGCGTCCTTTGATTTAACGCGTTGCCAAGCTTGGTCTTCTAATATTTTATCGGCTTTATGACGTTCGTTCAATGAATCGTTCTGTGAATAGGCGATGTCGTGTTGTTTGCATGCGGCGTCTAGCGGATTAATACCCGGATCGCCACGTGCCAATCGTTTTTGTAGTTTTGTTCCCGGACCGCAGAATTGGTACCCCCCACTTAAATGGATTTCAAAGGGTAATTTATTAATCAATGTATTTAACACACCCTCTCCTTCGTGCACAAACATTGAAACTAATAAATGAGCGTAACAGCTTCGATATTTATAAGACAATGAAGGTGATTCAACAAGTGCAGTCGTTACCGATCGAAAATTTAGACGATTTTCAAGACAAAAAGTTAAATGGTATTAGTAAACATGGTCCGTTGTTGCCCGACTCGTTTCGCGCCATAATCTGCGGTCCGAGTGGCTGTGGAAAGACAAATGTAATGTTATCCCTGTTGTTTAATCCCAATGGTGCTAAATTTGAAAATGTTTACGTATACTCAAAATCTTTATACCAACCAAAGTATCAGTTATTACAAACAGTAATGACTCAAGCAAAGGGTATAGGGTATTTTCCGTTTAAAGACAACGATGAAGTCATCAGTCCCACTAAAGCCAAAAAAAACTCCATTTTTATTTTCGATGATGTAGCATGTGATAAACAACAAAAAATTCGCGAATATTATTCCATGTGTAGACATAAAGATATTGATGCTGCCTACTTATGTCAAACATATTCAAAAATCCCGAAACAATTGATAAGAGATAATTGTAATCTGATTGTGTTATTTAAACAAGATGAAATTAATCTAAAGCATATATTTGAGGAGCACGTCTCCCCAGACATAACCTTCAATGAATTTAAAACCTTATGTTCAAAGTGTTGGATTAATAGGTATGGAACGGTAGTTATCGTAAAAGATTTTCCCATTAACAATGGTCGCTATCGAATGGGTTTCGATAAGTATATAAAAATTTGATAATTTGTGTTAAACGTCACTGTATAGAATGATGTCGGACGATCGAGTTGCTGCGGCTACACATAAACGAAAAGTTGCTGAACTAACTCGGGCTATACGAAAAAAATATTTAGCATTGAAATTAAATCGAACGAATGTGGACGATTCAATCAATAAACTTTTTAAACCAATAACCGATCCGTTAAAAGAAATTGCTTTAAAAAAAACTACTAGTGCTGCGGCTGCTGCTACCGCCCCCATACAAGTAAAGAATGAATCATTTATTAAAAAAGAATATAAGACGCATCCTACTAGTACTAAATTTCTCGATTTAGAAGATGTTGCCGAGTTTAATGAGCCCAGTATAATAGAGGAACCTGATTTATCACCGAAACATTCCACTGAACCGACCATCGAATATTCACAGGATGTAATAGATGAATATCTGGATCAGTATCCATCAATAAGTCATACTTACGTTAAAGATTACTGGACAAATAGCGATAAAATTGATAGAAAATATGGTCCTACATATGATAGTGAACAAGATAATTGGACACTTGGTAATAGAAGAATTTCCTTTGATGTTAAAACCGGTGCTATCATGTTGTTATCGGAGAAAGACTTTTCGGGGGGATATGTGAAAGGAACGCCAGGACTTTATCAATTAATATTTTATTCTGATCCATCGTACGCTCCCGATGATCTCGTAAACTATAAAACCATATTAGAACATACGGGTGCGCACTTGAATAGTAGAGGACATTTAAAAGGAGATAACAGTATAAAATGGTATAACATTATAAAACCTTTGATTAAAACCGTAGAAAAAAGTAAAAAATCTAGTCTCTCAAGTTTAGTTCAACATTTCGCCTCTTCATCACCGAAAGAAGGTAAAGGAATGCATTTAGAATATAATAACGCACCTATAGAATATATTTATTGGGACGATCCCCGAGAACTTATTACTAGATTGAGACTACTTATCGCATCTAAAGAGGCAGGAAATACTTCGCATAACAATGAGATTGTTGCCATAATGAATGAATTGAGGGAGGCTAATATGATAAAATAAGTTTGCACATCCACACGAATGTCATTTCAATGATGAGTGTTGATAAATTCGGACGTCATTCACGTTCGCGTGCATTTGCATTCAAGCCATCTATTGTACGATTACCGCACACCTCTGATGGCAATGTAGATATTGAACATTTAAAGTTATGCAACGTTAAGGGGCCGCCAACAATTGATGAAGATGCCGCAAACAAAAAGTATGTCGATTCTATGATAACAAACCTTTCAAAATCAATAGATCGAGTATCGGATAACGTTAAAAATATGTCTGATGCTATGGTAGATATGCAAAATAATATTAATGAAAATATGCAGTTTATTTCGAAACAAGAACAACAAACTACAGATTGGGTGACAAAAAAGTACGTTGACGATTCTTTGCAAAAAAGTATTGAAAACGCAAATAATAAATTATCAATAGAGCTTAAGTTATTTCTTAGAAATAACCTTGTTGATAATTATTCAGAGATTAGAAAAAATATTAAAAACCTTGAACAAAATGTAAAGAAGAATCAAGAGCAAATTATCAAATTAATTGCGGTATCAAGAACTACTTTTACGCCTACACCATAAATAGTAAAATTATAAATCAGTCTATTTATTATCATGTCAACGGCATCGTCGGTGGTTACGTCACCAGAAAAGATTCAACTTGTTAATGAACTTCATAAATATGCACGAAAAAATTATCCGAGACGACGTACCGTCATCAAAGGACTAGATGATTTATGGCAAATGGATTTAGCCGAAATGAGTCGCTATGCACCGCAAAACAAAGGTTTTAAAATGATTATGGTTGTCATTGATTGTTTTTCAAAATTTCTATGGACTAGACCGCTAAAAACGAAAACCGGTGAAGAAATTACCAAAGCTTTCGAAGACATTTTATCGTATACGAAACATCGCCGCCAGCGTCGTCCGAAAAATTTACAAACCGATCAAGGTACGGAATTTTTTAACGCAAAATTTAAAAATTTAATAAAAAAGTATTCCATTAATCATTATAATACGTTTAGTGTTAAAAAGGCTTCTATAGCAGAACGGGTAATACGTACTTTAAAAGAAAAATTATACAAGTATTTCAGTTTAAACGGAACCTATAAATGGATTGATTATTTACCCAAGTTAACTCAAGAATATAATAATACGAAACATAGCAAAACGAAACTTAAACCAAAGGATGTGAACAAGACTAATGAAAAGATTCTTTTAACGAAAAGATATTCATATCTGAAAATTGCCGGACCGCGAAAATTACAAGTCGGTGATGTTGTACGCATAAGCAAAGCAAAGCATGTGTTTGAGAAAGGTTACACACCAAATTGGTCTACTGAACATTTTAAAATCATTAAAGTTAAAATAACCAATCCCGTTACATATTTGTTGGAAGATATGCGTGGTCAACCAATCATCGGAGCTTTTTACGAAGAAGAATTACAAAAGGTTAAAAATCCTGACATTTATCTCGTTGAAAAAGTGTTGAAGCGAAAAGGTAGAAAACTTTATGTCAAGTGGTTGGGGTTTGACATTACGCATAACAGTTGGATAGATAAGGATTCGCTTAAATAACAAGATTAACAATACATCTCAGTCAGTTGTATAAAATGTGTTCAACGTATAGTTCATCACCATCATCCTCTGGATGTACTTCAGAAAGTTCTTATAGCGATAAACAAATGGATAGTGATTATTATAAACAAATTGATCAAGTCTCCAAAAAAATGTGTGAAAACGCAATCGATTTTGAGCATACTTTACTGTTGTGTAAAGAGTATTCGACTGGAACAGCGACTGTGGGAAGCGGTCTTAGTCCTGCGAGAAAATTTGAACCTGCAATTGTTTTAAGTCAACCCTTTCGACCTCATCAGCAAATGTCTTTTGATACATTCGAATGGTTAGATCTTATGTCAATGTTGAAAGTTTTGCTTAAAAATTTTTTCGATGACTCACTTCCTCAATTTCCTGATGAATATGATTCTGTTGAAAATCTATGTGGAAGAAATTGTAAAGTAACTCAATATATAATGGATGATACAAAATTTCTAAGTATAAATAAAAAAAACGTTTGTATCGAATTGACAAAAGACCAAGTTTATTATTTGATTGATATAGATGAAAATTTGTTGTGCTATTACATTGAAGAATTGAATAATGTTAATTTTAACAATTACTACTTTCAAGTATTAAACATAATCAAACCGTATTTTGAAGACTATGAAGAAGAAGAAGAAGTTTGGAAGAATATATTAAAAAATATATTAAACTTGACTGATCCATTATTGGCTAATGCTCTCAGAGAATTTATTTATTTTTATAAACATAAATTTATAAATGCCTTACAAGGATTTAGTGTAGAATAAATTTTATATAAATAAATCGTCTTTTCTTTTATACCTCTCATTCTCATTCGATATGTCGATAAAGATAGTTGTGTCGGTGTTGCTCTCAATATTATTGGTAATTCATTGTGAACATATAAATCAAGAAGATGCTATTTCTTTTCTAAAACAATATGGTTACATAACCTCTGTTAGTAATAATAATAGTTTAGAAAATTTCGAATCGTATTTAATCGAGTTTCAAGAAAAATTTAATTTGCCTGTTGATGGTACCTTAAATGATGAAACTGTTCGATTAATGAAGCGACCAAGATGTTCTAATTATGATGAAAATATTGGATATGTTGATTCATATACGGTACACGGAAAATGGAATAAAACTAATTTAAAATGGCATTTTCCATCAGTGTCAAGAAAGTACATTACAGTAGCCGCAAAAGCTTTCGAAATTTGGGCTAAAGATTCAAAGTTTACATTTACCAATGTTAAAATAGCTATGCCAAAACCGGATATTACCATAACCCTCGGAAATAAACGTCATAGTTTTCGAACGAGTTGTTCGGGTAAAGCTGAATGTCCACAGAATTTTGATGGACCTGGAAAAGTTTTGGGTCATGCCTATTATCCAAGGGACGACAGCAATTGCATTGAGATTCATCTTGATTCTGATGAAAATTGGAATTTTAGCTTGAATATCACGAATGTTCCGGATAACGAAAACAGTTTATTGGCAGTTTTAGTTCATGAGATAGGTCATACATTAGGTTTGGGTCATAGTGGCATTGAAAATTCTATAATGTATCCTTGGTATCAACAAGATATATCCTCATTACATGAAGACGATAAAATGACTCTTGAAGCACTTTATGGACCTATACCAACACGTCGTTATCTGCCAATTAACCCTACTACTACTACTACCAGTACTACAACATCCTCACCACCTCTACCTACTTCAGCCAATTTATGTATCCTTAAATCACCTGATTTTATCTTTCTCGCTAGCACAGCATCGTTCCCCAATTATCGTTTATATATTGGAAGCGGTCGTAAGTTATGGAAAATTGATCTTAATGATATGCGAATACCACAACATTTTGATTTAATTGAATCATATCTTCCTAAAGAAATAAAAACATCTACTATAACTCACATTTTTCAAAATGCTGTGGGAGATCTGATTAGCTATGCTAATGGAAGATGTTATGCAGCATCGTTCCCAGAATTGCATATTCAACATGATTTTATTTTACCATTATCTAAAGACGTTCTAATAAATGCTATATTTCAAACAAATAGTGGAAGCATTTTTATATTTTACGATAACACTTCATACATTGAGTTTCTGGAAACACCTCAAGAAATACGTAATCGTGGACGAATAACAGATAAATTTCCTGGGCTTCCACCCGGTATTACATCAGCGTTTAGATTTACAGATGGTTACATTTACTTTTTTCAACAAGATACTTACTATAAATTTAGTGAATATACACGAAAAGTTGTTGCAGCAGGTCCCTTTAATTGGAATCTCTTTGGTATTCCATGTCCTGAAGACAGCTTAAAAGAACAATTAAAAACTTTACTGTCAAAAATAATATCTTTTTATGAATAAAAAAATGCTTATTAAGAATTACGTTTTTTATTAAAACAATATTTTATAAAGTAGTATATTTCATATTTTCTTCTTCTTCTTCTTCTTCTTCTTCTTCTTCGTCTACTAGAATGTCATCATCATCATTCACATCATCGATAAGATATGAGGGTAAATATTTCTTCATTCTGCGTAGATATCCTTCAAACTCTAACTTTTTAAGTATATTTACCAAGCAGCATATACAAATAATTCCATCTACGTAATCGTTCATGACTTGAGATCCTTTACGATATCGAGCAGTTAATATTTGACATTCCTCTTCTGTATACATTCGACCCATACCATATACACTTTCACGGTCGTAAATTCTTTCTTGCTTAAACAAATGCCATGATAAGTCTCGCAAGAGATTTTTAAGATTATTCACTTTTGTTTCACTACTAGTTGCCATTTTTTATTTTTCAACTGACTTTGCATATCTATAAAACTTCTATATATGCATGAAGATAAAGGAGAGAGGGGATTTAAAATAACCTCGATTTAAAAAATATTCTTAACCAATATTTGAGCTTTAGTAGCTGCTGCTGCTGATGCTCAATATGTCGCTTTTTTTTTTTTTAATAATCTGATACAAATATAGATGTATTGAGTATTCCCGATGACGCAGACATCGGGTATATACTAGAGGTTGACTTAGATTATCCCCATCACCTTCATAGTATGCATAAGGATTTTCCTTTTTGCTGCGAGCACAGAAAACCTGAAGGATCAAAATTTTGCAAACTTTTAACAACGCTTTATAACAAAACTAAATACATTATTCATTATCGAGCTTTAAAACAAGCAATAAATCATGGGTTAGTAATTCGTAAAATACATAGAGTTTTAAAATTTAAACAATCAGCATGGTTAAAACCATACGTAACTTTAAATACACAGTTTCGAGCACAAACAACAAACAAATTTGAAAAAGATTATTATAAATTAAAAGTAAATTCAGTATACGGTAAAACGATGGAAAATATTCGAAAACATCGTGTAGTTAAATTAGTTTCGCAGTGGGAGGGAAGATATGGAGCAAAAAATTTAATAGCAAGTCCAAGGTTCCATAGTAGAACCATTTTTTCGGATGATTTAATGGCTATTGAATTACGTAAATCAGAAATTTTATTCAACAAACCCATATACATTGGAATGTCTATTTTAGATATTTCAAAAACATGTATGTATGAATTTCATTATGACTTTATGTTATCTAAATTAGGAAATGACGCTTGTAAGATCCTATATACTGATACAGATTCTTTTATCTATGAGATTAAATGTAATGATGTGTATAAGGAGGTGATTAATGCTCATATTGACAGATTTGACACTAGTGATTATGCCTCAAATAATCCATATCAAATTCCACTGTGTAATAAGAAGGTTCCAGGTTTAATGAAAGATGAGACAAACGGTAAAATTATAACTCATTTCATAGGCTTAAGATCTAAAATGTATACGTATAAAGTTGAGGATAAATCTATAGTTAAAAAATCAAAAGGTATTAAAAGTTCCGTAGTAAAAAATGATATAAGTTTTCAAGATTATGTGGATTGTTTAATTGAAAAGAAAGATAAAATTATTTCGCAGTGTACAATTCAATCGTTTAAACATAAAGTTTACAGCATAAATCAAACAAAAATTGGTTTAAATTCATTAGATGATAAACGAAAATTATTAGATGATTCACATGACACCCTCCCCTGGGGTTTCCATCATCATCATCATCCGGATCAGTGATATCAATATCCTTGGACATTTAAAACTTACTATTATCCATTATATCTATTATAATATAATTTACATTTAAAAAAATATATATTATTAAAACTGTTTTTCTTTTTATTTAAACTTACTATCCTCTATTATTATTATTAGATAATCGTCCATACATACGACTTATAACTCAGTTGATGTATATGTCTTTAATAAATGAGTAGAAAAAAATGATGGGCGATTTTCCTCAAGCCGATTGAACTAGAAGAAGAAGAAGAAGGTGGATTTGTGATTAAAAAATGGCAGTTTCTATTTGTATTATATTGAATAAAAAAAATAAATCTCTTATTGTTTGTTTAATTATGAATGCAGCATGCATAGGCAACCAACATTACGCTACAACGTAAACAGGGTGGTTGTCTATGCAGCGTGTCTGCGCTCCACAGTGCCGGCGTCAGCAGCGGTGCCGCTCGCAGGATTTCTGGGGGGCGGCGGCGGCGGCGGCGGCGGGCGGGCCTCAAAGGCCTCATTAGAGGCCACTTTTTAGAGGAGGCCAAGGCTCGCGAACCAAGAACACATTTTTTAAAACCGGCCATTTTCAAGAACGGGGCGGCGGGCGGAGGCGGCGGCGGCGGCGGAGGACCTCAATGGACTCTTTTTTAGAGGCCACTTTTTAGAGGAGGAGGCCAAGGCTCGCGAACCAAGAACACATTTTTTAAAACCGGCCATTTTCAAGAACGGGGCGGCGGGCGGAGGCGGCGGCGGCGGCGGAGGACCTCAATGGACTCTTTTTTAGAGGCCACTTTTTAGAGGAGGAGGCCAAGGCTCACGGAAAAAAAAAAAAAAAAATTTTCCATTTTCCGAGGAAAACCACCAAGGTCACTTTAAAGGTCAGTTTCAAGGTCAAATTGAGCCAAAAGCGGCCTAGTACCACTACTAATATTGAGGTATAACAACCTTGTTGTTGAGTCCCATCTCTAACATTATAAATGGGTTATCTACGCCGCGACTTCGATAGCATGCGCTCTCGAACTCATGAAGGTCGTCATCGCAGCCTCAAAGGCGGGCGACACGCGCGCTCGCGGACCACACCTCCTCCCAGCTGAGAGCAGTCGAGGCGGCCGGCGGCGCGCGGATTCCAGCAGCTGAGAGCAGCCGAGGCGGCCGGCGGCGCGCGGATTCCAGCAGCTGAGAGCAGTCGAGGCGGCTGGTCGGCGCGCGGATCCCAGCAGCGAGGGTGGCCGGCCGGTGCGCGGACCCGGCTGAGAGCACCGCCGACCGCGAGGTCGTCCGACCTCGCGGTCGGCGGCGCGCTCTCACCGGTTTCAACAACGCTGCTGGCCGCTGAGTCCTGAGTCGCTAGAGCAGCACACACCTATTATAATAGTTCAAAACATGAGTGCATTTAAAAGCGGTGTGGAGAAAATGATGGGCTGCGGCGGCGGCGGCGGCGGCGGCGACGCCGATTTTCCTCAAGCCGATTGAACTAGAAGCAGAAGAAGAAGAAGAGGAAGAAGAAGGGGGATTTGTGATTAAAAAAATGGCAATACGTTTCTATTTGTATTATATTGAATAAAAAAAATAAATCTCTTATTATTGGTTTAATTATGAATGCATGCATAGGCAACCAACATTACGCTACAACGTAAAACGGTCGGTTGTCTATGCAGCAATTAAAAGTGTGGACTCCACAGTGCCGGCGTCAGCGGTGACGCTCGCTGGATTTCTGGAGGATGGGCCTCAAAGGCCTCATTTTTTTTTAGAGGCCACTTTTTAGAGGCGGTCAAGGCTCGCGAACCATTTTCCAAGAACACATTTTTTAAAACCATCTAGGCCACTTTTAAGGCCATTTTCAAGACCGGGGGCGGCGGAGGTGGCGGCGGTGGATATTTTCCAATGTCATTTTACAAAGGCTGCTCTTCCACAAGCATCAAGGCCACTTTCAAGCCTCATTTCAAGGCCGGGGGCGGTGGTAAAGAAAATTTTCCAAAACCGTTTTCCGAGGAAAACCACTAAGGTCACTTTAAAGGCCAGTTTCAAGGTCAAATTGAGCCAAAATCCGCCTTGTATCACTACTGACCGCACAAACTTTGTTGGCAAAAGTTCAATTTGAAACATCCATACGGTTGATTGTTGTTTTGTTTCTGGATCGTAGAATTAGATCCACGTTTGGTTACCAATAATAATATAATACTCGTAGATATGTTTGGAAATTTCGTTATTGATTTTTTTAAGTATTGCTTTGCCCCAGTTGACACGTTCTTGTTTTTTACTTATGAGTAGATTATGTGGTATCCATTGAGAACAAAATTTTCTCGCAGCAAAATGGAATCTATCAAGGTCCGAGAAATATGCAAAAATGCCTGATTCTTATCATATGTCACATGCCGGTTTTCTTCAATTATTCGATGTACAGCGTCAATATCTTTCGTAACATCTAATGGACGTTCTTTCCTTGGTCAATCTTCAAGCGAAACACCGACAGTTTTGAAGGAGCTTCACCACCAAATTCAAAAATTAAACATTTTATACATTGTTGTTGTGTTAAACTACAACGAAAATTTTAGTGAATCAAAGCTCGTCAGTTTTCTCGCGTTAATGCCGTTTTTAATACACTTATTAAACATTCTACACAAGGACAAAGATTTTCATAATTGGAAAAACTGACGGATTTTTAACATATTGTACTATATTGCTGTCTATGCGTTGCTAATTCACACAAGCAGGTTTGCCATTTTCCCGAATTTATCGGACCGTCCCTCGTATTTTTTGCGAATAATTATTTTATTAAAATAAGATACTTGCTTTAGATGTACCGTAGTTTATGGGACACCTACAATGTACGTCGATTTAGTTAATCTTCAAAAAGTGAAGCAAGAAAAATTGCATTTAGAATTAGCTGTAACTGGGGGAGCAGTTTGTTCTCCACAATTATTCAAAGACATGTCAAATATTTTGGGAATTAAAGAAGTCAAGGTAAAGGTAAGTCTGTATAATTGTGTTAGGATAATTATGGCATAATAATTAACCGACTGCGTTTGTCATAAAAATAATAGATCTAAAGAATCGTAGATAGGTACATTTAATTGAATAATAGTTATTTATGTACCAATTGTAATAAGTAGATGTTTATGACTTAAGGACGACGATCTTACAAACATTTAGAGCCTTTAGTCCGAGGACATACACTACTTATTGCAATAAAAAAGAAAAAGTAACACAGGACTTGGTACCAAAGAAATCGACAGAGGTCTACGGCAGAGAATATGACAAATAACCTATTAAACTGAAAAATTGTGTAGAATATTATTATTATTATTAAAACACAATAATGAACTAGTATGACACATAAATAATTATGTAGGTATTTAAAATAACTCAATAAATAATGTAACACCAATAAAATATCAGTGTAGGTACTCCTGCTAATAATTTTTAATTAAACCAGAATCAAATACTTACATGAAATGATTAATATTATTAATAATATGAATATTTTATATCTGTTAAATTAAGTCTACATATTCTTTTACTGATACTTTGCTGGGTGAATACGAATTATCTACTTATTGGGAACCGATTATTTAACAATTGGTGTCTTCAATACTGTAAAAAAAATCTAAATTTATCGATTGAATTCCAACAATAACATATTTTTATACTTGGGTATCTTCTATCCCCAAATTATACTAAAAAAATAATTTCATTGATGAGATTGCAAGCATTGTTTCTAGTCACATAAAAACTTAAACAATTATTGTTATTGTTTGTTATTGTTAAATCAAATATGCCGGATTTAGATTCTCATAGCGCGGGCGAGGAACTCATATTCACACTCTCGTCTACTTTGCGAGTACCTCCAGCGTGAAGACTTGATAATACTTGAAAATATTTTTTTCTTATCACTCAAGAAAATCCATTCATATCATTGCCATGACTGACACAGAACAGGTAGCAGCTGCCGCTGGCTATTTGTGCGTTTCATTATTATAAGGGAGATAGAGAAAATAGGAGAGTACCTCCTACTCTTGCTACAAGAGACCGCCTCTGAAGCGAAGTTAGCCGTGGATGAGGTAAAGTAATTCGAGGTAGAGCGAGGAACAGCTCCACACTCTCATGCCTCGCTCAACTTCTTATTATTTCGCGAGAGTCTGGAGTCAGCATTTACAACGTTTAGACGAAGTTAATTTAAATACCATCGATTCTATTTTTTTCACTATATAAAGAAAATCTAAAAAAAAAAATGGGGGATGACGTTATTACTTATATATGAATGATATGTTTTCTTGATATTTTCGGCTTAGGAAAAATGCATTTATTCCATACTTTACGGACACACTTTATATTCTGAAGTTTTGGTTTTCTGCATCTGTAGATGAAAAAGGTCTTATTGAATTAACTCTATTAAATGTTCATCCTGAAGTAAAGCTCGTCGCTGAAGAAAATCCCAATTTGTTATTGAATAAATGTGTAAATACTTTGAAATTTTATACAAATAGGTTTTACCTATGTGAACAAAGACATCACTATTACCTTCTTTAAGATTAGTTTAAATCTCTATTAATAATTGTTAGTAATCTGAAAGGTAGAATACCAAAAACAAATACTAAAAAAGATAAAATTCGAAATATATTTTAGTCTATTTATGGTATGACTGAACTGACTGGTTCCACTTTTCAAACGTTACATGGTGACGACGAATACAAAGTTACCAACACTGTTGGGTATTTACAAGAACATTTAGAGGCTAAAATTATCGATGAGCAAGGAAATATTGTCCCAAGAAATGTTGTAGGTGAATTGTGTATTAGAGGATATTCAGTGATGTTACATTATTACGGTGATGAAGCGAAAACCAAGGAGAGCAAAGAGGACAGCGGTTGGTTTCATACAGGGTACATAGTTTATTTGGATGAATAATTTTTGATAATAACGAAATAATTGAGTGAACCCTAGAATATTTTGGGTTGCATAAGTTCTACTTATATTAATTAGGTATTCATTAATGTAATCATTTATTCTTTACAGAGATCTATTTTTAATTAATGATGAAGGATATGCTGAAATAACAGGAAGACTAAAGGATATGATTATAAGAGGTGGGGAAAATATATACCCTAGAGAAATAGAAGACTTTTTGAATACACATCCTGATATATTAGAAGCACATGTAAGAATTATCAAAGTTTTCAATATGCTTGAAATGTTAAAAATGTTTGTTTTCTTTATAGCAATAAAAATAGTTCAAAAAATTGCCTAATAAATCATGAATCATTTTTTAGCGAATAAATAACATACAATTCTTCATACCTATATATGGATATTACTTTATATATATTTTAGGTTATTGGTATTCCTCATGAAAGATTAGGAGAAGAAGTCTGCGCATGCTTAAGAACAAAAAACAATAAACAATTATCATTGGACGCCATTAAAGAATTTTGTATGGGAAATATTGCCACATTCAAAATTCCTAGTATTGTTAAAATTACAGAGATGTTTCCCCAAACACCGAGTGGCAAAGTGCAAAAAGCAAAGTTAAAAAACATGTTAATATAAAAATAATTATTGTAAGTTTATAATAAAAAATGTGTTTAATATTATGTGGAAAATTAAAATTAAAATTAGTTATAATAATATGATAACATAAAATATTAATTTCATATTTTCTTTTTTTAACTACTTCGAAGAATATTTTTTAATGCTATTGCTTTTCTCATTTATTCCATGTTTTTTGTTTTCCTGTGATTCGCTTAATCTAAATCATTGTCTTTGCTTTGTTTCTTCCTAAATTAGTTCTGTATCTCTCTGTATCTGCAGCATAGGGAGGCTGGTAGACACATAGCACTTAGACTACATGTGGCCCATTGTGCATCCTCCTCTTGTCGAAGGCTTCCTCTAGTTCGTTAACAAACCTACTGATTTTATGTAGGTGATAACATCGCCTAGAGGTGCTTTCTTTATGCGGAACGGTGTTAGCCAGCCACTGAACACAGAGTATCTTATAGGTGAGATTTCTGGGCAATCACAGAGGATGTTTTGCATTGTCTCATCTTCATGTTCGCAGCATCTACATAGGGACGTATCGGATAGCCTCATTCTGTGTCTGGGTACGGTACAAGTTTTCTTAAACATGTCTAGGGAACGTTCTTTTATTAGGTTTCTTACAGCTGCTGCTGTCAAGCCAGTGAGGGGGCCAGGGTCCAGAATTTTCTGGGAGGCCGCTCTCCTAGTCAACCATGCGATTACCTTTCGATTTATAATGGCCCTTGATTCAGCTAACTGTTACTACGTTGTTGTTGTTGCATGCTGTGGTCAAGGCTTATATTCTAGGAATAAGCCCGAAGCGATACGTAATATATCTTTAGTTGTAGAATAAGTAAATTTATTTACTTTAGACTAATGAGAATAATAATTTAAACAAAATTAATTCAAATGCTCAAAATGCTCTCCGTTCATCTCCTGACAATATGCCAGCCTATTAATAAATTCTTCCAGTCATTCTTTCCAAGACTACTTCACGTATTAGTTCACATTAATCAATAATTCTTTGTCTCAATTCCTGCAAGTATGTTGGTCGTTTTAGATAACTCCAAAGAAAAAAATCGAATGGGGTTAGATCCGGAGAACGAGCAGGCCACTCTATGAATCGATCACCATAACCGATCATCAATAATATTTCAATACGATCTTTTTCATTTAAATGAACCATTCTTAATGTTACACTTTATTTCCGTAAATTATAATTTGACAGTTTGGCAACAGTTACCTACTCGATAGCACTCGTTTATTTCTTACTATTAATACAAACAATATCAATTTGTTTATCTAAATGGTATTTTACTCTAATGTATAAAAACTTAAAAGTGGTTTATTAAAGTGCAGTATTCTTCGTTTTAACAGATGAGTGAAGGTTAACCGTCACTAGTAAATACTGATCAGATTTGATTATGATCAACTTTCACTGGTCATTTTAATGAATGATAATCTCTAGTCATGGTTAACCCTATCTAATATTCAGCTTTTACAATAGCATATACATATAATGAAATTCTTTTTGTTAGTCATAAATGAAAATAGTGGCTATCTTTAAAATAATTCCTTGATTCTTCAGATTTTAATTTGATTCATTTTGCGAGTTGTCGATTTATTAAATTATACTAGGTTCAATGTTATCAATATTACCTATTTTCCAAAAATTGTTTTCAATTTTTATAACATGCTTGATATACTTTTCGTCAGGAGGTAAGTGTGCACGGTATCTCAACTACTGAATGTAACCAGAGGTGAAACACACCAGAATTAGAAAGTGACTAGGGCCGAAATTTTGGGGATATGGTGTAAGAGTGGCCAGTGGAATGCCTGTATTCCAGATAGGAGAAATGTAATTGAGTTACCGTGCACGTCTCACCCCCCATATGTATTTCATCTGTCGCTACGTTGAGTTACCGTGTCCACCTCACCTCCTAACGAAGCCGCTTATAACAGACAGCGAAATCTTGGGAAATATCTCAAAAATGACGTGGTCGTCCGGAAAAAGTAATCCCATTCTGTCAGTGGAAGCCTACAATCTTTAAATTATGCTTGATATAACTAATTGATATAACTAACTTTCTCAATGTCCATTGTTCTGCACTTTTTCATAACTTTTAGAAATTAATTTTCTAACATCGTTTTCTTTGAAACTTGAATTGTTAGAGTACACGTACCATTTCATTTCAATCCATACTGTTTAGTTTAGATGCAGTTCACAGTGGTAAAGAAGGGAATCTTAAGACGTGAATATCGACGAGGTATTATTCATCAACAATGTTTTTAAAAGCATTTAGTAGTTTCTTGAAGTTCTTCAAACTAAATATCCTTTTCAGTTACAGTTACAGTTACTCTTGAATTCGTGGTTTTCTCCAATACTGTTTGCGAAAGTATAGTTTCTTAGAATGATAAGATGCATTGTTCGTTATAATCTCATTTTTTATTTTTTAGAAGATTCGTTAATACAGTATCTTCAATCCATTTCTCAAACACTTTCCCGTTTTCGTGGTAATCTTCAGCATCTTTTAAGCCAGAAACGTCACAAATCCTGTTTATTTCCTTCATCGACTATAACAAATCTAAATTTTGGTTCTTTACCCGCTCGAAGTCTTTAAATCGGAGGTAAGTCCTTTTACAAAACCTTTTTTTTAAAACACCCAGAATGGTAAATACCTTTGAATGGACGCTCTCAAATTACGCTCAGATTCAGACAGGTACATAGATTTTCTAGATGAAAGGTCGGTTTAATCAACTACTGATTGCATACAAAATCCATATTTAAGACCTACTTACCACTTTTCGTAAACAACAATACGAATATTCTATTCTTTAATGAATGAATAACATACACAAAATCCTCAAAAGTTGAATGTATGGAGTCGTATCCTAAGTGACCACATAGTCAAACCTTTCTTCTTAGACGGAGACCTAAATGATGTTTCGCATCTTGAATTATTGAGAGAAGTAATTGATTCAAGTATTACAATAATAATAATAGATAATAGATAATCTTCCTAAAAATTAGATTCTATTTCAACAAAATGGAGAATCCGACACTTTGCGTTGCTTGCACGACAATTTTTAAATGAAACTTTCCCCCCTTGTTAAATCGTAGAAGAGAGTCGATGATAGAGTGGCAACCTAAATCACTGGACTTAAGATCCCTAGATTTTTTTTTATGGAGTTACGAGTATTTGTTAAACAAAAATTTATGATCCCCGAGCAGAATTTCTAGAAGATTTAGGACAAAGAATAGTGATTGAATGGCGATATTTAAATGCACAAGTGTTAAGTAACATTAGAAAGGAATTTCAAAATTGATTATACCATTGTATCGAAGTAAATCATGATCATTTTTAACAATCGTTATAATGAAAGTTCGCAGAATTCAATTTTATTTTAATTTAAAATTCTCTAGTTCCTAAACTAATTATTTTGAGCCTCATGTTTTATACATTTTTGAAATTAGTTGAACGAGAAGAATCGAAAAATGGATAAAAAATAAGGAAAACTATTAAAAAAAAATAAAGGGTTGATAGCAGGGGTAAGAGGGTGACTTTTTCAACAAATCCAAATATGGTACAATATCTCCCCTTCGAACATTAATTGTCGTAATTTTTGTTTTTTGTAAAAATCAGTTCTTCAAATGTTACTTAAGGTGGATACTTTTAGCTGACAAGTATTTTATATAAAAATCATACTTACAATAACATATATTGAAAAAAATCGGGAGCATTCTTTTAAAAAGTAAATAAAAAATGATAATTGTAAATTTGTTTAGAATATTTGTTAATTTGTTAGAAAGAGGGTATATTTTATAGTTTTAATCGGTTTTAATTTTTTATTCACAAAGGGAATATTCAATATTTGCATGAGTGAAAAAGGTGAACATTTTATTTATAAATATGCCTCTTTTATTAGGTACAAAAATATTGCCACGAATTAGGGCCATTTAAAATTATGTATTTTAAAACTATTTTACATGTTTAGTAAATATCAAACGAGCATTTTAAATTCTTAAATATTTGTAGTAATATAATGTTGATCAATATGCATCGTAATCTTTATTTCTGATAACAAATGTACCGTGCCGTCATCGCTTTTGTAATCCGTTGTTTTGGAATATGATTGGTAATAATTTTATTCTTTGACCCCCGATTACGCGTGTGCGTAACCGAATTTTGGATCAAAAAATTCCAAATGTTCAACTTTCCTGATAGCGGACCGTTCTTAAATGATAATGATGTTGCTATAAAATGGGATAATATTGTGTAGTATCTAATTGTCAAGGACTAAACAGTATTTTGATCTTTGTATTTTATCTATCAACAATAAAAATATCGGCAGAAGTATTCAACATTTGTCTTTTAATCAAAGAATTACAAATTACAATTACAAATTAAGAACACTGAAAAAATACAAAAATACAAAAATACAAACGACAACACATCGTTTATGTTTGACAGGTTAAAGCTGATAAATGTGATCATTTAGTTGTTATTTATTTACAACTGTCATCTAATATGTTTTCATTTTTAATTTACCTATATATTGTGTATTTTGAGTTGAAACTATTAAAAAAACAGATGTTTTTAAACTAATTGTCAGCTAGAATACATGATTAAATAACTTCTTATCATTATATTATAAATTGCTATCTTAAAAAATATGAAAAGATAAATTATACCTATTTATTTGAATTTCCACTGTATTACAAAGCTTTTTAAATTATGTTATCTCAACCAAGGTGTCACTAACAATGTAGCATTTTCAAAGAGTGATACAAGATTAACATACTATTTTACAAGCGTAAGCAACTTCACATCACAAACATTTCAATCAACCACCATTGAGCAATATGTAAGGTACAATAATATTCATTTTTTCCTAAAAAATGTTTGGTTACTATTATATAGGTATTTAGTCTAAAAGGTAATCTAAAATAATTGAACTTTCCAGGTTTAATTGTTCATTTAATACTATATACGGAGGACATTTTAAGTATTTCTTTATTTCATATTTCTCCAAAAGGAACTCAAGTGTTGTTTCAATTGTGTTGTTAAGTGTAGGTTTGGGTTTAGTATCAATGAGGTGTTTTGCGTAATGTGACTTATCTATTAGTTTTAATTTATAAGATCGTAAGTGTTCATAGTACCTTATGTTAAAATTTCTTAGGGCTGGTCAAGATAGCTCTGGCGTTACACTCGGGGCAATTTAGTTTGTAAATACCCGATTTTGAAATTTTATTAATTTTAGTATTTATATTTAATAAAAATGATCCTACATTATTTCTTACTTTAAAAGATATTATAGAAGATGTTGAACGAGATATAATTTTTGATATTTTGTTTGAAATACTCGTATCTCCAAAATATGTAATTGTTCTATATGACTCATCTTTAGGTTGTTTCGGAAATATATGGTTAATGACAACCTTTTCCTCCTTTTTATTAATCAACCTATTTATTGTGCAAAGTAAGGGTTGAAGCAATTAATTGATAAAGTATTTCCTCAAGTTGATAAATAGGGTTTGATGAAAAATTATCAAGACTAGAATTACTACAATTTGAGAAAATGAATAAAAAAAAAACATATTTATGGCATAGATGAACTTTCTACGGGAACATGGATATGAAGTATTGCGATTACTACTTTACCATGGCGATTACAATACTATTTAATTAATTTGGGCAGTTTGTAAATCATATTATAATAAATATATTGGCACATTTGGTCCTGAAGTCTGGGCATAATGGCTAATAGAAAAACTGGTATGATTTATGTTTATACGTTTACGTAACGTTAATGAAACATTATTAGAACGTTTGTCCAACGTGAAAATATCACAAAAATAAAAGGTTAGCTTTTAACTATTGGAAAACATTATTCTCAAACGTTTGGTAAGCGTCAAATTAATGTATCTAAAAACACATCAGAAATAAAAAAATATAAATATATTTTTATTAACAGAAAAGACACATTCGATTGTTATTATTCAAAAATATGAAACCCTATCTGATGTTTAATCACTCTGTATCAAATATTTTTTTTATGTCATAGTATAGAACTTGAAAAGTTAGGATAGGGACATGTAAACAGTTTTTACTGATTTGGTTAAAAAACATAACTTTGATCTGGTATTGCGTATATTTGGGACTAATTTTAAAATATGAATCTCAAGACTGCCTATACTTTTTTTTCGCAACTTCAATAATAGCAGACTAATCAAGGTTTGCCACACTAATGCGCCACCCTGTATATGTCACTACATATTATGTATTATATATTATATATAAGTATAATATTAAACATATTTTCAGTTATTTTATGAGCAGTAGGTGAACAGTTGTTTTTTGTTTGGAATTTTATTATATGAGCTTAAAATCTTTCCTCAGAGTTTGATACCATCAGCTTTCAGGTAACGATTTTCTTGTATCGTGTTAAGATTTAATTTACTTAAATTGAGTCAAAACAATTAATTTAGCGTATCAGTTTTAATTCATTTAATTATAAGCTACTATTGTGTACGTTATACTTTTTTTATGCATTTTTGTCAAAAGCGTATATTGAAAATGAGGTCACATATAAGGCATAGATTGTTCATCTTCTTAGAAATTCAAATACAGTATTATCTCCATTTTTCCAGTAAATTATGGAAAAACCCTAGGGGTAGAAATTACAATGAATATGATGTTAAAAACGCCATTGCTGCTGTAGAATCTGAGATATCATAGAATAAATCAAGTAAGTTTCTATGTCCTATGTCTATGAAGGAGGGACCTGATTCTGTTTTATCGGATGAAGAAGAAATACTTTTGATAAAATGGATGTTAAATGTTTCCCTGTCAGGAAGTGTCAGTTACGTGATAGTTACCAAATGTTAATGAAAACGCTAGACCGGAAAAATCTATTTATCGATAATCGTCCCGCTAGACACTGGTATGAAAGGTTCTTGGAATAACATCCAGAGATTTCTGAGAGGGTTTCTCAAAACTTAAGTAGAGCTCGAGCTCATGAAATAAATAAAATTTAACCGAAAATAACTATCTTGATATTACTGAAAAGAAGCCCGAAAGAATTTTTAATTATGATGAGAGAGCCTTTTTTTAAGTCTGATAAGGTACTAGTAAATAATGGAACTAACCTAGTATATTTTTTTATCAACAATAATGAAAAGGAATTTTGACAACGCTTATTATGCCAATGCTAATGGCAATATGTCTCCACCTATGATGGTATTTAATTATCAAAGAATTCCGTACAATCTTGTGAGGAAATTCCCATCAACGTGAGGAATTCCCAGGTCTGATAATTCCTGGATTACTGCTCAAACCTTTTTTGAATATATCACGAACGTGTTTATTACATGGCTGAAAAGATCCAAATCTACTTTACCCGTAATATTATTTGTTGATGGTCATTCCTCTCATTTGACTCTACAACTGAGTACATTTTGTACCAATAACGGCATCATCCTCATATATCTGCTACCAAACTCTACAAGTATCCTGCAACAGCTTAATGTTGCCTTTTCCACACCTTAAAAAATGCATGGAAAATGTTCATCAATGGAGAATTACAACTAATGGAGCAAAATTGAGCTATGAAGATTTTGGAGCGTTATTAGAAAAAACTATATACACTCTCGAAAATATCAAAGAAACTTTAAAAAGTGAATTTTGTGTTTGCGGTTTATACCCATTTGATGATAGGAATATCAATTATGCAAAATACATTCAAGAAAAAATACACCAATGAGAAACGGCAAACCCAAAACCAAAGAAAGGTAATAAGTTTAGAGAATTACTATTTTACTTCCAACAAGAGATTTTTGAAAAAATAGAGGACTAAAATAATCCTAGAAATGTGTGGAACGGTGATATTGAGGACAGCTTATTTTATTTCTGGCTTAATTTAAAACAGAAATGTCAAGTGGAAAACGAAAACATAGAGGTAGAGGTAAATTTTAATTCCACTCTTTTACCATCAAAATTTAGTAAAATTAATAATGAGATTATAACGGAAACTGCAGCTAATAATTCAGAAATTAACAAAAACGACCAACCTATTTCCTCCTCCAGCGAAACATAATGATAACAAATATTCCTTCAACAATACCTGAACCACTATGCCAAGTAATATAAATCCTACTACACCATCCTTGTCGACCGAAATCTCATTTATAAGCATCATTTAGATTTCGAAAAAAATACTTTATATCAAACTCAAGAAACTACTACATACTCCTAACATATCCAACCAGAATCCTGTTCTACATCTATAATAATCTAATAATCTAATATAAAACAGATTAATGAAACTTTTCGGAAACTAAAGATTATAAGTCAAAAATATCAGTACCATTTAAACGTGTTGGCCATCTCCAGATAAAAACAAAGAAAAAAAAAATGAAAGAAAAACTACCATCGGTATTAACATTTCAAGAATGTTTAAATTATCATCAGAAAAAAGAAGAAACTAAGAAAAAAGAACTATAGGAGAAAGAAAATAGAAAAAGAAAGAGGTTATAAAGCAAAGTCAACAAAGAGAAGCAAGTGCAAAAAAAGAAAAAAAGGTCTTTCCACACTAATAGTGAAGAAAGTAGAAAAATGTAAATAACACCGATAAGAAGAAAGAAAATATGGACCAACAAGTTATTAACAGTGACCACCAGGAAAAAAGAAATCAAAAGAAAACTTTCTCTGTTAGAAAACAAAGGTTACCAATATAAAATTGAATCTATGGAAAAATAAGGAAAGTTTTGGAAATGAGGTATAATAGAATAGGTACGAACAAAATGTAATTTTAAAAATAATTTCGAAACCAAAAGAAATTAATAATAGAGGAATGCTCTTTGTAGATCTCTAGAATAAAAAATTTCGTTGTTTACGTTGTATTTTTCTTGAATAAATCTTAAAAAAATTAATGATTTTAATTGTTCAGCTACTGGTATTTCAAATGTTCACCTACTACTATATGTACAAGGGCAACCTGAGTAGTTTCCGAAATCGGCAAGAAAAACACGGTATTGTTGTAATTTTTTATTTTTATTTTTCGATGTAGTCTCCTCGAAGATTAATACACTTTTTCAAACGGTGCTCGAATCTCTTCAAGCCGTCGGAAAAGTAGGATGTCTCGAGGTCCGCAAAATAGGCATATGTCGCGGCGATGAGGCAAATCTCTTTCCTGCCAGCGATTTCTTCAGGTTTTGGAAGAGAAACACGTCGCTGGGGGGCTAGGTCCGGTGAATATGGAGGATGAGAGACTAATTCGTAGCGCAATTCATTCAATTAGGACGCGACGATGCGGGATAAATGAGCCGGTGCATTGTCGTTGTAAAAGAGCACTTTTTCCGCTGCAAACGAGGTACTTTCTCCTTTAATACTGCATCGAATCTGGTCAATAAATCGCTATAATATTGCCCCATGATCATCTTTCCCTTATCCGGATAGTCGATGAGGATCACACCTTGGGAATCCCGATGGAGCGGTCTTTGCCTTCTTCGGAGCCCATTCGCCCAGAAAAGTCCACTGTTTCGACTGTGCCTTTTTCGTATTTGCTTGCTCCGGTGTGAGCAAACGGTGTACCCATCGCGCCGAAAGCTTCTTCATGCTCAAAATTTCGTGTAGGATATGGCCAACGCGTTCTACTAAGATGACTGTGGTTTCTTCTATCTCTTTCAACTTGAATCGACGATCGGCTAATACGACATCATGAACTCCTGTCGACCATTTCATCGTTGGTAGCGGTTTTTGAGCGTCGTCTACGTGGTTCGTCATTTGTGCTAGTGCGGCCACGTTTGAACTCGCTCACCCAGAAATTGATGGTCGAAAATGATGGAGTAGATGCGCCATGAAGCTCCAACAAATTATTTCGAGTTTCCGTTTTTCCAGCCATCCAGAAATGTTTTATCACTGCACGAAATTTGATTTTATCCATTTTTGCAGCAACGGTTTGAAAATTTGACATCCGTCATATAAAAGGTTGCCTTTGCCGCACACTTCATCTTTCGTGCGCCATCTCTTGCCGATTAAAATAATTATTATATATACGATCATTCTTTTTATACACATTTATTGTTATTAGCAGGAAAATGATCATATTTATCATTTTAATGTATATTATCAAAACTACTTAAACAGTAAACTCTAAGTCGATACAAAATGACGGCAATAATTTTAAAAGTGTTTATCAAATGGTATATTTACCTTATTCCCTGCACAAAAGAATAAAATTAATATTCATATACAGTAGGTGTGTCCTAACCGCAACATAAACCACCAGGTCATCATATATTTAGGATGGAAATTTGAAGAAACTGACTCAGTTTGTAATAAAAAAAATAAAAATCCAGAGTTCTCGACGAAGATGCACAAATTGAAGTACTGGGTCAATTTGACTTAGATCATACCAGTAGTATAAGGCTAAGTGTAAATCGGAAATGACGTCATCAATTGAGGCTCCTAGAAAGCGTGGGCAGTTGGAGTTGAGTGACATCATATGTCTGCCCTGCTTGCGTCCCATGACGTAAGAGGTCTGTAAATCCTGCTTGCGTCAGCATGTGCTAAGAGAAAGCGTAGAAATCGTGGGCAGTTGTAGTGGAGTGACATCAGCAGGAGTCGAGAGTTGAAATCGAGTGACGTCAGAGGGGGAGAAAGCCGAGAAAGCGTGGGCAGTTGGAGTGTAGTGACATCAGCAGGGGGTCCCAGTTGTAGTTAAAATCGAATCCGGGGGTTCCATGACATCAGCAGGGGGGCCCCAGGGGCAGTTGGATAGGAGTCGGGGGGCCCCAGGGGCAGTAGGAGTCGGGGGGCCCCAGGGGTAGTAGGAGCCGGGGGGGGCCCCAGGGGTAGTTGGCATCAGCAGGAGCGGGGGGGCAGTTGGAAATTTATTTACCATCAACAGTTCAATAAAAAAAAAATTTTTGAAGGAGCCGAACTCAAAAGATTTTCTTATTTAGATATTTTAAAATTATTTTTAAATCGAAAATTCTATTTTTCAATATTGAAATAAAATCAAAAAACCGCTTATGAGTTTCGAATACTTTTAAAATTATAAATTCTATTTTTCAATATTTAAACTTCGCAAACGAAACTAAATTAAACATCTTGGATTTTTTTTAAATTATTTTTGTGAAAATTCTATTTTATAATATTGAAATAAAATCAAAGAACCGCTTATGAGTTTCGAATACTTTTAAAATTATAAATTCTATTTTTCAATATTTAAACTTCGCAAACGAAACTAAATTAAACATCTTGGATTTTTTTTAAATTATTTTTGTGAAAATTCTATTTTATAATATTGAAATAAAATCAAAGAACCGCTTATGAGTTTCGAATACAATTTATTATAATGGAATTGAGTGACGTCAGAGGTTGGAGAAAGACGAGAAACGTGGGCAGTTGCAATCGAGTGACGTCAGAGATCTGTCAATCCTACATGTATATAAAAAAAGGATTTTTAATACAAATCCCGTTGCACGTCATATATCAATTATGAGATCACGACCCTGCAGTGTTGTCGGCTTGTCTAAATTGTCGAGGAATGTAGGAAGTTTCAAAAATGTAAGGTTATGCTATGTTGTTTAGCTTTAGTATTATGAAAAATTAATTTATTGAAGCGTATATGAACAATATATGATCCTCACACTCAAGACACTTCATCCTGCCAGTTTTAAAGTACATTTGAAAAATGTTTTTCTCAGTTGATTTATCAGCAATCTACAACTGTGATATTCTTCTCCCGGACGTCAGAAATCGTTGAAATATTTCAATCTAAATACTCGACAACGTCACATCAAGGCATGCCAATCGCTACAATGTCATTTCTTCATCATAAATACGAGTCTCATGGGCGTAGAAAATTTCAAAATTATTTAATGTAAATTATGGTTTTTTGAGTACTAAACATATAATAATGATTTATAAACTTTATATTATAAAGAATAAGACGTATATAAGCCAATATAATTGAAATAATTCTAAAATTATCAAAATAATTACGATTACTTTTTCGGTTTTTTAGTACTGTGACTACGTTCATGAGTCCTCGTGAATTTTCGTGATGTTTCGTATGATTTATCTTAGTTAGGGAAATTTTAATTAGTTGGCAGTACTATGACGAAAGAGGTACGTTACTCCTGACGTGCAACGGTATTTGTACTAAAAATCCTATATATACCCATGAAACTGATTAGATTCATTCAGTTTAATACACTACAATATTTGTGCCAGATTGAAGTAATCATATAAAAAGTAAAGTTACGTTTATTTGTCAGCTACAGGTAATAGTTTATTTTTATTATAATGATATGTTAAATTTCAAAAATTCTTTTTAGAAATGGATTTGGAATATATTAATAAAATACTTCTTCTTGATAGTGAGAATAAACCTGTTATTAAAATATCAGACTTACAGAAGGAAGTTCCACATAAAATCCTAACTGCGAAGGAAGTAAAAACGAAATTTGGGAATAATATATTAGTTGAACTGGAAAACAATATTATTTATTTACCATTAAGGGCCACCGAATTATTAAAAAAACATTTGGAGGAGCTGAGCTCAAAGACATTTGCAATTGTTTTCAAGGGAGACAAGGACGTGAACAAAGGAAATCCTGCTGCAATTTTTAAGATTATTAAAGGTTAGTTCTGAATATATCGTTTGTGTAAAAAAATGTCAGAAAAATTATCTCAAGATATAGAAAAACTAATTTTAAAATTTTATGAGAAAAACTATCAAGTAGGGAATGTAACTGAAATAGAAAACTGGTTGACACATGTTAAAATTGCTATTGGTTTATGCACCGAAGTCATACAAAGTGATAATCATCAATCCATCGGAAATAAACGATACTGGCAAACTAAATTAGGACATTTAAAAACTATCCATAACATTCTAATCCAATATAATTCTGAAGTTGCAACACATGATAAATCTAAGAAAACGATTAAATGGGTAGATTTAGATTCAAATTTCAAATCTCGTGTTAGAACCGGTGTAATAGTTAATTTGGAACATAAAGATATATTACCGTTTTTGCATGATGCATTCGACCTTTTTCAATTAAAAATAAATTATATTTTAACTCAGTTCCCTTTGATTAAAGTTAATACAGCATTTTGCGGGGAATTTATCAAGAAGTCAGTGGAAAACGATATTTTAGAATTCAAATATTGTAATTCAAAAAATAACATTATTAGTTTAACAACGGATTTGAAAACTTGGTTCTCAGATCATGTAGTAGATTATATAATATCCAAACTTTCTGGTTTTCAAGAGAAAGGTAGTGGTTGGGCATTAAGTCGAATTGTATCACTTGAAGTAAATATTAATAAGTATGAACTAGGGAACGGTTCATCTTTCATAAGATTACCTGAACAAATTTCAAACAAAAAAGCGTGTGTTAACTTGAAAAATTATTTTGACGAAGCTGGCTTCTATTGGAGCATGATCAGTGCTATTCATCCTAGTAATATAAATGTTGATAGAATCTCATCATATCCTCACTATAGTCAAGTTTTAAATATGAATAATCTTGAAATACCTATGAAAATTACTCAAATTCCGCTCTTCGAAAAGTTGAACGGGATATCTGTAAATGTTTACGGTTTGGAATTAATAAAAAATTTATTTAAGATAGTCCCATTGACAATAACTAAAAAGAAACTAGATAGACACGTAAATTTATTTATGATACAAAAGCCCTATTTTCCTAAACTAAACGATTATGATGCTCCTGATCCAGATGATAATGAGCAGATTGATGTAAAATATCATTTTTGTTGGATAAAAAGTTTATCTAGATTACTATCTTCAAGTTTGAATAAACATGGAGCTAAGAAGTTTTTTTGTGAAAGGTGTTTAAACTATTTTCAGAGTAAAGATAGCCTTGAAAAGCATTTAGTTATATGTGAAAATATCAATGACTGTAAAATTACATTCCCGCCTGAGAAATCAATCAAATTTAAAAATTTCGTTTACAAACAAAAGACTCCATTCGTAATATATGCTGATTTTGAATCAATGTTAGAACCATTGAATGTAAATTTAGGGAGTAAGACGGTTAAATATCAAAAACATATTGCTTTTAGCGCAGGATATTATGTCAAGTGTGGATATGATGATAATTTATCATATTTTAATAGTTATCGAGGTACCGATTGTATGAACTGGTTCGCGAAAGAAATGACTAGCGTTGCATATGATATTGAGAACATATTAAGAAATGTAGTTCCCATGAATCATCATGATACATCGTTACTTGCTAAAGTCTGTCACATTTGTGAAAAACCATTTATGATTACAGAAACAATTGTAAAAGATCATGATCATTTTACGGGGGAATTCAGAGGTTTCGCTCACCAAAATTGTAATCTTAATTTTAAAAAACAGTTCGTTGTTCCAATTATTTTTCACAACTTATGTGGTTATGATAGTCATTTCATAATAAAAGATTTTGCTAAATTAGGTAAAATTAGTTTGTTACCAATAAACAAGGAAAAATATATCTCATTCACACACCATATTTCAAATAGCGATATTAAATTTCGTTTTATTGATTCATTTAGATTTATGAATACATCACTTGATACTCTAGTATCAACTTTAGATGTAAAAGATTTGAGAAATTTAAAACATGAGTTTAGAAATTTATCTGATGAACAATTTAAATTGATAACACGAAAAGGAATATTTTGTTATGACTATATTGATAACTGGACCAAACTTGATGAAACACGTTTACCCGATCGAGATAAGTTTTACAATAAATTAAATGATGAACACATTAACGAGGAAAAGTATAATCATGCAAGAACTGTTTGGATGCAATTTAATATACAAAACTTGGGTGAATATGCAGATTTGTATTTGAAAACGGACATTTTGTTACTGTCCGATGTATTTGAAAACTTTAGAGATATAGGACGTAATACAAGTAGACTAGATCCAGCCTGGTATATTACCATTCCTGGATATTCATGGGACAGCATGTTATTGTTTTTGAGATGCGAATTAGAAATAATTCATGATGTTGACATTTTAGTGTTCATCGAGAGAGGAATACGCGGTGGAATCAGTCAGTGTTCCAATCGATTCTCTGAAGCTAATAATAAATATATGCTAACGTATAATGAATCAAAACCAAGTAAATATTTATTTTACTCTGACGTCAATAATTTATATGGGTGGGCTTTGTCTGAACCGCTTCCATATGGAGATTTTAAATGGGTTAGCACAAATATAGATATAACCAATATTCCTGATGACTATCATCTAGGATATATCCTTGAAGTTGACTTGGAGTATCCTCGGGAACTACATGATTTACATTTTCCATTTTGCTGTGAGCATCTAAAACCTAACGGATCAAAGTTTTCAAAATTATTAACTACACTATATGATAAAAAAGCATATGTCATTCATTATCGAAATTTAAAGCAAGCAATAGCTCACGGTTTAATTATAACTAAAATTCATCGCGTTTTACAGTTTAATCAATCCGCATGGCTTAAGCCTTATATTGATTTAAATACAAAATTCCGAGCTGAAGCTACTACAAAATTTGCAAAAGATCATTTTAAATTGAAAATTAATTCAATTTACGGTAAAACAATGGAAAATATACGAAAACATAGAATCGTAAAATTAGTTAATCGTTGGGATGGGAGATATGGAGCAAAGAATTTAATCGCTAGTCCAAATTTCCAAAATCGAACTATTTTTGATGATGATTTAATGGCTATTGAGTTACGTAAATCGGAAATAGTGTTTAACAAACCTTTATACATTGGAATGGCCATTTTGGATATCTCTAAAACATGTATGTACGATTTTTATTATAATTATATGTTACCAAAATTGGGAATAGATAGATGTAAAATAATGTATACTGACACAGATAGTTTCGTGATAGAAATCATATGTGATGATTTGTATAATGATATCATTAAGGTAGATATTTTTAAATTTGATACAAGTGATTATGATAAAGATAATCCTTATAATTTACCACTTTGTAATAAATAAGTTCCGGGTCTTATGAAAGATGAATGTAACGGTAAAATCATGACACACTTTATTGGATTAAGATCAAAAATGTATTCGTATAAAGTTCAAGATAGTCATGTTATTAAAAAATCAAAAGGTGTTAAGAAATGTGTTCTTAAAAATGAAATTACTTATGATGACTATGTAGAAAGTTTGAGAGATAAAAAAGAAAAAGAAATTAGTCAATCCACAATTCGATCATTTGCTCATGATGTGTTTAGCATCAGGCAGCTAAAAATAGGATTAAGTCCGTTTGATGATAAGAGGTGTATAATTGATGGCTCAAATGATACTTTGCCATGGGGTCACTATAGTTTATTGTCAAATTGATATTAATTTTTCTATTGTATATCTAAGATGTAAAGCTTTGATTTGAATTTGAAACCTGATAATGATCAGATCACTCCATATCATAATTACTAATCCAACTGTTATATTGACTAGGAAACCCCAACCATTTCACATAGTAATTTTTTCCTTTTCTTTTTAAAACTTTTTCTATTAAATAGAAATCAGGATTTACTATTTTTTGTAATTCTTCCTCATAAAAACCGCCTTTAATTGACACACCTTCCATATCTTCGAGTAGATATGTAACGGGGTTGGTTATTTTGACTTTATTAATTTTAAATAATTCAGTAGTCCAATTCGGTGTATAACCTTTCTCAAATATATGTTTGCTCTTGCTAATTCGAACAATGTCTCCAACATTGAATTTTCGGGTACCGGCAACTTTCAGATGACTGAAGGCTTGCTTCATAATTATTTTTTCATTAGACTTGTTGACTTGAGAAGGTTTATAACCAGTCGTTCTATGCTTGCTATTGTTATACTCTTTGGTAAATTTTATCAGCACATCAATCCAATTGTAAGTGCCGTTTAAAGAAAAATATTTATAGAGTTTAGACTTTAACGTTCGTATCGATCGTTCCGCAATAGCTGCCTTTTTCACGCTAAACGTATTGTAGTGATTAATTTTATGTTTTTTCATTAATGTTTGAAATGAAGAATTGAAGAATTCCGTCCCTTGATCTGTTTGAAGATTAACTGGAGGTTTTTTGGAAAGTTTTAAGATATCCGCAAAAGCTTTGGTAATTTCAGACCCCGTTTTCGTCTTTAACGGTCGCGTCCACATGAATTTCGAGAAACAATCTACAACCACCATAATCATTTTGAAACCTTTATTTTCATGCGAGTAGGATCGCATTTCGGCTAGATCCATTTGCCATAAGTCATTCAAACCCTTAATAATTGTCCTACGTCTAGAGTAATTTCTTCGTGCAGGCTTGTGAAGTTCATTAACTATTTGAATCTTTTTATTCGACGTCATGTTACCGATTAAAGAATTTCATGATCAGCTTTAACTTTTTATGTTACTCTTAATTATGTGCATATATTTTTTTTGATAAATCGCTAATCCGACTGTCTTGCAACTTCAGAAGGTCCGAATTGGTTCGTACATCAGCATTTATTTTTTCAACATTTGTAAGGATGGCTCTTTGCAAACTACTTTCTTTTTCCACTATGTTCTCTAGTTTAGCTTTTAGAAGTGACAAAATATTATCATGCTCCCTTATTTGTCTGATATCGGTGCTTATTTTGTTTCTAAATTGTCTTAATTCTTCGGCAGATAGAATTTTGAATTGTTGATTTGCTTTGAAAAAAGTTTCATCAACATATTTTTTAGTTGCAGCATCTGTATCGATGACAGGTTCTCTTAAATTACTAATTCTCATATTCTGAATGTCTATGTTACCTTCTGAGTTTCTTCTAAGAATTGTGTTAGGTGTTGCAGTAGTAGTAGTAGTAGTATTAGTAGTAGTAGTATTAGTAGTAGTAGTATTAGTAGTAGTAGTAGTAGTAGTAGTAGTATTGATGGTGAAATGAGGTATTTTAACGTAATGAAATCGATTTCCATAAAGAGCTACCAAAGCCATTTTATCATCTTCAGATAAATTTATAACATTATTTTGATACCAAGGAAACATAACTGCCGATTTATCATCACTATGACTTATTCCCAAAGCATGTCCTATTTCATGAGTTAATATCATTAGCAGGTTATATGATCCTTGAGGAGTTTTATCGAAGCCTGTATACCAACTTTCTTCCGCATCCAAATGAATTTCGATACATGTTCTCTCAGAATTAGGAAAGAAACTGTGACCAAGTACTCTACCTGGACCATCAAATGCGTATGGACACATTTCATTTTTCCCATAACAATTTCCCTCATATTGATGATTTCTTTTCTCAAAAGATATCGTAATATTGGGTATGCGGTGTATTATGTTTACCATTTCAAATTTCAAAGTTGAGGCGTTTTGCCATATTTGGAATGCATTTCTTACCACTGATAGGTATTCAAAATATTTTTTGCCCAAACCTGTTCTAGGCAAATACCACCTAAGATTAGTATCATTCCATTTACTTAAAACTCGATACTCGTTTTCAGAGTGTTGACATCTAGGCCTTGAAAAAAGTTCTAATGTTTCATTGTTTAAAGTACCATCTGCAGTTAAATTATATCGTCCTTGAAAAGTCGTTAAACTTGTAGGCAAGTCCATAAGAGTACTTATTGAATTGATATAACCATATTTTTGTAAAAAATTAAATATTTCAATTGTATTGTGTGTGCTGGTCACACACAATAGTGCTGAAAAAAATAGTAACTTCATGCTTCACGATTCAAGAGAGACTGATACTTTTTCTTAAGAACACGACAATTATTTGTGTAAAAAAATTTATTTATAAATCTACATACAAGTCATTAATAATTAAAGTAATTTTTTAGCTAAATCGCTAATTCTCTGGTCTTGCAACTTTTGTAGATCTGAAAATTCATTAACAAACTTGGTAAATTTATTCTCATTGACAATTTGAGCTTTTTTAATATTTTCTGTTATTTTTATCAGTTTTGCTATTTGAGAATCCAAAAATAATAGCCGTTCACTATGATCTTGACATTTCTCGATTAGTTTAGTATTTGTAAATTGAACCTAATCATTCAACTTGAAAACTTGCTTATCCACATACTGCTTGTTCACAGCATCACCATTAACCTCCGGATCCCTTAGATTACAGATTTTCAAATTGCGTATGTCAACATGACCATCAGCAGTATGAGTTGCAGCTAAAGTTGTTATGGTTTTAACTACTGTAGCAGCTCTTTTGGAAGCACGTCCAAATTTGTCGCGACCCATGATGAAAATGAGGGGAAACTATATTTATACATTAAATTATAATGTCGGCTTCACGAAGTTCATTAATTATAGCTATAATTTCATTATCATGAGATGTATTTCCAGCATGTTTGGAAGCAACTAGAAGCTTTAAGCGTTCACAAAGCTCGTTGATATTGTCCCAATATACGTATTCTATAGGTTTATCATTGTAAGTCAAACGATATTCACCGCCTTTTGATGATTTGTTGAACATTGGTTTAATAATTTTGTTGTATTTATTCCCCTTACTATATTTAATGTTTCCCGAACTTGACCTGTGTGCATCAGTCAATTCTAAAATTTTCTTATAAGGAATTAAATCCTTAGATGCATAGTTTTTAGGATTTCTGTTAAAAATTAATTCATATAAACCGGGAGTTCCTTCTACTTCATACCCCTCCGTCCTTATTAATCCAGTTTTATCAAAAGCAATATCTTTACCACCGAGAAGCCAATTGAATTGACTAAAAATTGGCCCATATACGTTATCAATCTTATTATCTTTCTCTAAGTAAGGTTGCATCATCTCTGGATAATCACTCTTTCTTAGAGTATTAGGTGGCTCGATATCTTCATCAACAACATCATAATTTTCAATACTTTCTTCTTCGCCCTCCTCTTCTTCTTTTTTTGGTTCTTTTTTAATGTTTTTTAGAAATTTTTCGCTCGTTGTCTTTGAAGCTTTAACAATTTCCTGTAGAGGTTCTGCTATTGGTTTAAACAACTTTTTAACAGAGTCAACCTGTTCAGATCGATCTAATTTCAATGCTACATATTTCTTTCTGATGGATCGAGTTAACGCGATAATTTTTTTCTTACGTGCACTGGAAGACATCTTAATGCTTAATGATTGAATGCATTTTATTTACATTATTATGAACGCTGAGAAGCCTAACCTATACCTGCCGTTGGTTAAGTCAAAGGATTTTGCTATAACCAACGTTCCATACTTTTCATTCCAGCAGTGAGAATACATCTTTTTGATCAAAAAAAAAATTGATCAAAAGTCATGTCGGGTGATACATGATCATCAAATATATGCTTCAAGTTCATTTCGTCTGTTCATTTCATCTTGTTTGAACAACAGAATTAGGTTACAGTTGTCGCGTATAAGTTGTTTTGGTATTTTAGAATATGTTTGACAGAGATACACTACATCAATATCTTTATGTCTACCCATCGCATAATATTCTCGAATTTTTTGCTGTCCATCACAAGAAACATCATCGAATACAAATATGGAATTTGGTTTAGCATCGTTTGGACTTATAACACCTTCATTGTCTTTAAAGGGAAAATAGCCAACTCCCTTTACTCTTTTCAACACATCGGCCAACAACTGATACTTTGGTTGGTATAACGACTTTGAGTATACGTAAACGTTTTTAAATCTAGCACCATTCGGGTGGAATAATAACGATAATAATGCGTTTGTTTTTCCACATCCGCTAGGTCCACAGATAATTGATCGAAACGAATGTGGCAATAATTCACCATGTTTACTATGAACAGTTGTTGATGACGCAAAGTCTAAATTTTCGATAGGTAGCATCCGCTTTTGTTGAACAATCTTCATCTTATGACATTTTTTCATTACAAATAATGTATAAATATAAGTGTATGATGTGTTCAGAAAGTATTTCCAATGTTGACTTACCAAGGTGAAGGAGTACTGAATACGATCATCAATAAGCTGCCTTTTGAATTGCACTTCCCGGGGTATCAGTTTGCTGGACCTGGTACTAGATTAGAAAAGAGATTGGCAGGTGGTGATCAAGGCATTAATCCTTTGGATGCGGCTTGTAGACAACACGATATTGCATACGCAAAGCACAAATCTTTAGAGGAGAGACACAAAGCAGATTCTATTCTCGAGAACGCCGCTTGGGAACGTGTTAAATCAAAGGACGCATCGTTTGGAGAAAAAACTGTAGCTTGGCTTGTGACCACGGGAATGAAAGCCAAACAAAAACTTGGTATGGGTCACAGTGGAACAAGCGCATCATGCGTTACTAAACGAAAAAGAAAAAAACGTGGTGGAAAGAAGACTAAACGAAAACTTGGTAAAGGTCAAAAGAGTCCTATCTTTTTCAATCGTGATATTATTCAGAAAACGAGGAAAAACTTTAAACCGGCTTCTACTCTAAAAAAAACTGCATCGAATGCAATAAAAGCAGCTAGAATGGCTATAAAGAAGGTTGGTGGAAAGAAACGAGTAAAAATTCCCTTTTTGATACAAAATCTGGTGGATTTTTACCCCTACTACCAATCTTAGGAGTTCTTGGGGCACTAGGTTCGTTGGCCGGTGGAGCAAGTGCGATTATTAACACTGTTAGCAATATAAAGAACGCTCAAAAAAAACTTGAAGAGGATCAACGACATAATAAATCTATGGAATCCATAGGTAAAGGACTATACTTGCGGAAGACTGCCCGAGGATTTGGTCTATATTTAAATAAACAAAAAAACTTCCGATAGAGCTACCCAAACGATCATTAACCAATACAGATTTAATTCGGTATGTCAAACGTCTAAAAATATCACATTTTCGCGGTGTTTTTATGCGTGATGCTTTACCTCGAGAACATGCAAAACGTCGAGAATGTGCCATTTTAAATTTAGATATATCAGATAAAGAAGGTACGCATTGGGTAGCTTATAGAAAAATAAATGAAGATGTTGAATATTTTGATTCATTTGGTAACTTGAAGCCACCAAGAGAACTCGTTAGATATTTCGGAAAAGGCGTACGCATTTTCTACAACAATGATCAGTATCAAAACTATGATCAAATCAATTGCGGACATCTTTGCTTACAATTCCTCTACGAAAGAGGTGGAAGATCTGAAAAATATTATTAAACTATTGATGCGAAATATTACTGGTGTCATTTGGTATCAAATCCCCGAGAAATATAGAAAAGAATTTCAACCCTATTTACCATGTCAATATGGACGACATGAGTGGTGTGATGTATGCGGAAACATGGAATCAAAATGTATATTCTGTAATACTTTATTTAAATAAACATTAAAAAAAAATATCAAATGTTTAAATAATCCCTTTATCCTAAAATTTCATCAGTCTTGTCTCAACTATTGACTTTAACGAGCACGAATCATGTGTTCTCATTCACACCTCAAATACCGATAGTTTTGAAGCCTGATAAAAATTATTATCTTGGTGTACTATCATTTAGTTCGTATAATTCCATACCGAATATTGATGGCTAAAAATTTTACTATTATGAGAATAATGATGAGAAGCAACTCAAAACTTTGAGTATTCCCACAGGCTGCTATGAAATTACCGATATTGAATCGTGTTTGCAGAAGTCACTAGTACAATTGTACGGTATTGATGATACTCAATTTTCTCTAAAACCCAATAATAATACGCTTCAATGTGAAATATTTAGTAAATTACATGGTATATCATTCAAACCGGATGATAGTCTCGGTAAAGTATTAGAATTTTCCGAGAAAGTCTTACAACCCGGTATTGTACACTCTTCAGATTTGACTGTAAATATTATAAAGGTGGCCAACATACATTTTGACTCAAACATTACTGAGGGGGCCTTCTATCGCAATAGACGTACCCATACGGTATACGAGTTTCCAATCACATCAGATCCTGGATTTAGTATAATTGAACGTCCGAACAATCCAACATACTTGCCTGTTAGTACAACAAACGAAATCGTTAACATTACAATATTGGCACTCGATCAAAATAATAGACCTGTAAATTTCCGGGGTGAGGAAAGTATTTTACAGTTGGAACTTCAGGAACGATAATGGGTTTATGTTTGAATCATAGACAATATTCTCTACCGAAACAGAAACAACAACAACTTACCAAAGAAAATCAATTGTTTCTACAATCTCTTGGATATACCTTAAAGCATATTAAAAGGATTCAACCTTTCTCAGTTTCATCATTTTTTAACTAGACATTCGGCCAGCATGACTTCTAAACGTTCTTATCAGCGAGCTTTCGCAAATGTAAATATCCCTGATATATACAGAGTTTATCGCAAACCACCGCTTGATGAGGCTACAAGAAAAGTAGAACGTCGTACGTACACACCTTACATTAAATCATTTAACCCTAGCGATGTTGTTGAATTTAGTATCAATCAAGTGGACTCATTCTTCTTGATGTGCGAAAGTCTGATACATGTAAAAGGAAAGATTGAAGTTACCGGTGCCGGAAATGTAACTTTAACCAATAACTATGGAGCTTTTCTTTACGATTCATGTTCATACATTGAAAGTGCGAGAGAGATCGAAGCAGTTCGAGATCCCGGGATTGTTAGTTCAATTCGAGCATTAACCAACTATCGTATGGAGGATTCAAGTTTCATGAATATCGCAGGATGGAACTATCCTAATAAACCATACTTTGATGCTACCACGAAATCGTTTAGTTTATTGATACCATTGAAACATATATTTAATGTATTCAACGATTATCAAATGATTACGTGCGGTCGTCAAACAATAAGATTAACTTGTGCTCGAAACGATAATGATTGTCTAATTATAACGGAAAATGCCAATAGTAATACTACGGCAACAATTGAAATTGATAGCATGGAACTTATAGTCACCCACATCTATCCCAGTGATGATATTAAAATCAAGCTTATTGAACAAATTAAAAGTGATATACCGATATTTATACCATTTAGAAAATGGAACATGAGATGCCTGCAATTACTAGCGGATCTAGAAGAGAAATTTGGGCTGTTAAAACCAGTGCTTCACTCGAACGTCCTCGTTACGTTATTGTATGCTTCCAGACCGATAAACGTAACAACCTAAAGGCCCATCCAACTGAATTCGATAATGTTAAATTATCCAGCATAAGACTATCTCTAAACGGAGAATATTGGCCTAACGAACGAATTCAACTTGACTTTAAGAAAAACGATTATGTAAGAACTTGTAATGACTACGCAACATTTTATTCTAGTTATTCTGGAAATTCAGAGAAGCATCCGCTTTTGAAATATGAAGACTTTATTTATAATCGATTGCTGTAAGCAGGAGGAATCCATGAAGTCATCTACTGTTGACGTAAAACTTGATATTGAAGCTGCCGAGGGCTTTCCCAAAGATACAAGAGCTTACTGTATAATCATTCATGATTGTTTAATGGAATATTATCCGCTAAGTGAAATTGTAAAAAATTTAATTTGATTATAAGAACTTACTGTATTATCAATCGTGACTGTTTAATAGTCTATTACACACTAGAATCATAAAAACATATATTTAGAAACATAATCTACAAATATCAGTTTAACTTCTCAGTGACAACAACATCAACAATGAAAATTGCATTAGTTGATATACAAGCTTTCAATATTGCCGGACAATTCTATCCAAAAGAAGTCACCATTCAGATTGGAAAAGAACAAAATGACTTTCTATTCAAACCTCCATCCAACGTTCATCTGAATGCTAAAGATCGAAAGTCCATTAGTTATTTGGAGAGATTTCATCACGGAATAAGTTATTACTCCGGCTACATTGACTATTCTGAAGTAAATCAAAGTTCCCGAAACTACCGCTAGGTGGCGTTGGTGGTGCCAAAGTTCCAGAACCTGTCACTAGAGGGCGTCAGTGGTGCCAAAGTTCCAGAAACTGTCACTAGAGGGCGTTGGAGAGCGGCGGCCATTTTTAGTCCAAGAATACTGGTCTTGAACGTGTTGGCAGTTCAGCCAAAAAAAAAAAGAAGTCACCTGTCATCTGTCACTAGATTTACTGGCCTTGTACGTGTTGGCAGTTCAACCAAAAAAGGAAGAAGTCACCTGTCACCTGTCATCTGTCACCTCTCATCTGTCACCTGTCACTAGAAATACTGGTCTTGAACGTGTTGGCAGTTCAGCCAAAAAAAGATAAAGTCACCTGTCATCTGTCACCTGTCATATGTCACACGTCACCTGTCATATGTTATATGTCACCTGTCACATGTCACCTGTCATTTGTCATCTGTCATCCGTCATGTGTCATCTGTCATATGTCATCTGGCACCTGTCATATGTCACATGTCATCTGGCACATGTCACATGTCATCTGTCACATTTCATCTGGCACCTGTCACATGTCATCTGTCACATGTCACCTGTCATCTGTCACCTGTCACCTGAAACCTGAAAGTTCCTGAAACTGTCACTAGATGGCGTTGGAGAGCGGCGGCGGCGGCCATTTTTAGTCCAATTATGCTGAAGTTCCAGAAACTGTCACCACCCGATGGCGTTGGTGTGACCAATGAACGTTACCATAAGGGCATTAGCGCTTAACTTCGTTATTATTGGTCCAATTGAATCACGGAAAAAACAGGCATTATCTAGAAGTGACGTAGATGCTAAATTCAAAGAAAAACATGCGCAATGAACGTTGCCATAAGGACACAAAGCGCTTAACTTCCTTGTTATTGGTCCAATTGAATCGCGGAAAAAACAGGCATTATCTATAAGTGACGTAGATGCTAATTTTACGAAAAAAATTGCTTGATCATGATTGGATAATTATGTCACGTGATCTATATCTAGAGGGGGTTATTATATAATATTTATTAATAACGCTGTGGGGGATTAGTGCTTTAAGACATGCGCCAAGACAAACATATTTGGGAAAAAGTCCTTAAATTTGAAGAAAGACTCAAGCAACTTCGTAAAGATATTAAACTGTACGAAGATAAAGAAAACGTTATAAAGCAGTTGGGGAATTTAAATTTGGATAATACAAGAATACCGAAACAAGTATGTTACCCGTTAAGACGAATTCAACCAACACCAGTTCCGACGACGACGTCAAGGATGGACAATTAAATGGTGAAATTAACACTGCTGCTACCACCGACAACATCGATACTAACATCGAATCAGTAAGTACATCTTTTTTCTTTTTTAATACTTTCATACTAAATTATTATTATTATTGTAGACACTTATGGATTTAGCATATAAAGAAAGTTTGAAGAAATTTGTAAGTGGTTTTACGCACGTCAAGTTGGTTGAAATAGAAAATGGATTTATGATTAAAGATGTTAATAAGAATAATTTTCTTTTTGTATGCTTTTAATTATTTTTTGTATTATATTCAATTTACATTTTATTAATAAAAAGATATAATTTTTGTCAATAGTGTTTTTTTAATTGTTATAATATTCCTCCGAAAATTGAGCTTACTTAAGTTAAGTAAATTTCAAAATCTAAACTTCAAAGTGTTAAATAAATATTTTAATAACACGCAAAATTCTATTACTTCAAATTCGGGATTTTTTAAAATTCTTTTTTTCGAACTAGAAATTTTTTAAATACGGCCCTGCAATCTACATTTTCCGAAAAAATTTAAAAACATATACTTTTAATAATTTAAAATTTTTTAAAATTCTTTTTTCAAACTAAAATTTTTTTAAATACGGCCCTGCAATCTACATTTTCTGAAAAAATTTAAAAACATGTACTTTTAATAATTTAAAATAGAGATACTTTTAACTGTCATACCGGATGAAGCCTCCCAGATAAAAATTAGATAAGACTGTAGCGTGAAGGAAAACAATCGACCGTATAAAACCGCTTAACCACATTTACAGAAAACGAATTCTAGTACAGACATCTACATCCGTTCCCACAGGATGTAGCTTCCTGGATAAAAATTAGATAAGACTTATAACGGGCAAACAACCACATTTCTACGAAACGAATTCAGTTATCTTCCCACAGAAAATGTGTTGTTTTTCTCGAGGGCTATAAAAGCCGAAGCACATCAATCGACAATTCAGTCGAAAAAAGTCTCTTCACCAGTGCTGCTACCAGTTAGTATTCAGTTGTTTTTTTACATTGTGCTGTCAGTTAGTGTTCAGTGAACAGTTTCCAGTTGGGGTTATTGTAAGTACATTTAATGTTAATTTTTTTAAAAACTTTTTTTGTAATTTTTATAACCGACAGTACAAATTTTTAATTTTTTTAGTAATTTGTACCAGCGATCTACATTTTTTTGCTGTTAAGCTTCAATCCATCTAAGACTTTTTTTGCTATCGTCATCTTTAAGCTTTTAAAGTAAGTGTTTTTTTCGGGTTTTTTTCATGCTAGTATTCCATTTTTTTATTATTATTTTAGATGAGTTTTCTTGAAAAATTAAAGGAATTTACCTCATCTACAGATACCGAAAACAAACCCATAATTAATCTAAAGGACCTGCAACGCGTTCAGCTCACCAAATCCAAATTTGGAGGGGAATCCATCCTAGTGGAATTGGAGGAGAACGTTACTTTTCTACCCAAAAGGTCTACCACAATTTACAAGAACCACATCGACGATCTAAACAAAGGGGACTTCAGTTTAATTTTTATTGGCCTGCACGAGATATCCAAGAGTTGTGCTCCGAGGACCCGTTTCAAAATAGAATAGAAAATTAGGTTAGTCATGAATTTCGCACTTACGTTTAAAAAAATCGAAGAAATCCTCAAAAAAACCCAGCACAATATTTCGGCATATTCCGATAAACATAAATGGTTATCATTAATTAGTACTCACCTCCGAAAATGCAATTTAGCAGTAAAAAAATGCAATTTCACGGTAGGGGAAAAAAGAAAAATTTATACCAAAATGGGACAGTTGAAAAGGTTACGGTGTATTATTAAATTAGCGTCTTCTCATGTAGTAGGGGAGGGTATTAGACAGGGGCGCGGTACTAAAGGGGGCGTTAAATGGGAAGACGTAAACGCGATTTTTAACAATAGAATTAGAACGGGGATAATTGTAAATTTGAAGCACAAAGAGATAAAAGATTTTTTGCAGGCCGCTTTTAAATTATTTAAATCAAAAATTTTACAAATTTTAAAAAATGATACACCGTCGCTAAAAGTAAATGTTACATTTTGTGGCGATTTTTTAAAAAATAATAGTGATGGTGGGGAAATAATTGACATTAAATACTTTGGATCCCCAAATTTCGTTGTTGATTTGGGGACGGATTTAGCGCAAGAGTATAAAAGTATTGTAGATTTTATTTTAAATAAACTTTCGGAATTTCAAGAAAAAGACAGTGGGTGGGCGTTGTCAAAAATAAATTTATTAGAAGTAGCTATTAACAAATTTGAAATTGGGAACGGTTCATCCTTCATTCCACTACCAAAAGAAATATTTGTGAAAAAGGCATGCATAAACGTCCAAAATGCGGACTGGCGTGTTTTTACTGGGCCGTAACGAGTTTTTTGTTTCCCGCTAAAAATAACTCTCAATATACATATACTTACCCTCATTATAGTACAGTTTTGAATACAGATGGTTTAGAATTGCCTATGAAATTAGCACAAATATCAAAATTTGAAAAGTTAAATGATATATCTGTAAACGTTTACGCTTTAGAACTAAATCAAACTAATAAAAGGTCATTTTACGTAGTGGTACCTGCACGTTTAACTAAAAATAAACTGTCGCGTCATGTAAATTTACTTTTAATTCAAGATGAATATTTTCCAAAATTAAACGACTACGAGGCTCCTCCCGTCAACAATGAGGACACTACTACCACCACCAACACCATTAAATATCATTATTGTTGGATTAAAAATATGTCTAGGCTAGTTTCAAGTCAACTTAGCAAGAGTACACGTTAAAAATTTATTTGTGATAGGTGTTTAAATTATTTTCAAAGCGAAAAAAAACTAACGGACCACGAAATTTTGTGTATAAATAGTAACGATTGTAAAATTTCTTTCCCCCCATATGATAACGTTGAATTTAAAAATCATGTATACAAACAGAAATGTCCATTTGTCGTTTATGCCGATTTCGTGTCAATTTTAGAAAAGTGTGATAAAAAGATATCTCATACAACCACCAAGTATCAGCATCACAAAACATTTAGTGCAGGCTTCTACTTAAAATGCAGCTACGATAATCAGATTTCATACTACAATAGTTATAGAGGGGAAGATTGCATGGACTGGTTTGCGAATCAAATGTTAGATGTAGCGGAATTTATTGAATCAAAATTATTAAATATTGTCCCTATTCGTATGCCTACTCTCGCAAACGGTGTCTGCTGTCACATTTGCGGGAGTAGGTTTAAAGAAAAAGATGTTATCGTTAAAGATCACGATCATTTTACGGGATTATTTAGAGGGTTCGCACATCAATCGTGCAATCTGAACTTCAAAAAACTATTTGTAGTGCCTATTGTGTTCCATAATCTTAGCGGATACGACAGCCACTTTATAATAAGAGATCTTGCTAAACGTGGACCTTTGAGTGTACTACCTGTGAACATGGAAAAATACATTTCTTTTACGCAGTATGAACCAAAAACTAAAATTAAATTTCGATATATAGACTCCTTTAGATTTTTGGGTACCAGTCTCGATGAGTTGGTATCTACACTAAAAATAGAGGAGTTGGTTACATTAAAAGGGGAATTTGGTAACGTGACTAATAAAATGTTCAAACTGTTGACGAGGAAAGGTGTTTTTCCATACGATTACATTGATAGTATTTTAGAGAGTTTTTACAACAAATTAAATGATTGTCATATTTCCACAGATGATTACACTCATGCGCAAAACGTTTGGCATGCTTTCCAAATTCAAAATTTAGGCGAATATGCAGATTTGTATATGCTAACAGACATTCTCCTTCTTTGTGACGTTATGGAAAACTTTCGATCAACTGCTCTGGAAACTTACCAGCTAGATTCGGCATGGTACTATACTATGCCCGAATATACTTGGGATTGTATGCTCAAGTACACTAAATGTAAATTACAAATTTTAAAAGATGTCGACATGTTGTTGTTTGTTGAGTCATCAATACGTGGAGGAATATCTGTTTGTTCAAATCGATATTCTGAAGCTAACAATAAATACATGCCTGAATTTGATTCTTCTAAACCGTCCAAGTTCCTTATGTACTTTGACGTAAACAATTTATATGGGTGGGCTATGTCACAGTTCCTCCCCTATGGGGGGTTTGAATGGGAGCCCAATACAAACATCGACATTACTCAGATTCCCGACGATTCACCCGTCGGATATATTTACAAGTAGATTTAGAGTATCCCGAAAGTTTGCATGACGAGCACAAGGATTTCCCATTTTGTCCCGAACACCGCAAACCTCCCGGTGGTGGTTCCAAATTGTCCAAATTAATGACCACCCTTTACCCAAAAAAAGAATACACTCTGCATTATCGTAATTTGAAACAAGCTCTCGAACATGGCTTAAAATTAACCAAAATTCATAAAATATTAAAATTTAAACAATCAGCTTGGCTAAAGTCCTATATCGAGCTGAATACTCGTTTAAGGACTGTGGCCACAAGTAATTTTAAGAAAAATCAATTTAAACTTGCTAATAATGCTGTCTTCGGTAAGACTATGGAAAACATTAGGCTTCATAGGGTAGTGAAATTACTTACTTCTTACGAGGGTCGTTACGGCGCAAAAAATTTGATAGCCAGCCCCCGATTTCATAATCGAAGAGTTTTTGATGACAAACTCATGGCTATCGAATTAAAAAAAGCTGAACTACTCTTCAACAAACCCTTGTATATCGGCATGGCTATCCTGGACATTTCTAAAACCTGTATGTATGACTTTCACTATAATTTCATGTTACCAACTATGGGGGTGGAAAATTTAAAATTAATGTACACGGACACCGATAGTTTTATCTATGAATTAAATTGTGATGAAGTTTACAAAAGTCTTGTTGGAGATCATTTAGATAAATTTGACACTTCAGATTACCCCTCCAATAACGCGTATACGATTCCTTTAGTTAATAAAAAAATACCGGGCTTAATGAAGGATGAATGTAATGGTAAAATTATGACACATTTTGTAGGCTTGCGCTCGAAAATGTACAGTTATAAAGTTCAAGGCGGTAAAGTTATGAAAAAATCAAAGGGGGTTAAATTCAATGTAGTCAAAAATAAAATTACATTTGACGATTATCTAAATTGTTTGAAAAATATTACCAAAAAATATATTACTCAGCATACCATTCGGTCTTATTTACACGATGTTTACAGCATCCGGCAGACTAAAATTGGACTTAGCCCCTATGACGATAAACGTCAATTACTCCCCCAGTCACATGATACCCTTCCGTGGGGGTATAAAAGTTAATTTTTCTTTTTTTGTTTTTTCTTCAGATATGTTAACGTTAAGCCAACTTTGTGTAAAAAAAAATTTGCGAAAATATTTCTAATGTTCATTCATCAATCGCCTCTACCGTGGAGTTTAACGGAGAAAGTTATTCAAAATTTTAATAAATACAAGTGGAAAAAATTAAGATGTGATTACTGATTAGTGATAGCGATGATGTGCTATTAGAAACATTGTGCTTGGTTTCGATATGAATTACATGAAAATAAACGAGTGCGATTTTCAGACTGAACTATGTGCCTAATGAATTATTTATAGATTTATGTATTAGTTATGTATGTTTGCTTACTATATTATTTGCAGTTTTTTATGTATGTTTGCTTACTGTGGGTAATAAAAAATAAAATATAAAAAAATAAGTGTTTTATTTTTATTAAAAAACTTGATACATTTTTTTAATTTGAACAGTGATTATATATATCATTAATACCATCGTCTTTACAGTAATACATGTACTCTTGTAGAGCATTTTTTTCTAAACAATTTGGCATAACAGCACAAATTAAAATTAAATTATTAAATCTACTAGTGTCGTCGTCACAAATACTATTGAAATTAACAGCAAAATAAGCTCGTGTAGGATCTATTAAATTACAGTAAAATGTATTAAAGTTCAAGTCTTCTAGCAACGAAATGTAGTTCTTCACCAAATTGCAATTTGCTTCAAGGATGTCGGAAACATCATTCTCGTCCAGATAGAACTCGACACCATGTTTGTTTACAAGTAGAAACTTGGTATCGTCATACACTAATTGAGTAACTTTGCAAAAGTCTCCACAAGGGAAAACTACAGAATCGTATTCGTAAGGAGGTGATGATAGATTCTCGTGAAAAAAGTCATCGTATCTCTGACGCAGCAATTCAATAAAAGTAGTCCACTCAAATGTACCAAACGAAATTCTTCCAGGTCGAAGTAAAGGTGTTAGCGTTATTGCAGGATTGAAGGTTCTGGTTGGACTTATTCCACACAAAAGTGCATAACTTCTTAGAGAAAAGTTCGTTTCCAGTGGATGGTATTGCTCCAATTTAACATTATACTCGTATGAAATTAAAGCTTGGTCGATTTCCTCAACACAATCATTAATCGACACTGCAGAAGGTGAAGAAGGTGTTGGCGGCGACGACGACGACGATGACGATGCCGAGTCACTTTCAAAAACAATTTCACAAGAACTATAACCACTATCTTGACTACTCATGTTGTTGGTTGATTTAAATTGCAGGTGCACCACACGACTGAATAAAATGTAGGTTCGCACACACTTGTATTTATATACCCCCACTATGAGGGAAAACGATAAGTTTGAAGGTTATTCAAAAAAGGCCCCTTGAATTGCTAAATTTGTTCGTATTTTCCATAAGATTCTATACAAAATCAGTCTTGGATAGACACAAATTCTATTGTTTTTAAATAATGTGTTTTATTTTGTAAAGTATTATACATTTAATTTCTATGAGTTATATTTAAAACAGGATTAATAATTTTAGCAGCTTCTTCTATTCGACGTTTAAAACGTAGTTGATTAAGATATCTTGATTCCCAATCACTTGTTTCAACATCTGATTCCCATATGTGAACTTGATTGTAATCTTTATTAAAAGTTACTTTCTTCATAAAAACCGGTTAAAATCTAGTGATTCCTTCTTTCCCGCTGTTATAAAATCTTCAATAGTTTCCTTGAAGGATAAAAACTCCTTCCACTCTTTTTCACTATTATTTCCAGATATTTTCACACACGGAGAAAAATTTAAATCATACGACAGACTCACTGCGACATATTTCGTATTTGATTTATTCAGGTAGAACCTTTGTTCACCCAAATAGATATTTTTCACTTTTGATTCTTCTGTAAACTGCATGATGACTGACTGACTAACTTCACCGGAGAAAGTCTTAATATTTATTAGTAAGAAAAAAATGGGTGGGGATTCTATATTTCTTAACTCATAATTACTTCATAGCACATTCAGTATGTTAGGCCTGAGGGATGCCTGAATGGTATTTAGCTTCCCCATTTTATGGTACAACCACATTTAACGGATTTTTCTATAAATAATCAAAGATTATAAAAATAAAAAAGAATATTTCTTATCAACATTTTTCAATCCAGTTTATTTCAATTTTGACTATTTGTTTAATTTTCGTTCAATAACCTTTTGCTCATAAAACAACTTGAGATTTAGGCATTTTTTTCAATTGGACACTACTACAAATTCAATATATCCTTCATCAGCTTTTCCCAATTTAAATTTAATTTGATCTCCATTAGAAATTTGTTTTCCAAGTAGTAGATTATTTATAGGATAGGCTATTCTATTTATTTCAACATCTCCAATAGTCCCATAATATCTGATGTATTTAATTTTTCCACCGACAGGGAACAACGTGGTAGTTTTTTGAGTATCCAAAATATAATATTCTTTACTTTTTAACTCGTTTCTAACACCTCTAATATTAACGAAGCATTTACTATGTAAAACTGCAAGTGTGTTTTTGTATTGGTTAAACAAATTATCGACTCTTATATTTAACTGTGAGTCAACGTATTCTTTACTGGCAGCATCAGAACTAACTGAAGGTGGTAACACATTGCTTATCCTTGCGTGACGTAAAAGGTCACGTGCGAGACGTTTTACGTGAGGTTTACGTGACGTGCGTGGCGTTTACGTGACGTTTACTTGACGTGCGAGACGTTTTACGTGACGTGTGTGACGTAAAAGGTGACTTGCGCGACGTTTACTTGACGTGCGTGACGTAAAACGTGACGTGCGTGACGTGCGTGACGTTTACTTGACGCGCGAGACGTTTTACGTGACGTGTGTGACGTAAAACGAGACGTGCGTGACGTAGAACGTGACGTTCATGATGTTTACGAGACGTTTTCTTGACGTGCGTGACGTAGAACGTGACGTTTTTGATGTTTTACGTGGCGTTTACGTGACCTTTTTGACTTCATCCTGTATGGTAATTAAAAGTCTCTCTCTCTCTTTTTAAAAAATTTATAAAAATAAATGCAAAATATATATACGTACACATTTCTTACATTTTCATTTATATTCAACATGTGTGTTGGTAAAGTACTTGTACTGCTTCTCTTGACAGCCCGCGCAAATTCTGCGAACGTTACTCGAGAATATTTTGTATCATTTTTGGAACGGTTTGGCTACATTAATCAAAATGAAATCGTAGGTGATAGCCTTAAAAATTTGTTAGCAAATTTTCAAGAAAAATATAATCTACCTGTGGATGGAACTCTGAACGCTGCCACTATTCAATTAATTAATAGACCTAGATGTACTGTTGATGAAAATTCATTTACAACGATATCAAGATGGAAAAATAAAACGAGTTTGCGATGGTATTTTCCTCAAGCCCGTTCGGAACATCTTTTAACAGCTCAAAAGGCTTTTGCAATATGGGAACGAGATTCCAATTTCAATTTTCAACTAGTTCAATTTCCAACACCGAAACCCGATATTACTATAACCGTCGTACCCAAAAAACATGATTTTCGAGAAAGCTGCACAGGTCACCATCGATGTCCACATAACTTTGATGGGCCTGGGAAAATATTGGCTCACGCACATTTTCCTAGTGCTGGTGGATGTATTGAAATTCATATGGATGCTGGCGAACAATGGTATTTTGGGGATGATGATAATGTTCCTGCTGGTCAAGTAAGCTTTCTTATGGTGTTGGTACATGAAATCGGCCACACCCTTGGGTTATGGCATAGTGGAGTAGAGTCTGCAATTATGTTTCCATGGTATCAGCAAAAGTTAACTCCTCTAGATGAAGATGATAAGAATGCATTAGAATTCTTGTATGGACCACGACGACGAACGCCGACGACAGCGACAACGACAACTACTACAATTTATCCTCCAACCACTCGAAAACACATTTCTTCTTCTTCTTCTACGTCTTCTATTAAGACACCGATGACTGTTTCGCATCAATACAAAAATTTATGTAATATTAAATCACCTGATTTCATGTTTCTTGCAACAGCTCCATCGTTTCCTAATTATCGATTGTACGTCGGATTTAATACATCTTTGTGGAAATTTGATTTAAATAGTATGCTCATACCTTCAAGTCCCGAACCGTTAAGTAATTATCTACCCAATGAACTTAAGACTTCCTCGACCCCATTTTCTCACATTTTTCAAAATTCAGCGGGGGATTTAATAACGTTTGGTAATCGAAAATGTTATGTAGCCTCATTTCCAAATTTAAATATTCAAAATGATTATTATTTACCCGTGCCCTCAGATGCTTATATTAATGCGTTATTTCAATCAAATAGTGGTAGAACTTTTGTTTTCTATAACAACGTTTCCTATGTAGAATACATTAATGATCCTGGAGAAATAATTAGTCGTGGACGTATAACCGATCAATTTCCAGGTATACCGATGGAGCGTTTAGATATATAGATGGTTTCATTTACTTTTTCAACAAAAACTTAAACGTATATTACAAATATAGTGAATATACGAAAAAAGTTGTTGAAGCTGGACAATTTAGTTGGAATCTATTTAATATACCCTGTCCAAACGTAGGGTTAAAAGAACAATTGAAAACCCTATTGACAAAAATTATATCTTTTTATGAATAAAATGTACCAAGTAAATTGAATATAATAAAAAAATAATTAAACGCTTTGTTCTTTATTATATACTCTTTCAACGCAATTTTTTGTTTTTCTTCGAAAAATATTACACATGGTGAAAAGAAGTTTAAATTAAAAAAATATAATTTCTTTTTTTTGATGTTAATAAATGAAATGACACCTTTTGCATATTTTTAGTTGTTTATTGCAACATTACATGAGGATCGAAACCTTCTTTGAATACATTTATAAAGAAATTTTAGTAATAAAATACATATAGCAGATAACGTGCGATATTGTAAATGTCTTGTTAATTTCACCATTTAATTGTCCATCCTTGGTGTCGTAGGAACTGGTGTTGGTTGAATTCACCTTAAGGGGTAACAACAACATAGTACTTTTTTCGGCATTCTTGTATTGTCCAAATTTAAATTTCCTCCAACTGCTTTATAACATTTTCTTTGTCTTCGTACAGTTTAATATCTTTACGAAGTTGCTTAAGTCTTTCTTGAAATTAAAGGACTTTTTTCTCAAATACGTTTGTCTTGACGTATGTCTTAAAGCACTAATCCTCAAGCGTTATTAATAAATATTATATAATAAACCTCCCCCCACCTACCGCAAAGTTTAAATTTTTCCAGAGCGCTCCACATAAAAAATATTCCTTGTTGTTATCTCTAGATATAGATCACGTGACATAATTACCCAATCATAACTATGTTTCAATACGCTCGGTTGTTATCTCTAGATATAGATCACGTGGCATAATTATCCAATCATAAGCAGGCAAGTTTTTTCGTGGTCATGCTTTCTCACATGACCTGCCATCACCACACCCCCCTTCAGCCATATATAGAAAAAAAGAAGAATCTTGACCTGAAACACGTCAGTAGGTTCTAGGTTCAGTCGAATATAGAAAAGAAGAAGAATCATGGTCTGAAACATGTCAAAACTTCAGCCAGGGTTTAACCGACTGTAGAAAACAGAAGAATCCGTTATTTTCCATATCTTACGTTTCCGTGACAACATGCCCTTACGGCCACGTTCATTGCGCATGTTTTTCTTTAAATTTAGCATCTACGTCACTTCTAGATAATGCCTGTTTTTTCCGTGATTCAATTGGACCAATAATAACGAAGTTATTATTGGCGCTAATGCTCTTATGGTAACGTTCATTGGTCACACCAACGCCATCGGGTGGTGACAGTTTCTGGAACTTCAGCATAATTGGACTAAAAATGGCCGCCGCCGTTCTCCAACGCCATCTAGTGACAGTTTCAGGAACTTTGGCGCCATCTAGTGACAGGTGATATGTGACAGATGACAGGTGCCAGATGACATGTGACAGGTGCCAGATGACATGTGACAGGTGCCAGATGACAGGTGAGATGACAGGTGACATATGACATATGACATGTGACAGATGACAGAGGCCAGGTGACAGATGACATGTGACATATGACAAACGACAGGTGACAGGTGACAGAGGACATATGACATGGGACAGATGACAAATGACAAATGATAAATGACAAATGGCAAATGACAAATGACAAATGACGTATGGCAGGTGACATGTGACAGGTGACATATGACATATATGACAGATGACAGGTGACTTTCCTTTTTTTTGGCTGAACTGCCAACACGTTCAAGACCAGTATTTCTAGTGATAGGTGACAGATGACAGGTGACTTCTTCCTTTTTTGGTTGAACTGCCAACACGTTCAAGACCAGTATTTCTAGTGACAGATGACAGGTGACTTCTTCTTTTTTTGGCTGAACTGCCAACACGTTCAAGACCAGTATTCTTGGACTAAAAATGGCCGCCGCTCTCCAACGCCATCTAGTGACAGTTTCGGGAACTTTGGCACCACTGACGCCCTCTAGTGACAGTTTCTGGAACTTTGGCACCACTGACGCCCTCTAGTGACAGTTTCTGGAACTTTGGCATCACCAACGCCACCTAGCGGTAGTTTCGGGAACTTTGGCGCCACCAACGCCACCTTGCGGCAGTTTCTGGAACTTTTCCACGCGCACATGCGCAACACGGCGGCGACTAGCGCCACGAACGCCCCTGGTGGCCGAAACGGAAACTAACGCAGAACATACTTTGCTTCAGTACTAAAGGATGATGATAAGGGTAGGATTGTAATTAAAAAAAATAATCAAAGGATTGAACCTGTTTGAAAAACATGCTAGAAGGTTAGAAGAGTTGGATAAAGTTATCAACTCTTCCAGCGATGATATTAAAAAGGTTAATTCCGAAATAGAGCGAATCAAGGTGGAGTTGTGTGAACTAAATAAAAGACTGTCGACATCTAAAATTAAAAAAAATAGTGCAGTTCAAGAGTATAAATTACTAGGTGCTAGTGTTGAGGGGTTTAGATTTTAGAAGTATATAGTTAGAAATAAGGTATAAGAGAGTGAAAATAATATTCAAATAAATTCTATTGAATTGATTTAGAGTTTTATTGTGGATAAAATATAGCAGTAGCTAACATAAATTTATATTTATATATTAGTTAATAAATATTAAAAAAAAAATTTCTTGGTGTTTAATTTAGTTTCGTTTCCGAAAGTCAGGTTTCAATATTGAAAAATAGAATTTTCAAATAATTTTTATTTCAATATTGAAAAACAGAATTTTCAATTCAAAAATAATTTAAAAAAATCTAAGAATCCTTGGTGTTTAATTTAGTTTCGTTTCCGAAAGTCAGGTTTCAATATTGAAAAATAGAATTTTCAAATAATTTTTATTTCAATATTGAAAAACAGAATTTTCAATTCAAAAATAATTTAAAAAAATCTAAGAATCCTTGGTGTTTAATTTAGTTTCGTTTCCGAAAGTCAGGTTTCAATATTGAAAAATAGAATTTTCAAATAATTTTTATTTCAATATTGAAAAATAGAATTTTCAATTCAAAAATAATTTAAAAAAATCTAAGAATCCTTGGTGTTTAATTTAGTTTAATTTCCGAAAGTCAGGTTTTTTATTTCAATATTGAAAAATAGAATTTTCAATTCAAAAATAATTTAAAAATATCTAAGAATCCTTGGTGTTTAATTTAGTTTCGTTTCCGAAAGTCAGTAGTGGTTTCAATATTGAAAAATAGAATTTTCTCAAAAATAATTTTAAAAAAAATCCAAGATTCCTTAATGTTTAATTTAGTTTCGTTTGTGAAAGTCAGGTTTCAATATTGAAAAATAGAATTTTCTCAAAAATAATTTTAAAAAAATCCAAGAATACTTAATGTTTAATTTAGTTTCGTTTGCGAAGTTTAAATATTGAAAAATAGAATTTTCTCAAAAATAATTTTAAAAAAAATCCAAGAAGTTTAATTTAGTTTCGTTTGCGAAGTTTAAATATTGAAAAATAGAATTTATAATTTTAAAAGTATTCGAAACTCATAAGCGGTTCTTTGATTTTATTTCAATACTGAAAAATAGAATTTTCGATTTAAAAATAATTTTAAAAAATCTAAATAAGAAAATCTTTTGAGTTCGGCTCCTTCAAAATTTTTTTTTTATTGAACTGTTGATGGTAAATAAATTTCCAACTGCCCCCCCGGCTCCTGCTGGGACCCCCTGCTGATGTCACTACACTCCAACTGCCCATGCTTTCTCGGCTTTCTCCCCCTCTGACGTCACTCGATTTCAACTCTCGACTCCTGCTGATGTCACTCCACTACAACTGCCCACGATTTCTACGCTTTCTCTTAGCACATGCTGACGCAAGCATGATTTAAAGACCTCTTACGTCATGGGACGCAAGCAGGGCAGACATATGATGTCACTCAACTCCAACTGCCCACGCTTTCTAGGATTGATGACGTCATTTCCGATATAAAATTTGACGTGTTTTTTATTCTTTAAAATTTACGTAAAATCAAAAGTTATTTTGACTGGGTAGTTTTGAAATGAAAGTACTGTTCATAAATCACACATCATAATTATTCCTAACCATTATTTTTCAATAAGATCCGAACACAAATTTTCTATGAAGTAACAGCTTGTTAATATTTATATGTGAAATCTATCTATATTAAAGGCAAATTGTTGGAAAAAGTTAAAATAATTTGAACTTTATGTTGTTTACGCCGAATTTAGAGAATATAGTGATTTATAGCGCCAATGAAATTTCTCTTAAAATGAATTTAACTAATCGGAGATTTAGACATCTGAGCCTTAAAAATTAAATACTCCTGACATAAATAATGTAAATAATCAGTTATGTTAGGAATAATTTCAGAAATCCGATAGTTTTATCAAGTATATGAGCAATATTCAGCCTCACTGATAAATAGTGGCCCTATGAAACTTCAGATGAAAAAAATGATTGGTCAATTGCCCCGTAGAACACAGACATATTAAAGGATAAAGGAAAAGAAGACGTACAAAAAACATAATTAACATGTCAAATTAGTGTAGCGGAAAATTTAGAACATTAACATGGCCTCCCTTGTTATCATTTGAATTGCGTAACTATTGACAATAACTCAATTGTTATTATTTATTTTATTTGTCAAAAAATAATTTGTGCAAAAATTTTCGTTAGAATGATACCTACCGGTAACCTTTAAATGGTTTGCTAAAATTCAGAAAAAGAAAACCTACTTCCAATTCAGTGATACCATGAACACTCCCAAATGGCCTTCAAATTTGGAAGAGTTTCGAAATTAACTAGAAATAAAATCAAAAATCTCATTGGATCACTTTGAACTGAAGATGTGGCAAAGACTTGTTGATATGAGGTATAATATAAACAAGCAAGTTAAAGTTTCTCAAAAAAATGGAATAATGGAATAATTTCGTGGAATAGTTGGGAGAGTAAGATCTAAGATCTATATTTTACAATGTAGTAGGAAGTAATGTTCAAAAGGATAAAGGTTGGGTTTTATTTGTACATCTATTGACTTAATTTTTATTATTTATTTTGTTTGACAGAATTTCGTTGAAATCATGGCCCTTGCAATTTCTGCAGAAGACTCAGAATTAATGGCATTCGGAACTGAGGATGGCGTAGTTTCTATTGAGAATTTCAACAGATGTCGTCCCGGAACAACAATAAACTTATCAAGTTTTGTGCACACTACAGATGATCAATGTTTTGTAACTGATGTATAAGTCGAAAAAGGTTCCTGATTAATAAAAATTAATTTTTTTATTGGTCGAGTAACCAAGCTTGATCAATCTTTATCTACAGTAAAATTATCATGTTTATCTTAGTTAAAAAACATACGTTTACCTAGAACTTCATTGAATTTTCATTATCTTTTTGAGCATTTTTCCTTATTTTCACATTGTTTCAACATTCCATTATTTTATACGTGTAAGGTGAACTAGAAATACTTTGCAAACTATGCCAAATATAATGGAATATTTCCACTACTAGAGGAATGTACATTAAATATATTTTTCATTGTCTCCATCGCCATTTTAAGATTTATTTTATGTATTAGTTCCTGTAGTAGCGGTAATACTCCATTATATTTTGAGGAACTTTAACTTGAATGTTTACTTTATGCCTCAAATCAACAAATTTTGGCCTCATCTTAAATTCAAAGCGGTCTGATGGGATTTTCATTTTATTCTCTAATGACTTGCTGAAGTTTTCCAAACTAGAACTACATTTTTTTGAAGTGCCCGACATATGACCAAATTGGAAATTGTCTTTTTTCCTCTGACTGGTTTTTAGTAAACTATTTCAAAGGCATCAAGGGTATTATTGTAAGGAAAATTTTTAAACAAACTATTTTGAGAAATATCTCAAAAATGAAATTAACCTAGATTTTAGTAATCCTCGGTAATTTGATAAAAAAATCGTAATTCCAGTGAAACAATTCGATGAAAATATGAAGCAAATATTTGTTAATGTGAGGTTTAAAACCGGTGAAAAATAAGCAGCTCTGATAGGAAATAACTCAAATAACACAATGTTGCAAAAATTTAATGGTTAAAAGTATAATGAAAATTAAATGAAAGATTAAATAATATACATATATATACCTGATGATATGTAATAAATTCTAATATGTTTATTAACAGGTACTTTCATTATTTTCGATTTCGTATTTTCTGTATGTTACCTTACTTTGTATGTTGTATATTTACAAAAGGATGGGTGGTTCAGTAGATAAGGTATTATACTTAAATTCGAGAGATAGTGGAAAACAGTAACATAAGATACAAGAGCATTCGGGTAGTGACTATGGCAGTAGATGCTGATCACAGCAAGTATCAAAAATAGGAATGTCGCAAATATTAACAGAATAAGAAGTTATGGCTAAAATAGAATTTCTATTTTCATATTTCGTAAATTGTTAAGTATGCAGTTCTGTCTTAATTAAGCTTGATTAGTTTCGAAAATGATTATTTTTAATGCAAAATTACTAAAAATTGTCATATATTGTTAAGAGCGTTGTATGGAACAATCGGGAGAAAAATCTAAAATTAAAGGTATATCAGAGAGTAGTTTTCAAAAGGACAGAAGAAATTCATGATTGTCTATAATTATACATACAGGGTGGCTAAACGAAAACGAAACAGAGCCATTATCAGGAACTGAGTCACCGTTTTTAGATCAAAGGGGGACACTTTTTTCCGGTATTTTCGACTTCGCTGCTTACACCTCCAAGCGAGGGTAACAATTGCCTCAAAATACTTAAATGGCATTAGGGGTCGAGTAAGGTATAATTTTAAAGCTCTTTCAATTCTCTTTATAACAGTCTTTAAATTTTAAAATTCGGCCCGATACTTTTTAAAAAATTACATTTTAAAATTTGAATTACGTACTTGTTTAGTTTTTAATACGAGTTTTTAGAATTGGAATTTTTTTCATTTTTGTCAAAATAGTGAAAATGACACTTGGGTCGTTGAGTACGCCAATGGTTTAAATGTTGATTCTCTTCTTTGCATTGTTTTTGTAATTTTTTTATCACATTTGTAAAAGACAAATGGATACGATACGGACACACAAAGAACGTGAAATTATTGGATTCGTATATCGAAGCAAAGGTTTGTTTAATGGTGTTTTTGAAAATTAAATACCTTGATTTATTTCATTACGGAAAGGGTAGATACGGCAGAATACATTTTTGTTTATACGGATGGGTTGCATTTTTCTTAGGCTTTAATTTGATGTACCACAAAGGTATACAAGGTTGCAATTTGACCTTTTTAATAGGGGCTAGAATGAACGGAAGGATTGGAACTTGGAAATAATATTTTTAAACTTCCCCCTTAATATAAAATTTGATGTTTTTTATTTTTCTTAGATTTACGTATAATCAAAAGTTTTGACTGGCTGGTTTTGAAATAAAAACACTGTTCATTTAAAAATGTCATCTATGACATGACTATGTTTTTTTCTATTCATTTACGACAAATTTGTAATTTTGATCGCATTAAATTTTTATTAAACTTAACTAATTTATAAAAACCGTTTGTTTACAAAAACTAGACTGTTGTTTATTTAAAGGATTCTTATAGCATATAAAAGTAAAATGCTTTTATTTTTTAATCATTACATTTTTTTATGTTATTGATTATTATTAATATCATTAATGTTATTATTTTAAAATGTCAGATTCCATGTGTATTAAAAAAGTTTGACTAGCCAATTTAATTTATGTGAACCTATTATATGTTATTTTTTACATTTTCGAGTTACATAAATGGAAACAGCATCGTAACGGAGAAATAACTTAAAAAATATTAATTCTTAATCGTCATATTAACATATAATAGATAATATTAGGTAAACGCTTCTTATAAGTCTTTTACCGTTACAACCATATAAAAAAATGTAACACACGTACTTTTGCTCCCTAGTGGCCACGTATAGAATATGTCATTTGATTGAACCGATGATTTAATTAAAATATTTTAACTTATTTCGTGAGAATACAATCAGTGATGTATGGATAAAGTTGTATATCAACTTGATTAATGTTACAAAAAAATATTAATATTTTTTATATTTGTTACTTATTTTATATTGCTATGTAAAAAAGTATTGTTTATGGTTTTATTATTTGAATTTTAAAATGTTCATTGGATAGAAAAATGTTTACAGATTAACACTTCTCTATTAAGCAAATAATTTATTTACAATAATTTTTTAAACTAACAATGAATATTACAGAGAATTATGGTGGATACAAAAATGCAACAATAATTTATAGTGGCAGCATTTTCTATTAAAATCAAACAAGCAAAGGTATTGATTCACTTTTAATATTTAGGTTTATTCAAATTTGAATATAAATACACAATCTTATTTGTCTATAATAGATTTTATAAAACAAATTCAAACAAAGATCTATATGATACTAGAATTTCTTAATTTTCGATTTTCGATTATATATTAAGAGTATACATCTACTGAAAACGTAACCCATTTTAAGCAACACTTCAAAAAAGCCAAAATAAACCATAGTTGAATTTCTTCGAAACTCACACCGTATAACTAATTCTATTTGTAATGATAGTTAATAATTTATTACTCTGTTCATTTTTTGTTTCTTTTTAATATTCACTTGTATACTGGTGATTGGTATTATTATTGTATTGTACAGGTACGTATAGTTAGTTCGTCTTGCTAATTTAATTCTTCTCTTTTATGGTTCTCAATATTAATTTATATAGGGTAATCAACTTATACTCTGGAGTTCAAGATCTCCTTCAAATGTAAATATATATATATATATATATATATATATATATATATACTACTCAAAACAATTATCGCATATTTTGAAAACCTTGTACAAAAGCCTTTATTCATAAAACTGGTAAACTAAGATTTTTAGTACTAAAAACATAGATCTTTTTTATGCAAATTCCGGCAGATATGGGTTTTTATATTGTTCTTTATCATTTATTCTGATGTTTTTCTGTATAACTACAAAATGCTAAAACCTTTACTTATCAATGGCACGAGTATTCGATTAGTTGAACTTAGACTTTCGCACGAAATTATTAATTGGATGAAATTAGAGTTATGGACGATAACAACAGACGTCTTACTAGACATTTAACAGATGCTGAAGCACAAACGGCTGTTACTCTGTCAGCTGAGGGTTACAATCAAGTCCGAATAGCGCAAATTTTAAATGTTACCCAGTCGTCAGTAAGTAGAGTGTTAAGGCGGTATAGGGAGACTCAGGCATTTTCAAGACGTCCTGGCCAAGGCCGTAATAGGGTCACAACTGCAGCGCAGGATCAATTTTTGCTTTTGCAAACTTTAAGAAACCGTTCAACTACAGCTAGGAACTTACAAAATGCCCTAAGAAGAACTTACCAGGTTAGGATCAGTGATCAAACGGTTAGAAACAGATTGAGAGAATCTGACTTAAGGCCAAGACGACCAGCAACGGGGCAACGGGACCACGACTCACGAGGCAACACCGCGTACGCAGATTAGCCTTCGCCAGAGAACACCTGAACTGGAGAGCAGCTGATTGGCACACGGTCTTGTTCACCGACGAGTCCAGATTTACTCTCTCAACAAATGACCGTCGTGTAAGGGTGTATAGAAGGCCTGGAACCCGATTTGTACAGGGCAACATTCGTCAGTTGGATGTATACGGTGGAGGAGGCATTATGGTTTGGGGAGGAATAAACTTTCGTGGACGCACTGATCTCCATATTGTACAAAACGGTACTTTGAATGCTGAAAGGTACATTAATGATATCCTTCAAGAGTATGTGATTCCTTTTGCCCCATTTATAGGCGATAATTTCATATTAATGCATGATAATGCCCGTCCTCACACAGCACGCATTGTGACGAGGTTCTTGCAGACACCGATATTAATTTCATGGATTGGCCAGCAAGGTCACCTGACTTAAATCCAATTGAACATATGTGGGATGCACTTGGAAGAGCCGTTAGAGGAAGATTAAATCCACCTGAAACTTTGGAACAATTGTCTGAAGCTCTTATAGAGGAATGGGATAGAATTCCCGAAGCTTATGTTCAAAATTTAATTTTAAGTATGGGGAGGCGTTGCAGGGCAGTTGTAAGAGCTAGAGGGGGTAATACTGAATATTAGTTAATGTTTTGTAGTGTAAAATTCATTATGGTCGGACAGTAATGTTAATTTTGTTCTTTGGTTTTAATGCAAATAAAACACTAAAAAATTCATAGTTGCCTTATTTCGTTACATTTTATGTAAATTTTGCAACACTTCGTAAAATCCCTTAAAACATGTCCTTATTCGATAAAAAATATATAAATCAATGTTATTTTTATTTGATGATTAAATATAGACATTTGAGAAAATATGCGATAATTGTTTTGAGTAGTGTATATTGAGCAGAGTGTAAAGATGCACGCACGTTTAACAGTAATTTTGGATAAGCAGGGTGTTTCATAAAGTCGAGCCATATTAAAGTTATATTTTTTAAATATATTTTATATTATCAGTAGAGAATATTTTTGTATACCTAAATGTTACGTTTACGAAGATATTTCAAATTTTAATAACGAAAATAAAATTTTTGTAAATACTGTGTTTTTATAGAGTTGGCTATGAATTCTGTATATCGTTTGAGAGTTCAGAAAAAACCTTCCCAATATATGAAATATTTGAAAAATAAAACCATAAGCCTTATACTAAACTATAATTTTAACAGATCAACAAGAATAGAAACAAACAAATAACTAATAAATAAATATGAAGAAAAAAATTTCCCAATTACAAACAAACAAAGCTGTAAAAGGTTTTCAAATAGCTTACTTATATTATCAAGAATTTGAATTTGAATGCTCTGAAAAAATTTATAATTCTATTTTTTATATCCTCCTTTGTAGTTGTAAGTACTTCATTCTCTACACACCACCAAAAGTCAACCTTGGTTAGTTTTCTATATTAGAGCCCCATCAATGTTTCCGTTTGTGCTTTTGATCTCATAATGCACGATATTCTTAAATCCATCCATTACTTTCTATAAATTCTATTTTCAGGTAATTGGGAAGTTCTGGAAATCCCTCCTGCGAACCTCTAACTACCAATAAGCATAAACAAGTTTGTATTGATTTTATTCAATATCTAGATCATTTCTATTAATTTCTGCTTACAAAAATACATATTCTTAAAATTAAAATTAAAAAAGAAAATTAATACTCAAGTGACTACTTAAAATATATAAAGGATGTTCATTTCTCTCGGAATGGTAGCAGCTCATATTATGAGCTCATCGGTTTTTTGTTACGGTAAACCATTCCGCTGTTTTTTTTCATTTACTTTTTTTTTCAATAGATTGTTATATACATATTTATTTCTTTCTATTAGTTTGTTTCATTTTTTCTATCCCTCATGTCCTTTTTTTATTCATTTATATTAATTTTTCTTACTTCTTCTTTGACTTGATGTTCCCATCTTGTCTTCGGTCTTCCTTGTGGTCTTCCTGCTTGTGATTTCCAATTAGTTATGCTTCTTAATATCGTTAACGGCTTCCTTCTAAATATACGTCCATACCATTTTATTCTTTGATCTTATCTTGAGGAGAATGGCAATATTAAACGATATTAGTGTTGCTTTAAATGAATCTCCAATTTCTGTACTTGTTCTCTTGGATCAATCCAAGGCTTTTGATTTGGTAAATTTTCATTTACTGGTTGTTAAAATGGGATACCTTAGGTTTGATGAACAGTGCCTGTAGTGGGTTGAAAGTTATTTAATTGGACGCTCCTAGCGTGTTATATTGGATAGAATATTATTAACTTCTACTATTAAGGAAACTTCATCAGGGGTACTGCAGGGCAGCATTCTCGGACCCCTGATATTTACAATATTTTTGCTTGATCTTCGCACTTCTCTTTTGTCCTGTCAAATTCATCAGTATATTTAGTTGTTTCACAGCTTTGAAGTCCAGAATATTGATCTATCAATTCAAAAAATTAATACGGATTTTGGAAGTATTGTAGCGTTTTCTGAAAATCATGGCCTTCGATTGAATACAAATAAAATAGTAGCAATGTACATAGCTGTTGAAAAAATTCGTAACTATGTACAGACCCGACATTTACAGTTTAGGTGTTTACGTTGACAATGAATTTAGTTTCAATACTCATGTATAATATATCTGTAAAACTTCATTTCTAAAATTAAAAATCATTTATAAATTTAAATCTCAACTAAATAAACTAAATTAAAAATCATAAAATCAACAATAGACTCACACATTTATTTTTGCAATAATGTTTATTACAACTTTTTACCTGAATACAATAAACCAAAATTACAACTTGACACCAACCATTTTAAACTAATATATTAATTATTTAGAATTGTTTTTACATAGTTTTAAGGAGATTATTTGGCAAAGACTTTTTGAATTACAAAATGTATAGTACTCCTTGTTAACAATCATTTATAAGGTGGAGTGATAACTTTTGGTTAACTCTTACCTGCTGTGTATAAATGTAAAACATGTTTGTGTACAATGAAGATTATTATTATTATATTTTATTGGCCTTACAATATTTTTACCTTTAGTTTTTTATCTAATGTCGTGTTTCGTTATATTGCTCTGATTCCCCCTTTTGTTTTCACAGGCCCAAATTATTATCTATCCGTAAAGCTTCTTCGTTTCTACTCGTCAAGTTCATTGTCTCTGTTGCATATATAATTCTAAGTCTTATAGAAGCTTTCTGTTTTTGCTTAATGTTTGTATATTTCCAATACCTTTTGTTGCCTCATTTTACTCTTTCCTCTATGTTTCTGTCATATTTTCATTTATCGTTACCCCTAAATATTTAAAATTGGCTACTTTTTTAAATTTGTATTCTTTAATTCTGATTTTGTTTATGTTGTCTGTTGTTTCTCTACTGACTATCATGTATTTAGTTTTTTTTCTATTAATTTCCAAACCTCTATATATATAACAAATTCAAATGTGATATCTTCTTTTGCGACTCATGTTTGCACGTCTGGGCACACAACTCCCTACTGACCGTTTTCTGTTCAAACAAACAAACATGTATACAAATAGTTACCTTACACTGTCACATATACAGGGTGTTACTATATTCGACCGACAACGCTTTACCCCAGAGAGTCTCGTTAATTGATGAATTTTGATATGGGAACATAAACCCTTAACCCTTTCAGCCCCAGCTACTATTTTTATTTGAAGTAAATAATCCCAGCGATTTTAGGTTCGGACGTATTTCAAGCTTATATACCAACGAACGTACGCCGTACGTCATAGAAATGAATGTACACTGAAAACTGTAATAAAAATATATTTTATTAAAATTCATTATAGTTAATTTATTTTACATGAAATTTTAAAAAAATGGTTATAATTGTTGAAGCAGTTTGGCATACACAATGCAGGTTTAGTAGGGCACAAATTACAGAAGTATCTAGTATCGCGTCTGATATTATTTGACGAACACATAACACATCTTCGTTGTGGACGCTGACGACGAGGAGTAGGTGGAAATGTTGAAGGAGTATGAACGACAGGTTCATGACGAAATTCAATCTGTTGCCTTCGACGTCTTCTAGGAAGTGGCTCATTTGCATCCAATCGTTCGATTTCTTCTGAACGCCCTTCCACAAAATAATCGATAACAAAAATTGTGTAGGTCAGTAATGTTATATTTTTGTCGCTCAATTCTTTGTAAACATTATGTGACTTCAATATTGCACGTTGAACAAAATGTATTCCTAATTTCTTGAACCAGGTGTAGGATTTACGGCAGCAATTATATGAATGCAATAATTGATCTATTTTATCTACGCCTCTCATACAATGAGTGTATTGCTGAATTACTGCGGGTTTCATAAAAAATTCTCGTTGACCACCTACAACATATCTCTCTCTTTCGGTAAGTTCTGCACTGAACTCTGTCGATAGAACATAAACGTCCCTTTTATCAAAATATTTAAAAACAATTACATTCTCTTTTCTTGCAAATGCTGACTGGTGTCTATTGAGTGGAGAATTTTTTAGCGCATTTGGGACCCCTCTATCCGAACGTATCGTACCAGTAAGTAGCGTTTCTCTCTCCAATAAATATTCAGCAAGCCGAGTGCTAGTGTACCAATTATCCGTATAAAAAGAATAACCCAAGTTTAGCAAGTTTCTACCAAGATGAACTACTATTCTTTCTGAAAGTGATAATCTAGCATTACCAACGTCGTCGGGAAGAGCAAACTGCTGCTGACCTTGTCCAGTGTAAATTTCAAAGCTGTACATATATCCATCCGAGGTACATAGGCTAAAAATTTTTACTCCGAATCTGGAACGCTTTGACTTTATATATTGTCGAAAATGCAAACGACCTTTGTACAACATCAACGATTCATCGACTACAACATTCTTATTTGGTTGATAGTTATGTTGAAAAATTATTTGTAAACGTTGTAAAAATGGCCTAATACGACATAATCTATCATTTATTTGTAGAGCATTTGGGTCAGCAAATCTTAAGAATTTTAATATTGATAAAAATCTGTTTCGACTAATACCTTTCTCCCGAAACCACGGAGTATTTAGATTATAGCGCGTACTCCAATACATAGATATCTCTGGTTTTTTATTGAGGCACATATTCAGTACATATCCAAAGAACATTTTTATTTCTTCTTTTGTTACATCGCGCCATTGTAGACCATGAATTTTAAAATTTAGTCGTGGTTGATTAGCAAAATATAATTGTGCTTTCGTATTTGTGCATTGCACAATAAAATTAAACAAGTCATCTGGCAAAAAGGCATCTACACACCTTGTAAAAGATACCTCTTCATCAGGAAACACTTCAGGATTTGGACCTGCAATTCCAAGGAATTTTGGAACATTATCAGGTCGAGTATCTCCAAATGGATCGCCGATCATATTCCATGCAGGCGGATTGTCATCAACAGATGAAGCATTGCTATAGTCCGTTAAAATGTCATCATCACTACTATTAAAATTTTCACTTTCACTGCCGGACGTAATATTGTCGAACAAAAAATCGGAGTCTGAATCACTGTCACTCATGATTAGAAAATTTATTGAAGAAAATATATCGTAAAATAATTTCAACGGAGACTGCACTTCAAATCAAAGTTTGAAACGAAACGAAATTGAAAACTAATACCTTTTTAATTTTAGGGCTTTGTTATTTTAACAAAATGCAGCCCATCAGCATTTCTGAGAGTAAAATCATTTCGATTATTGTAACTAAATCGAAATAATAAACAACGTCAGCTAATGATATTCATATTCCCGAAGAGAATACTAGCCATGTAATGTTTAGTCTATAGGTTTTGGGAAAATAGAAATATCTAAGTATACAAATATGAAAACACACAAGTCAGCAATTCTCATTGGGAATACAAAGATTTAGACGGAGCAACGATGCGGGCCAATTATAAATAATATTTTTCAATCTTATAATATTTTCAATATTTATTTATGTCAGCGATACATTTTTTTGTAGTGTAAGCAAAAAATCCAGGCTAAATGAATAACAAACCAAACAACGTATACTTGACGTACGGCGTACGTTCTGAAGTATAGTATGTGGACGTACGTCGTACGTCCACTGGTGCTGAAAGGGTTAAAGGGCTTAGTTTCCGAGATACAGGGTGTTAAAAGTTTGAAATCAAAATTAAAAATTTGTCATAAATCAGAAACGCCTCCAAATATTTTTTTCAAATTTGGTGACCAATATGCTCTTAAAGAAAGTAATATTTTGACGTAAACTGACTTTTGAAAAATTTAACCAGTGGCGCGCTATCAGGGTTTGTGGCAACTTTTATCCCCCTAGCTTTTACGCCACTGGAACAAATTTTTTTTTTATTTTTTAAAATTCTCTGTTCATTTTTAGGTAAAAAAGTAATAACCTTTTATGGAGCTAAAATGAACGGTGTTATAGGTATTTGATTCGGAACAAAAGTCTGCAAGTACTTAGATAATTCACAAATTATGATTTGTTGTGTAATTTGCCCGTCGGCGTTTTGCTAAACAAGTAAGTATTTGCTTTTAATCCATACTATTAATTCGATTTCGAATAATAACTAAGCGTTAGGCGTTAGTTGAAAAAAGAATACATGCTATTTCTGAGATTTTCTGAGAACTTGATAAAAGTAAAAATCACAATAACGCAAAAGCTATCAAAATTAAATTCAAACAAATGTATTAGATACAACAATAACAAAATTGACAAAATTACAATAGTTATTCAAACTGTCGGCCGTTTACTTGTAAGCACGTTCTACACCGTTTTCTCATTGAAAAACGTGTTTTTGAGAATAACTCCGGATTGGACTGAATGAGTTCTGTCGCAGCTTGAATTCTCGCTATTAGATCTTCTTCAGTTTCAACGATGGTTTCGTACACTAAGGACTTCATGTAGCCCCAGATAAAAAAATCGATAGGGTTTAAGTCGGGTGACCTTGGAGGCCAACATTGGGGTCCACCCCGACCAATCCATTTTTCTCTAAATCGTCTGTTTAGGAAATTTCTAGCACTTGCAGCAAAATGAACAGATGCCCCATCGTGCTGAAACACCGTTCATTTTAGCTCCATAAAAGGTTATTACTTTTTTACCTAAAAATGAACAGAGAATTTAAAAAAATAAAAAAAAAAAATTTGTTCCAGTGGCGTAAAAGATAGGGGGGATAAAAGTTGCCACAAACCCTGATAGCGCGCCACTGGTTAAATTTTTCAAAAGTCAGTTTATGTCAAAATATTACTTTCTTAAAGACCATATTGGTCACCAAATTTGAAAAAAATATTTGGAGGCGTTTCTGATTTATGACAAATTTTTAATTTTGATTTCAAACTTTTAACACCCTGTATCTCGGAAATTAAGCCCTTTAAGGGTTTATGTTCCCATATCAAAATTCATCAATTAACGAGAGCTCTCTGGGGTAAAGCGTTGTCGGTCGAATATAGTAACACCCTGTATTTGAACAAACATTTCCCTGAATTTTGTCATCATATACTTATCGTTACGTGTGAAATAGTTAATTTATATTTTAATACTACTAACTACCTAGTATTTATCCCAAATCTCGTTTGCATCAAACAATACTCACATACATATTTTATGGTAAAATGGACTGTGTAGGGGAGAAATTTATGTGTCAAATTATTCTTTACTAGTCCGGTCAATTTAGACATTCGAAGGTGCATAAAATCCCAACAAGCTGAAAATCAGTAAAATTGTTCAAAACATAATTATAAATAATATTTAAAAGTTCCCTATCATTCCCGTGTATGGAAAAAATTTTATTCAAGGTCAAAGGTCAAGAAAATGATTTTCAGCAAAACGGTAAGTTTTATCATGAAAGTACCTTAGACAAAAATTGTAGATCATAAAATTATCTATAAAAAATGTATTAATACTTTTTTTCCTACGAGCCTCCGTTTCTGAGATATAACGATTCAAAAAGTTATAAAAGTTGTTATCGTCATAATATGCACACGTTTCCACGCCACCAATGAGGTAGTGTACTTAGCGCGTTTTTTTTAACGTGGTTTCCCCAGTAGGCCTACTCCACGGGTCAGTTGTGATCCTGTTTAATGTGAAACTATTGCAAAATAACGAAAATTTTCAAAGATTGGAAAAGATAAAAGCGATGTAAATTAAAAAAAAGTGGTGAAGTTCATTCGCCTGATTCGTAAGGTTGAAGTTCTTCTTGTTCTTCTTCTTGATCTTCTTCTTGTTCTTCTTGTTCTTCTTCTTCTCCTGCTTCTTCTTCATCTTCATTTTGGATGCAAGTAAATTGCGTCAATAGCGATGTATCGCATGACACTTCGTCGGAATCAAACGAATCCTCCATTGTTTGTGATTCAACATTAGAGCACGACCGGCCTTGACAATTTGTGCATGCCAGAGACAAAACAGTCCGACTTTTTTGCAACCATATTTAGCACTGCATCCCTTTTTGCAGTTGCAAAAAATTGTGTTCAGCAGTTTTTCCGGCGCAGGTGGGAGTAAAGTTTGAATTGGCTCTAATATATTGTTGACCAACTTCCAACTCCAGTCTGTAGGGTCTAGCTGATAACCAAGCCACACTTGAACTTGGTAATATACCCGAAAAAGATGTTGATGATATAATATAATATAATATATAATATATATAATATATAATATATTTAATATATATATATATATATATAAAATATATAATATATAACAACTCTAGAGATGTCGTACTCATGCATATTATGACGATAACAACTTTTATAACTTAATAACTTTATAACTTTTTGAATCGTTATATCTCAGAAACGGAGGCTCGTAGGAAAAAAAGTATTAATACATTTTTTATAGATAATTTTATGATCTACAATTTTTGTCTAAGGTACTTTCATGATAAAACTTACCGTTTTGCTGAAAATCATTTTCTTGACCTTTGACCTTGAATAAAATTTTTTCCATACACGGGAATGATAGGGAACTTTTAAATATTATTTATAATTATGTTTTGAACAATTTTACTGATTTTCAGCTTGTTGGGATTTTATGTACCTTCACTCTCATTTTTTGGTCTAGATTGACCGGACTTATTCGTGTCTGTCATATCCATTTTAAAACCAATCATCATTAGATTTTCTTTTTCTATCTATTTCTAATTTGTTGTGATACTTCTGAGTTGTTTGATATCTCCTTTTCTATTTTTTCATACATTTTCCTCAGGTTCTTATTTTCTTCTTATAGTGTTTGAATCTTCTCCCTAAATTCTTTTACTTCTTCCTCATTTCTTTAGTTTCAGTTTTCATATCACTTATTTCTGTTTTCATCTCCTGCATTAGTTCCAGAATTTTATCTTTTTTTTTTGTTGTGTTGGAGTTTTCATTATCTTTCTATTTTTTTGCAAAGGGTGTTTTGGTACTTTGTACCTCTTGTCCATCGAATGGCTCTTCATCATTAACCGGTTAAGTGGTTGTTGTAATAGGACCAGTGTCTTGCGCATGCTAGTGCCAGACTCAATTCGGTAATTAACACCTTTGTTCTTTAATGTTAACTTGGTGTATTTTATTGAATACTAGTATGTATTTTTAAAACTATTATTATAATTGGAATATAATTATTTTAAGGCAGCTTTTCACTACGAGATATATGTATATATTACATCTTGAAACATACAAGGTGTACCAATCTTAAGGCAAAGTGTAATAACTCTCTTGTTCTTATTGATATCAAAACTTTTGTAAACGGAAGTGGTAGAGAGATTTACAATAAAATTTAAAATTATTTTGAATTATATAGGGTGTTCCATATTTTCGATACGAATCAAAGTTTTTTTTAAATGGAATACCTTGTATGTTTTTACATTTTCATAAACCTCTTGAGGAGCTGATGTATCAGATTTCATGTCTATTATGTTTAATAAAGGATCTACAGCCACCTGAAAACCATATTTTTTTGAATTTAGATGTCTGTAACCACTTCCGTTTACAAAATTTTTGACATCAATAAGAACAAGATATTGCATTTTGTCGTAAGATTGGTACACCATGTATATTTCAAGATATAATATTATATTATATCCTGTAGTCAAATGCTGTCTTTTTATAGTTTTACTTATAGATTTTTTGCAGGTTTTCTTTACTACTAGTTGCACTTAACTTTAGAATTTATTAGTTAATTTTTACCGGCTAATTTTCGATTTATTAACCTTGTCATAATCACACTGCTTGAAATACAAATAATTAATTGATATGTAATTACAACAAGCTACTATCAAACGATAAACACCTAGCCAAACCACGGCATGTATCAAGCTTTTAGTTGTTGTTCTTAATACTCAAAATTACTTGTAACTGTAACATTTACATACATCAAATGCTTTTTAAAAATAAAATTATTTTTAAAGTACTTTTTCGTGATTATATTAAATATAAGGTGTTCTATTTAAAATACCAAAGAACCATGTGTGTGTGTTTTGCGTCACTCTGTACACAAAACAGAAGAAACCAAAAAGTTGATTAATTATAATAAAACTAAATTATATCGAAAATACTTTCCAAGAAAATATTAACTCTTTGTTTTTTTTAAATATACGACGTCAACTTCAACGAGTGTCGCTCTATGTTTTATATTTTATTTATTATATTTAGAAGCAATCTTACTTATCCAATTCAAAACAAAATATTATCTTTTAAAACCTATCTCCTAAACGTTTATAGGGGTGAGTAAGTAAATTCTCAATTTATAGTTCAAATAACAAACGTTTGTATTTTTTGGACAAATTAAAAAGTTATACAATTTAATAAAATTTATCAACCCATTTAATAGTGTAGTGTCAATCTTTGGATATTATTTAAACTAATCAGACGTTAATATGTCGTAAATATCCGCATAAAAAGTTTTAAGAAACAAATTTCGTCTTTTCTTTGGTTTAGGTACATAAATTAGTGTTCTTAGTATTCTAAGTGATTATTAAAACCTTCAACTTGGTTGTTAGCCCACTCACAGCAACTATACTTATTTTGGTATGCCACTTGTATGTAAACAGAAAATAATAAGATGATATTACAACTCTGCTGTTATCAGTCTTCAGTTAAATGTTATTTACGGTTTAGCAAATTTAGTTCGGGAAACCAAATGGCCAAAATGTTTTTAAATAGAAGTCTTCTAATTATAAACAAAGATTTACTGTAAGTTTTAAAAATACTATTTATTTATTATATAATTAAATTTTTGCGAAAAAAATATCTCTTATATGTATTTCATTTTATTTATCACATACAAGTAAATATTGCTTCTGTGATTATCAGTTTATTTGCAATTATTTCGTACTTAATTATTCAATGTACTGTTGACGTGAATAGACTTATTATTATTATTATTTTTATACAGTCTTTAAAAATTGAAGTATAATAATATCTATGGGTGGAGGAACATAGAAACGTATAAAAGGTTTGGACTATTTTTCATGTCAAATTTGGTTAGGAGTTTTCAACAAGAGCCGTAAGCGAGTGATGTAAACCAAACGAGGGCATAAAACGTTTCTTCGATGTATTGCACACACTACTACTTTAACATTAAACCGTAGTCTTTGAGTTCGATTCTTTCGATTTGTTGTACCTGAAACGTATCAAATATTAACAGTCATGTGGTTTGTTTCACTACGTACGGTTTTAACTCTACGGAAAGTACGAATTAGGCAACTGTTCACACTGTACAATTTTTCATCACAAGTTTTTACCTTCAGTTCTTGTGTAGTGCTGGTTTGATGGTTCGTAAGCAAATTACTGCATTATCGTAATACTAGCCATTTTTTTACCATTTCTATTTACCTGATTTATATCTTCTCGCCAATGCAATAATTTCGGCGTTCGAATTTTTACTGTACGGTCAAACCGTACAATTCGACCATTCGACCATTCGACCATTCGACCATTCGATATTTGGGTTACCAAGTATTCCAATTCTCACAATTATTCAATTTATGCTAACTCTGCTCTCATAATTATTAGTCAAAGCAAAACATGTTCACAGCCATGTATTCATTTTTTACCAGAAATTACGTGGGCTCAAATAGAAAAAAAAGCTAGAAAAATCTCCATTAAGACATACATTGACTGCATGCCCTTATGTCCTTCCTATCTTTGAACTTAAATTACTCAAAAACGGTTATATTTTCAAAGGAACTAGATAATAATGTTTTAAGCAGAATACTTCAGAAAACCATGTATTAATATTTGTTTAAAAAAAGGCTAAAAATACCCATCCCGTTTCATTTTAGTAGAGAACTAACTGTTTTTGTTGGCAAAATTTCGCCCTTTAAGGGTTTAAAGTTGTGTGTTAAATAATTCGTATTTATTTCAAAACGTTTCTTATTATAAATATTTTTACAGATTGCAAAAGTAGGAGTATAACAAAAGTATTGATCTCAAGTAATACTTAATGTTTCTAAATAATCTGTTGAATAATGAGACAAATATTTAATAAAAATTAACAAATTACTGTCACCAATGTTTCTAAATATTAAAATTTTGTTCCTATTCCACAAAATTAAATATTTAGAGAAAGCTCAGAATAATAAACAAATATTGATGCATATAAAAATGAATGCTTTTATCCTGATAATATTGTTGAATTAATATAAACACAATAGCCTTATGTTCCAGAAAATAACAAGATAAAACTATTCTCCGATAAAATATGTCAAAATATAATTATTCTTTCTTCAGTTTTATTCTATTTTGTTGTTCTGTTCAAAGATTGCTACAAATGTTATTATGAAATAATTAGAAAAAATTTGTTGACCTAGGAAAATTTATAGTTAATTGTCACAATATTATACAGGGTGTTTCAAAATCCCAAACGTATACTAGTGGATAGCTTTCGTAAAACAATGAATATTTTGTCAAAATAACTTTTCTTAGAGATCCCCTGTTTACGAGATACAAGGCGTTAAAAATTCAAAAATGAAATCAAATATTATCTGTAATGCAAAAACGACTTGAGATTTTCCATAAAATATACTTCATACTATTTTTTTCAACAGCGTGCTGTTAGGGTTCTAGTTCCATTTCCCCCCCATTTTTTACGCCACTGACTAAGTTTAAATTTTTGAAGAAATGTTTGTAGATTTTCTGATCTTTCCTCATTAAAAAAACGCATAACCTTTGATAGTGCTAAAATGAATGGTTTCCAGACTTGTTTTCAAGAATCTTAAATCATAAAGTTATAAATTTCTCTGAGTACATTAATTGAAATGTTAATTTCAAGTAAAGTTTTAAATCACTGATTGCTCTCATAAAATAATAAATATATAGTGATTTTCAAAGATCAACCGTTTACAAAATACAGAGCGTTAAAACATAAACAAATGGGGCTTTAAATCATAACACTCTCGGCGCAGGGAATAAAAAGAAGTTAATACCAACAAATTAATCTGTTTATTAACTAATAACTAATACATATCAGAAGTGTAATACTCTTTATAGTTTTTAAGAAATAGAATAATCTTGTCGCCCCTCCTCTCTTCTATATTTTAGCCTCTAAATGTTTAAATAACTTTCATTTTATTTACAAAAACTGTTCAAAATGTCTAATTTCTACATTCTCGTACATGATTCTTCATAGTAAGAATAATCTAACGTTTTGAAAATTACTTTCTCCACGACCATTAGTGGAATGTGTTAATTCCAAAATAATTTTTAATAATAGAATGCAAACATTCTCACTCTTGAGAGAGAATATTTATTCCGAAACATTTGCTTTTTATGTGATTTGCATGTATTTTCATTCCATAACAAGTGATGGATCGACAGCCATGGCTCTCAAAACTGTCAATGTCAAATGCGCAGATGCAAATGGCGGTGTTGTTTTAATTTCAATCAAACAAATTTTAATTCAAATAAAATAATAAGTGAAAAATTGAGTAAATTTCTGGTCCTGGAGAAAGTATAGTCTGTAAAGTTAATTTCAAGATATTTCGTTGACCTGCCACTTGCATTCAGAGAACTATTAGTAAATCCGTCGGTAGGTGGTCGTTAATCCAAACAAATTAGTACAGGATGGTATTTAAACCCCTAATAATTGTATTGCTCGAAGCGCTTGAGCGTCACTAGTCACTAAATTCCTGGCAAGTAAGTAATCTTATCTTGAAATCAACTATAAATTATTTGATACTCGTGTTTCCTCACTCTCGCTAGCGTTCGTATTCGAAATGTTCCACTCTTATCGAATTTTTTTCATTCTAACCTTGTTACAGAATATACTATTCTTTAGTCGAAAATTCTTCTAAAACTGCATGTATTCTTGCAAGAAAATTTTGTTCATTCTAAACGGCTGTACTATACATAAGCTCTTTCATGACTTCCCATAGATATAAATCCATTGGAGTTAGATGTGGAAATCCAGGAGGCCAGATAATAGGCTCCCCACGACCTATCCATTTCTCTGGATATTATGTATTAAGATAATGTCTAACATTGGCAGTGAAGCGGGCTTGTTGAAACCACATACAGGTTTACGAAATATTCTCTAGAATTTAATTCAAAGGTTCTCTCAAAAAATAAAAATAAATATTTCCACTCAGCTTGTTAAGTAACAAATGGAGCCAAAATGCAATCACCTATTATGCCAGGCCAAAGATTTACAGAAAATGTAAATGGATTTATTAAACTTATGGATAGCGAAAGGATTTTTATCCGCCCATACCTGATTATTTTCACTATAAAAAATACCTTCTTTTGTAAATTTGCCTTCATATTGAAATGAAAGAATTTTGACTTTACATTCGGAATTTTTGAAAAAATATCATTTTAAACTATTTAATTGATCGATTGAGAAAAATTTACAAAACTAAAAATATCTGGAAAACCGTTCATTTTAGCACTATGAAAGGTTACGCGATTTTTTATAAGAAAACATTAAAGACTCTAAACAAAATGTAAGATTTCTAATTTCGTCAGTGGCGTAAAAAATAGGGAAGGAAAAGTGATCTCGAACCTCTATAACACGCCAGTGGAAAAATTTTTCGAAATGTATTTTATGGCAAAATATTTCTTCCTTAATATTCTTATCGTAGCCCAAATTTCAAGCAAAATTTTGAAGTCGGTTTTGCGTTAAGATCAATATTTGATTTTGCTTTTTAATTTTTAACGCATTGTAAATCGTAATCGGAGGACCTTTGAGAAAGTGCTATTCAATGGTAGAAGCTTGGGACACGAATTTTGAAATACCCTGTATAAAAGAACTAGGATTTTTCATCAGATTGTCGCATGAGCCTCATTTTATATACTAATTTATCCTCTTCCCAAATATTGGGTCTGTTGAGTCAAAGTTCCATATTTAAAAGCTAAATATATCAAGTTTGAGACATTATTTATATTTAATATCTACTGATTTTTTATTTTATTTAAAGTTTATTCATAGTATTTCAATTTTAAGGAAAAGAACAATTAGCACGAAACAGAGTTATTATCATGAACCAGGAGAGGAACCCTTGAGAGCATTGACTCTCGGGCAGATCTCAGAAATAGCAAGTATCGATTATGGCAGTAGACCTGCAGTTATATCCTGCCACCAGGAAAAACAAATTACTTTTAGGGATGTCCTGGAGGAAGCGGATCGTTTAGCAGCCGGATTTACTAAACTGGGATTTCAAAAAGGAGACAAAATTGGTTTATGGGCTCCAAATTTGCTCGAATGGTATATTTCCTTTGTTGCTTGTGCAAGAGGAGGTTTCATTAGTGTAAGTAAAATAGTTAAAATGTTTAAGTAAGAAACTATGTATTATATCTATAATATTTATGTTTTAGGTTGCCATGAACCCCTATTATCAACCTAAGCAAGTCGAATATATGATTAAGAAAGTAAAGATGAAAGGTTTAATTTGTGGAGATGTATTTAGAAAACAAAATTTCTATAATAGTTTAAATGAAGTATGTCCAGAATTAATTAATTGTAAGCCTGGAAAGATATCCAGCAGAACAGTACCCAGCTTACAAAGCATTGTTCTCATCACTAATGAAAACAAAAAGTAAATAAACTATTTAAAATACTTGATATAGATTCCTTTGAGTAGCTGACTGCCCTAGAATTAGAAACATTTGCCTGGCTTGACTTTAGTAATAGTACAATATGTATACTGCTCTTTCCCCTTGTTTCCCTGTTGTTAATATATATCCTGCCAGAAAGCTGCTTGTTAGTTAATTTTTTTTTTGGAATTTAAATATTGGTTGATTGGTAAGCAAATAAAGTAGGATTATGCTTCAGATACAACGTTTTCCTTTCATTAATAGGCTTGTTTGTTTGCCTACACAACGGATCTGCTCCAAAGGTGACCATAGGTGACCATTGGATGAAGGTGTTTATTGGTAGCAATGACCGGTAGTGTTCTACTCCTATATATAATAGCATGAGTGTGTTGTTTTAAATGTACCTATCTAGCTGTAGACTATGATTGCTTTAGCCAATCTGCTTTTCGTTGTCTTTGATCCATTTACACTCTAGTCACCACCTACGAACGTTGTTGTAACGTAGAAGGATGGAATTTGTAGACATTCTCAATTGAGTTTAGACTTGATTTAATCTATTGATTGCTTCTCAATGTTTTTACCTCTTTCCGAGAAAATATTTGAATTATGTAGTAGAAAGGAGAAATAATATTCATATTTGTCTGCTTTTAAATGATTCGGGTTGGTCATTTATTGTCAAAATAATGGGTTAATGCCATTAATTGAAGAATTGATACAATTGGCTGAAATTAATGTGACCAATACTAATTGGTAATCGTAGGGTTGTTGTTATTTTAGTTATACGGACAATAATAATATTTGGCTATTTTGTCACATTAATCGTGTTTTATTGTTAGTAGAACCTTGTAATGGTAGCAACGACTTCAATCGTTACGTCATCTATGTAATAATACTTTTGAGTATCGTTGTGTTTTTGAGGTGACTACTATTTTATCACAAACCAAGATCAAATTATGTAGAGTATATAACCATTTTATTAATTGGCATTTATTACAATAAATATTCTTTTATTTTGTTTGCAGGGGAACATTCAAATATAGCGACATTTTAAATTTAGCGGATAATAGTAGTGTACAACAAGTAAAACGAAATCAAAATAAAATACACATAGATGATCCTTGCAATTTGCAATTTACTTCTGTAAGTATATATTTTGCTTTTACTTAAATATAGATCAAAGTTACAGAATCCGGAGTTGGGGCCTGAATTTATGAGACTAAAGAGAGGTAATATAAAACCACCTTAGACTAGGTCAGCAAGCAGAGGTAATTGCTATGTACTAATATCCTGTGTAGAGGAATTGATAAAACGAGGGGCAAGAAACTAAAGAAACTGAGAAGTACTATTTCCGGAGGACACCGTACTTTTTGAGATATTACTTAACGTTTCGACGTCTGTTATAAGCGGCTTTTTCAAGAGGTGAGGTACGCAACTCAACTACTCAATGTACCCAGAGATAAAACACATCTCGAGCAGAAGATTAATGGGGACGAATTTATATGGTGATGTCGTCACTGGATCCTACCAGGTCGGTGGGAAGTTTGATTTTAGAATCTTCCGTTCGTAGAAATATGGAGGTTGTACTACAGTGTCATCAAACAGAATTTGACGACATAAAATATTTTTTATTTATCGGATACAAAAATCCCATATCCAAAAAACTAACTCTAATTCAAAAACTTAGACCCCAAAACTTCCCCTTCAGAACCTCAACTCCAAGCTCCAAAAGTATCTCTACATACATTTCCCTCGTCAAAGATCGTATTGATAAAAGCCTTCATATAGAAGGAATCTGTATTTCATACAAATCCCAGTACCATCGGAAGATTTGAGAAACAGTCAAAATACTAAAACATGCAAATCATATAAACAGAGAGAATTTGGAATAAAGTCACTTTACCAGTCACTCTAATTTCAGGATAAACCCCCACCTCCGACCTGGTATGGTTCTCTGGCCACATTGTGTGTATTTTCGTCCATACTAATCTTCCATTTCAGAGGTATTTTGCATCTGTCTACGTTTAGTAGTTGATTTACCGTTCACATCTCACCTCCTGCAGAAGTTGCTTATAACAGGCAGCGAAACGTGGACTAATTCTCGCTAGTCTCCGGAAGCGTAATCTTCAGATTCATTAGCCGTGGAAACCTACAAACTTCATTAACAAAAGAAAAGTCTTATTATCAGTTTTTGAAAGAATAACTAGATAGATAGAACCTTTCCAGCTTCGTAACAAACGAATCAAAGACATCGAGATGGCTGATAAACTAGCTAAGCATCGAGATGTAGTTCCTCATAAGATACAATTCCTTTTGCATTTTGCGAAATGTATCATTAAGGCGCAGATCCATTAGTGGATAACAAATCAGGCGTTACGTTAGTCTCAAGAAAATCGAAAACAGAGACATGCTAAACTATTTCTAATGAAGTTATTAGGTACACTTCATGCTTGGCATAGAACAACCTTTGTAAGTGGTGCATATACAACCTACGTAGACGGTTACAGCTAGATTTCAGTACACGAAGGACCACCATAGATCTTCAAAGGTCCAAGTTTTTAAGGACAGAACACCACTTCAAACAAAATCTGATTTAAATTAGATCCAAAATTCAATATATACGTCGTTTTCAAAGACTTTTTTTTAATATAAGATTTAATTATTATGAGCAATGCAAATTGGAAACTAATTTAATATGAACATTGTTGATCATATCACAATATTTTTAGGGAACCACAGGAAATCCTAAAGCTCCAGTTCAGAGTCATTTTAGTATAGTTAATAATGGTTATTTTATTGGAAAACGAGCTGAAGTTCACAAAAAACATCACAAAATATGTCTACAAAATCCATTTTTCCACGTTTATGGAACAGTCGTGTGCATCAGCAATTGCATAAACTATGGAAATACAGTAGTTTTGCCATCTGTCGGGTACGATCCAGAAAAAAATTTAACAGCAATCGCCAAAGAACGGTAAGTAAACATGTTAAAATTTCAAAAATGTATTGCTATTTCATTAGCACTTTTAAGTGGTGATACTTTAATTATTTGAAGTCTATTCAAATGTAAAGCATTTGAAAACATATTTCTAGATGTAGTGTGATTTTTGGAACACCAACAATGTATGTAGATCTAGTTGCGGCTCAGAGAAGAAGGAAAGAAAATATTAATCCCGAACTAGCACTATCTGGTGGTGCACTGTGCCCATCACAATTATTCAAAGATATGTTGCAAATTCTTAAAGTTAATAAAGTTAAGGTACTAATGTTATTATTTATTCTTAATCAAAGATTCAAGAAATACTATTAATTTCTTTCAAGTTGTTATAACTTATTCTTGAAATTTTAATCACTACAGATATAAATCATGTATTATATTTGGTTACTAGTTACAACAATGTTATTATTATGTAAGTATATTATTAATTTATAATTAGATGACCTATCAATATCTTGTAGTCTGTTTATGGCTCGACAGAAACCACTGCTTCAGTTTTTTTTTCAACTGAAAATGACAGTGAACATCAATCTATCAGTACTGTAGGAAAAGTTATGGATCACATAGAAGCCAAAGTGATTGATGAGAAAGGCTACATAGTACCTACAGGTGTGCCTGGAGAATTATGCGTTCGGGGTTACACCAACATGTTAGGTTATTATGGAGACGAAGCTAAAACTAAAAAAGTAATAGATTCAAATGGATGGCTACACACGGGGTAATTTGAATTTCTTGAGATGGTATTTTTAATTTCTTAAACTAATAATTTATTTATATGATGGTAAAAATATTATAACTTCATTAGAAAATGAAAAAAATGTTTTATATTTTGCAGAGATCAATTTATTTTGACTGAAGATGGTTATGGTAAAGTTGTGGGAAGAATAAAAGATATGATAATTAAAGGTGGAGAGAATATTTATCCAAAAGAATTGGAAGAATATTTAGTAACTCATCCAGATGTTTTGGAGGCTCAAGTAAGTTGCCGATATTTTAAAAACTTACTGTGGTGAAAATAATTTATTTGCAAAAATTAAATTCATCTTTCCTATTTTTAATTTATTTTGTTATTTAATAAAATAATTCTGCTAAACTTATGTTAAGTCATAACCGTAACAAAATAATTTTTTTAATAAAACTTCCCCTGTTTTTTATAGAATATATAAATTTTTGTGTTTTTAGGTGGTGGGTTTGCCACATGATAGACTGGGGGAAGAAGTATGTGCATGTCTTAAAACAAGAAACGGTATTCAACTAACTGTAGAAGAAATATACCAGTATTGTAAAGGAAAAATGGCAAATTTTAGTATACCAAGCGTTGTCCATATTATGGACTCATTTCCCGTTACGCCGTCTGGAAAAATACAAAAGCACAAAATTGTTGAAAGAATTGTCAATAAAAATATTTGATATATAGTGTATTTCTACAATAATTTGTGCATTGACCAATTTAGTAACACATTAGAGAATGGATAAGTAGGCACTATTAGTGAAGTGAACGAATATAATGTCATATCTACGTTGTATAAATATTCCATCAATACTCTTTTTTTAAATTTCGTAATAATTTGTTAAATATAAATTAGAGTTCTCATAAAACACTTAATTAACCTTCAACCCACTAGCATCATGAGAAGCCTGTGTTTTTTTCACGAACGACACCAAACTCAAACGCCAATATTTTTTTGTATGTATTTATATACTACTAGGTCGATCGAGAACTTCACCAGCAACAAGTTTCTTCAAGGCAACGCAGATACGAATAATTCGTTTTCAGTAATAGAGAATCTATAATTCTTATGTCTTCATATAACACTGAAGTCCAGATATAATTCGAAGATTGTGTCGACACTATTCAAGAATAACCACAATTTTGCTCTTCAAAGAGTTCTGAATTCGAGAGGAGCAAATTACAAATTTCTCTCCAGTACAGTATAGTTTTCCTCTCTCTCCATTTTGATAGGAAATCATTGGCCATACTCTTAAAAATGCCAAAGAATTCTTTTGTGATGCTGAATAAGGTCATTTTGTATAATATTGATATATGTATATGTGGACTGTTTTTTGCTCCTAACTCCCTTGTGGTCTGATTTTCATATCAGCGTCACTGGATTGTGACTACTGACGAGATTTAGGGCTTATTTGCAGTTTTAAAAAAGTAATTTTTGTTAGAACTCGTTAATTTACGAGGAGCTTGATATTCTAACAAAACTTTAAAGCAAAATATTGCAGTCAGTGTGCGTTTTGCTAACTATGTTAACATCATCAGAAGAAAATGTTTTTATACTCTCAGGGAATTAGACGTGAAAGGTTCTAGTCGACAATATAATTTAAAGAGCTTCTTGGCAGGAAATAGTTGTCCAATTCTTTAGCTGGTAATTCGATGATGAAGATTAAAATATTATGGTAAACGAGTCAAGATTGATTTATATTTTAATTACAGTTTTTTTGTTGAATACGAGTTTTTCTCATGCTTTGGGAAAAGGATGGTATCCCTTTCTCAGTTATTACTTCTTTGAAGACCGCTGCATTTCAATATTTCGCTGATAGAATGGTATAGCAGCTGTCACTAGTTTTCCTAAAAATGTAGTTATATTTATTATAGGCTTGGTATCACTTGTTTGCGACAGAAACTAGTATGAAATCTCTTAAACGATTCCTAATTTTGCGACAAATAAGAAACGGATTTTCCTGTTTTAATGTTATGTGACAATATTAATTTGAAATTGAAGAAACTCTGAAATATTGGCCAAAAATGATGGATAATTTTAACGTAAAACAGTAATTGCAGTAAGACATGTAAAGATGTGACCTACATTCTCCAAACAAAAACATGCATCTGCGTACACATCTTGTCAAACAATGCAATTGTTCAACACTTGAGTGTAAAATTTCTTGATTATCTGTTAGGCTGTTTAATATGTATTTTATTAGTTGATTTATTTACATAAATACAAGGATATTGTGAATATAATTAATTATCATTTATAAATTCTTAATCTTAGAAACAAATTGTGTCTTCATCGTTAGGTGAATACTTAGTTTTCTGAAATCTATTACTTAGTACATCTTATATAGAACATAATGTCGGATAATATGAGATTGGCAAAAGGTCCAACAGATAAACCACTAATTTCTGCAACATTGGGAGACCTTTTGGACGACGTTGTTGCGAAATATAACAATAAATCTTTTATTATATCAAAACATCAAAATCTAAGCGTTACTTATGGAGAGGCAATAGCGGAAGCCGAAAATTTGGCACTAGGATTGCATCAAATAGGACACAAAAATGGAGATAAAATTGGAATAATTGCTAAAAATTCATTAGAAGCATTTGTGACCAATCTTGCATGTATTAGAGGTGGATTCGTAGCGGTAAGTTTTATTTTTCATAAATTAAAACAATTTTTTTGAATATTGATTTATAGTTTTGTCTAAAAATTTGATTGCTATAAATAAACCCAATAAATACATAACTAAATTTGTTCTACAAAGACATATTCCTCCTATATGAATAGTATCTTTTTTTAATATACAATCTTACCCAATCTCGATCCCTTGAATTTCGTTTTCTGATCTGCATCTGACTCAGAAAGGTACTATTATTCGGCTTTTACTATTGAAACATTGAATAAAAACATAAAAAACACCAATAAAGTTATTATTGCTTTTATTTCGTTTTTCAGGTGAAAGTTGCTAAATATTTGTTTAGATCATTTTTATTTATAAAATTTTGTACTTTGATTTGACAATGACAGATTTATAAAAGGATAAAAATCATTGCAAATAATATAATAAATACTTTTCCAAAGATCGGAAACCTTCAATTTGATAATCCAAATGTTTTGTAAATGTAAGTTAATGACTTTTTGCTATAAGCCGACGTTATTTTCATTATTTTTGGTTTTAATAATTCTATTCAATCCTGATCTTACACGTATAATTTCTAGAAAAATTATTAAACGTAATATAAGTAGATAATAATTACTTATCAGTAATCGAAAAACACAACTTACGCGTACTACATAAAATCACAAACAAAGCAAAATAATATAAATAAATAGAATAAAGATTAGCTTTTTGATACGATTAGCTAAATAATTTTCTAAATAAGGCAAATACGTAAGGTATAATAAACAAAATCATTAATCAGATGCAATTTGTTTACTTTCATAAATTCAAACATTCTGTGAATTTCCAGCTAAAGATTTCTGTTAAATGATTTTATATTTATCATTTATAATAAATATAATTAAATTAAGTTTTGACCTTCAAAAATTCAAAAATATTTACTATATACCTATCATTTTTATTTATACATTAGGGATACTCTTTTTGATAGGAATATACGACATTGTTTTTATTTTACTTTGTTTTTACATTCTTTTTCTCAGTTGTCATTTTAACCACCTCCTCTTACACTTTATTGATCGACTTCTTCTCCTTCACTTACTTTTATTTAATTTACTCTTGTATTCCCGTCGATTATCCAAGAAGCAAAATCTAGTGTAGTAAATTTTGCTTTGGTTTTATTTATTTAAGGACAATGTTACACCTGAATATAACTTTCTTATGATTATAGCTTCGTCATAATGATTTTATCTTTCTTAGTTTACTTTTCTATTTTAATTTTTTAGTTTTGCGTTTAATATAATAAGATTTTGCTAGAATGATTCGTTAATTTTCGTAATTAATGCCATGTAATCATCAATGTATATCAATATCAATTGTATAATTTCTTCTCTGCAATGAGGAAAGAGCCTCTGATATTTAATGCCTAAATCTATATTTATTTGGGAAACATACCCCTTCTATTCCGATTTTTAGCACTTAAATTGCAGACAGCCATAATTTTGCCAAAAAAATCAAGTATATCAGAATTTTCAAAAAAACACGCTGAGTTAAAAGTATTTTCGTTTCACAATGAAACACTTTGATATCTCATTTAGTCTAGTCATAGATCTGAATGCATTAAAGCTTTATTTTGCTGTACTAGTATCTTAAAAACTTGTGAAAACCAATTACCAATACTGGATATAAAATAACATTTTAAAAAACATTTTTTTCTCTATTCGACATACCACCAAATTTGTATATAATCACCTAAATTTTTTTTGCCATATTAATTATAAGAAATAAATTATTTGGTGAATAATAATACTATGCTTTAAATATTTTTGCTAATAACTAAAAATCAAATCAAAATATAATTTTTTATTGAGTACACTTGTCCTTCTTGCATTGCCATTGTTAAGTTTTTAATTGTTATTTTTTCAGGCTAACTTAAATCCTGCTTCTCAACAACGTGAACTTGAATATTGTATTAACAAAGTAAAACTTGAGTGTATTATATGTGTTGACAAGTACAGAAATTACAACATGTTAGATATTTTGAAGAAAATTGTGCCGGAAATAGAGCATTCTGAAAACGGTATCATAAAGTCAAAACTTGTTCCGTCGCTTGAGTCCGTCGTTGTCATTTCTGATATCATTTACAAGTAAGATTAACAAAAGTTTTTATTCAAAACGTCACCACTTCCCTTTTGATAATTTGCAAGTTTTTTTTATTAGAATATCTAGTACACATTATTGCTTCTGTCACTAACATATTCAATCACTCACACTTACATTAAAAAAAACAAAGAGGCGCAATTCATATATTCTAATAATTATGGGAACAGTTCTAAATACTCCATTTTAACTTAACTGTTAATGTTATTATTGTTTTAGGGGCACATACAACTTTGAAGATGTAAAAGTTATAGGAAAACAAGTGTCAAAAGAACTCATCAAAAATATTCAGATCAATGTTGGCAGTAAGGATTTATGTATGATCCTATTTACATCGGCAAGTAAAAAAATAATAAGGATATTGCGTATTTTACGTCGTAAAGAATTAATTATTAATTCCTAAAATTTCAAATATATTCTTTCATTTTTTTATTTTTAGGGAACTACAGGTAATCCAAAAGCAGTAGGTTTGACTCATTATCAGATGTACAACTTTGCCAACCTCCTAACAGTTTCCCTGGGTTTGGATAAAAAGGAGTATAAATTTTGTTTCTATTTACCGCTATTTCACCTGTTCGGTCAAATGTTTATTTTATTTTCATTAAAATCTAGAGGACCATTGGTGTTGCCTTCATATTATTATAATGGAGAAGAAAATTTAAAGACGATTACTGACGAAGGGTAAGTGGTGAAGATCGGTAAAAACTTTATTTCAATAAATTTAATTAGAGTCTATACAAAAATAAAAAATAAAAATATTATTATATAATAGATCAATGTCCATAGTTCGTAGATTTTTGTTTCTTTTAAAGATTAAAAGTCGTTTATTGTATGCTTATATAACCCAATATTCCAGTATATTGGATCTTTAATTAATGTCTTATCTGCATTCAATTTTATTAATTAATTTTAGATGTACATTTCTAATGGGATCTCCCTCAATGTTCGCTGACCTTATAAAGCTGCAAAAAGAGAAACAGCTTCCCCTTGTTGTAGAACAAGCTGTAACTGGATCTTCGTTATGCCCTGACATAGTGTTAAGGGAAATAAAGGAAGTTTTAAATATTAAAAGCACTATCGTAAGTTTGATATACACTAACGCAGTATTGGTAAAAACAATTTGAAGTAAATTTTAGATTTTGTACGGCAGTACAGAATGCCTTCTGGTGTCATTTAACTGGATCAAAAACGATGAGGAACAAACTTCGACTTTAATTGGTAATATAACGGACCATTTAGAAGTAAAAGTAATTGACAATAAAGGAAATACTGTTCCATTAGGCACAGTAGGAAACTTGTGTGTAAGAGGATATGCTGTAATAAGAAAATATCTAGGGGAAGACAACAATTCCAAAGATTTTGACGAAGGCGGTTATTTCAAAACTGGGTATTTATAACAATATTTTAAAGATTTAAATAATCTAGTTTATTCGGGTGTCTTTTAGTGATGCAATATTTTTGGATAAAGATAAAAGAGCTCATATCTCTGGTCGCTTAAAAGACATAATAAATAGAGTAGGTGAAAAACTAAGCCCAGCAGAAGTTGAAGAAATTTTAGAAAAGCATCCAAAAGTTCTTGAAGCTGGTGTAAGCATTTCCTAAGAAAAAATAACCAAGTTCAGCACTGAGCGTTAAGAAATTTAATTTTTTTCAATACCCACATCTATTTATTCCTCCCATTCTATGATTGAATTATACGAGCATGAGCTGTTCAAAATGAAATTTTTTTGTAAACCTATTCACAATGACTGTTTATAACCTTTTTATGGAATCTGTCCATTAAAATGTAAAAAATAAAATGTACTTATCTTATAATTCCACGATTAAATCTTAATATTTTAAAATATTCTACTACAGTTGTTTCACAATAATTACGATAAAAAGTGTTAGAATAACCTGGAATTTTATGGTAAGTATATTTCATCGTTTACGTTTATAACAAACCTGTTGCTTATTTTCGTATTTCTTGAAAGAAATTTTGAACTTTGTTTTTCATTAGATAATCTCAAATTTATTTTAGATTTCTCCAAATACTTTTTTGCAAAGGAAAATTATCATACTACAAAATCCCTTCAAGGATTTATATCTTGGAAACTTTTCCAAAAACGAATTTAGGAAAACTGCAACGACAAAAACTTTTGAAGCAAATCAATAAACATGATATATTTTAAGTTAAAATTAGTAATAAAGAAAGAACCGAATTATAGTTTTTATATTTTTATTGTACCCTATCTTTTTGAATAAAGAAAAATTTAAGAACCTCTCCTGGTAATGTTAGCATAGTTAGCGAAACGTGCGTCAAGTACGTTCTTCTACGATTTTAAGGCCAGGGCAATAACTTACAGTCTTTATCCACAGTTTCGAAGGTCTGTAAGCACCATGTTATGTTTTATACGTAGATATATTTATATAAATGGCACATAGTGGTTGGCACGAATTCTGGAAAAAATGAATTTCTCTTTTCTGGATAGTTCGATTAACGATAAAAACCAAGAAGTTGTACTTGGAAGTTTAACGTATTGAGACTACAGACTACTATTGGAAAGGCTGACTGTTTTGCATAAGCAATGCCATTTCTGCAGTATCGTTTTTATATTAGAGTCATAATGAGGGCCAGTAGGATATGTGGTGCGCCTGATACTTTTTCCCAGGTTTGCGAGGGCGATCAACTTTTTCATTCCCTGTGATTTGACTATATCATGGGATCCAACCATTTTGTAAATCTTTGTCTAGATTTTTTAAGCCGTATAACAAATCCTTGATTTTTAGGATGAGGGAGTTAGAGGAGGAGGAGGAGAAGGCCCCTTTTGAATAAGCATCCAATGGCACGTAGTGAATTAGAAAAAATAATCCCCTTATGTATATTGAGATATAAATTTTTTTGTACAGCAATGAAAATGGTTTAGCATTCATCAGTGAAAATTGGGCCCGTAAAATTGTTTTATAAGTATCATCAACAAATAGGTTATAGACTTCGTAATAATACATATATTTTTTAATATCCAAATTAATTACATTAATTAATTAACACTCGAGTGGAAATAAGTGACAGAAAATTTATTATATGAGTCGATAAAGGGAAGGTACATAGAAACAGATTGGAAAGAAAAACTGATTGGAAAGAAATTCCTAATCTTCCAGTATATGGGATCTCTTGTCCGAGCTCATAAATGAATAAATGAGTTTTTAATCGCTTTGAAGACGTATTTAACCGATAACATTTTTTTGAAACGCGCTGCAAGTACAATTTGATTTGTTGTAGTGGTACAAGACTTTTATAGGTAATTATAATTAGTACACATAAGTCCCCAACGTAAAACATTTTTAGTTAAAACTTTAAATTGTTTTCACAACTATGTTTATTAAGTTACAAGAGGCTGGACAAACGAGATGTTTTTATATAAAAAAGAGTTATTTTCTAGATAAAAATAGTAATTTATTTGACTCAGTGTTGACTTCCGGTTTTAGTTCATTACTTTTATTTAGTATATCTAAATAACAGATAAGTTCATAATAAATAACAACATTATTATCTCTAAAGTTCAACTGTTAAACATTTCAAAATGTTTATTAATTTTCTTATCAGAGTCCCTTTTTTTTATTAGGGTTTTCAGCATTACTATTTAACATTCGATTTCTGAACAATTAGTAGTGTCATCAACTTGAGAGCGAATACTTCCGCTATCATGTCGAATGATTTGAGTTACGCTAAAGGTCCAACTAATAATACATTGATTTCTGCAACAATAAATGATCTTCTAAAAGACGCTTATACGAAATATGAAAGTAAACCTTTTATTATTTCAAAACATCAAAATAAAAGCCTTACTTATGCGGAAGTCATAGAAGAAGCTGAAAATTTAGCACTAGGTTTAATACAGATTGGTCTTCAAATTGGAGATAAAATTGGAATAATTACAACTAATTCTTTAGAAGCATTTGTAACTAATATTGCTTGTTTTAAAGGAGGATTTATAGTGGTAAGTTGTTTTCTACGATTAGTATATTTAAATTGTATTTAAGAAAATGTGACAATAATACCCAGACTGATGTTATTTATACAGATTTTTCCAAAGTGTTCGATAGACTTGATCAAGGTATTCTTCTTAACAAACTTATACAATTTGGGTTGTCAGAGTCTCTGTTACAGCTTTTTCATTTTTATTTACAGGATCGCACACAATTTGTTCAACTCAATGGATTCAAATCTGTCACATATACGGCTTCATCGGTTGTTCCTCAGGGATCAATCTTGGGTCCGCTGTTGTTTAATATTTTCATAAATGATATTACTATTGTTATTAATGTCAACTATCTATTATATGCCGATCATTTTAAACTTTATTGTACCATAAAATCTATCGATGATTGTGAAAATTTGTCTTTAAACTTAATTCAAGTAGTCGACTGGTGTAAATGCAATAATTTGTGACTTAATACGGCTAAATGCAATGTTATTTCCTTAACATTTATAAATTTAATTATTCTATAGACAGCGTTGCCATTCAACGACCCGAAACATTCTCTGATCTTGGGGTTATATTTTATTCCTCCCTTTCTTTTAACAATCACATCGACTCAATTATTGCTTCTGCAAGTCGTTTGTATGGCTTCATTGTCAAAACCTCTCGTGACTTTAGAAATGCTTCCATATTGAAAACTTTATATTATGTTTTTGTGAGATGAAAGCTGGAATATGCGTCCGTTTTATCAGTGTCATGTTGATCGGATTGAAGCAGTTCAAAGACGATTTTAAAATTTTGTAGGTTTCAGGGCCGATACTGTTTACCCTCCAATTGGTACGTCACATTTTGATTTGTTACAGCGGCATAATTTTTTTAGTTTGGAAAAAAGACGCGATTTTTATTACGTTATTCTAACTTGCAGTTATTGCATAATTTAATTGGCTGCCCTAAAACTAAAAATTTTCTGTTTTCGCATTCTGCGAGTTGAGTCAAGAAATCCAGGTATATTTTATTTAAGTGCCCCTAGAACTAACATTCTAAAAATTCTCCACTTCATACGACATGCAACACAATTAATACCATGAATTGTGACATAGACATTTTTTGTTGTACTCTATCATTCATTAAGTCTCATTTTTTTTACTTATAATATTCAGATATGATTATATTTTTATATTTATATTTTTAATGTAATTAAAATTGTTAATATAGCTGTATTCCCCTGCTCTCTAGTTGGGCCGAAAGCCCGTAGAGCAGTGTACAAAAATGAATAAATAAATAAATATGGGAGGTAGAAATACGAGTATCATTCCAGTAAATTCAATAGTAACCGTTCTGGCAGTCCTGATCGTATTCCTAGCGACACGTTATTAGTTTCTCTCTTGGTTAACTGGTCATATAGGTACATTAGTTATATTCGAAATCAATTTTCGAATAAAAAAAAGAAATAAAAGTCTTCTCCAAGGAGGAGAAGGTAGGTGAATATATCTAACTCACTGTTAAATAGGTACTTATCAAGAAATATTTGGCACACTGAATTCTTTTCCAAAAATATACCTCACATTTTAAATTGAATAATAAGATCATGTTGTTTTTTAATTCATTCATATAAATATCTTATTAATCAATAGTAATTAAAGCATGTGAAACAATTTTTGTTTTTAAAACAAAGATTTCTCCCTGCTTCTACCGATCTATATCACTAGTCTTAAGATAGCTTTTAATCTGTAATAATGTAAGTTAGTAATGGAACTTTGATTTTTTTTAGGTAAATTTGAGTCCTGCTTTACAACAACGAGAGTTTGAATATTGTATCAACAAAATAGGAATAAAATGTGTTATTTGTGTTGATAAGTACAGAAACTACAGTATAATAGATATTATAAAAAAAATCGTGCCAAAAATGGAAGATTCCGAAAATGGCATCCTAGAATCTAAAATTGTTCCATCTCTAACGGCCGTCGTTATTATTTCCGACATAATTTACAAGTAATTAAAATAATCATTATCACAAACTCATGTCCTCCTGATAAATTTTAACCCATAGTAACTTTATTGACTGGTTTTGTTATCGTTTAGGACATTCGGGACAAATACATAATAACAGTAATGTCGCAGCGACAAAGATGAAAATAAATTGAACCATCGTCTTTTGTCATAGGAATATTTTTATTACAGTTTATACAGGGTAGACCATATACCGTAGACGCGACGGTCCATAACTCCAGAACGGTTGATGGGATTTCAAATTTTTGACCACTAAAAAGTAAGGATAAGGACATGTAAGCTGTTATTACACAAAAAAGTACTCTTACAAAATTTTTGTCAAATGCACTGTTCTGGAGTTATGGACCGTCGCGTCTACCGTGACTCATTTTGCACTTTATATTCGAAATAATTTATAATACCGATACCTATTAAAAGTTATTGCAATTATTTTTTAAGATTAAGAGTATTGTTAAATAAAATACACTTATATTTTTTCTTGAATAAATTACATTAGTTATGTCGAACACAAAAAATATTCGCTTAAGCAATATAATTTTTTTATCGGAATTTTAAAATTTTTGTTTAAAATAAAACTTTGATTATTGTAGAAAATCTACGGACATTATCTTTTCAGTTTTAGCAAAATTTCAGTATTAAAACATTAACGGTAAATTATAATTCATAATATGAACACTTATCGTGAAGTAAGTTTTAAAAAGGAATCAGCTTTAAATGTTTCTGAGGAACTAATGATCAATTAAACTATTTTTTTTATCAGAGCATTAATTTAAACCTTATATTATTTTTTAGGGGAACATTTAACTACGAGCAAGTAAAATTAGCAGGCGCGCAAGAACCAAATGATATTATCACAACCATCCAGAACAAGATTAACTATCACGATATAAGTATTGTCTTATTTACTTCAGTAAGTAAAAACGAATATGATTAAAATTTTTAGTTTTACAGAAATACCAATATTCATAAATCTATTATTCAATCAACATTCTTATTATCAGTGCCAGTACTTAATCAGTTTAATATTGGTTACAAATCAAAGGTTAAACAATCAATTGTAGTTTACTATACTTATCCCATTATTTCAACTCGGTTATTTTGGAATATACTCAACAATTTTTATACATATAACATATTCGCGTATCTAATCATTACAACGTATTTTTTAGAATTTTAATCGTTCCATTCATAATTATTTTATTTATTTATTTATTTTTAGGGAACTACTGGTAATCCAAAAGCAGTAGGTTTGACTCACTATCAGATGTACAATTTTACCAACATATTAACAATTCGCATGGGCTTCGATAAGAAACAAAATAAATTCTGTTTCCATTTACCATTATTTCACCTATTTGGTCAAGCCTTTATTTTTTTATCTTTAAAATGTGGAGGACCACTAGTGCTGCCTTCATTTTATTATAATGCAGAAGAGAATTTGAAGATAATCAGTGAGGAAGGGTAAGAATTCAATTAATACCAATTTTTTAATCTCAAAAACGATTTTATGTAATTTTTCCTAAATGAATTTTTTTAGCTGTACTTTCGTTATGGGTCCACCAACAATGTTGGCTGATATTATTAGAGTTCAAAAAGAAAAACGTCTTCCTCTTATTGCAGAAGAAGCTATCACTGGCTCCGCCTCTTGCTCCGATGACGTTCTAAGAGATTTAAAGGAAGTTTTAAATATTAAAAGGACTTTTGTAAGTTACTAGTTATTTTAGGTTTACAAATCCTTTATTAACACTTTTTTAGAATGTGTACGGAAGCACCGAATCTCTCCTAGTGAGCATGAACATTATTGATAACTATGATACCCAAGTTTTAAATTTAATTGGGGAAATTACAGATCACTTGGAGGTAAAAATAGTTGACAGCAGCGATAATATTGTTCCAATAGGTACAGTAGGAAATTTGTGCGTAAGGGGATTCTCAGTGCTAAGCAATTATTTGAGTCAAGATGGTAAATCGAATGATATTGACAAAGATGGATGGTTTAAAACTGGGTAAGTATTTGTTATAAATATTTTTGCCTAATCAACTTTGATTAGCATTGAAAAGTTTTAATTATAAATTATGAATTACATAAGTTTTTAAAATATCATGATTCGGTTATAATGTTGATATATAACTGATCTTAATTTTTAAAAATTAGCTAGAAATTTTTTGATGAACACACAGACATGGATGGTTTTATTTTTTCTAGGGATGCAATTTATATGGACGTAAACAAAAAGGTTTACATTTCGGGTAGATTAAAGGATATAATAAACAGAGGAGGCGAAAAAATTAGTCCAGCAGAAGTTGAGGAAATATTAAAGACACATCCTGACGTTCTTGAAGTTGGGGTGAGTATTTGATAATAACTACTATTACTTTCTTAAAATATATAAACAATGAAATTTAAAAACTATATTAACATACGCCGATAGTGATATTTGTTATTTTTTATTAATAGGTTGTTGGTACATATCACGAAAGACTTGGAGAAGAAGTTTGTGCCTGTCTTAAAATAAAACCTAATTCGTCACTTACTTTGGATGAAATTAAAAACTTTTGCAAAGGAAAATTATCGTATTATAAAATTCCATCAAGAATTCATATTTTGGAATCCTTTCCCAAGACTAATTTAGGCAAATTACAACGCTCCATTCTTTTGGAACAGGTCACTAAATTAGAACAACTAAAAGGTAGATAAAATCAGAATTAATATAAACTGTAGTTATTAGTGTAGAGAATTTTAGTATGTTTTGTAATTGTAAATTATTTTATTTTGATATTTGTTCTACAAACGTAATAAATGTTTTGAATTTTTAATTTTATTTATTCTTGATTTAAATGGATATAAAATACAAAGCGACCAAATAAAACTCTTTTTATCAAAACCTTCAAGAAATAATTCAGCTTAAGTCAATATTATAATGTGTTGTCACATATTAACCCATTACTTTAACGACCATAAAAAAGTCAAAAGATTAAAACTCTTAAGCGTCAGGTGATGTATTTTGATTTTTTTTAAAGTCTATTCGTAGCGAAACCCTACAAATTTGACACAAAAACTTTTACAAAATAACATTTTCTCCTGTAATCCAATATTTTTTTACTTAACATCCAGTACCATTTTCCACCACCTCAAAAGTTCTCATCCCACCGCGTAAGCGAATTTGCACGTGACATTACACAACGTTGATATTCTTCCATTATTTAACTCATCTCTCATTTATTTGCCCTTTTTACTCTCATTAAATATATTGTTCTTAAACAGTGCATATAAAGAAACATTCAATTCGCAAGCAAATCCGCAGGTGCTCATAAACCTTCTAATTAGCCAGAATTTGTTAGGTTACGAATAGCCGACAAGGGGCGAAATATTCTAATTGGCTAAGAAGTTGTCATAACACGAATCATCAAGCAATTAATGCGTTATACCAAATTTATTTACATAAAACAGTCAAGAACCAAACAGGCATTTGTCTCAAAGAAGAGCTAATTCAAATTGCATTTTTTACATAAAATCATTATTTAGGGTGTTAAGGCGGGTTTAATATGCATGGATTCGCTGGCGCCAGAATGTACTGACGCGCCAGTAAACTAAAAATGCATGTCTAAACACCGGCTAGCGCTTCTGTTGAACATGCATGCTCGCCCCACTTCGATACTTGCGTAGCCCTTCCCACCGCGCAAGTAAGATTTACAAATATAAACTCTCGCTGGCGTATAGCTTTTTACGTTTCACAATTATGTAAGTAGGTTAGGTCTGGTACTAATCTCTACGAGATCGCAAACAATGTGAAACTGGCGATTCTAAATTCAGTTGTGAATGTAAACGTGTACTGGCGTCAAAGTTCAACTGGCGCCAGTTTCAGTTTGTATGCGATCTCGTAGAGATTAGTACTAGACCTAACCTAACCTATTTACATAAGCGTGAAATGTAAAAAGCTACATGCCAGCGAGAGTTTAGACTTGTAAATCTTACTTGTGCGGTTGGAAGTATCGGAGTGGGACTTGCAAGTATTCAGTGGCGCCAGCAGCAACCAACTTTTTCGATCTGTGCATGCATTAATGAATTTTTTCGCATTTTACTGTCCGCGTTTCCGGTCAGTAAACCAGTTTAAATTAAAGGTTTTCGACAAGTACTTACTAATATCCATAGAACCATTAGCTTTCTTTATGGGTTTCGGAGAGTGCCATTATTCTTGACGACTTTCAAAATAGCCGTTAGATATATAGTAGCTTATCCAAAAAAACTGTCTTCAAAAAATCTTTATAGACCTGTACAGAAAATTGAATATGTAAATTACATATTAAAAAATGTATGTCACATATTAAAAGATTTATCGAAATCAAAAACAAGTCCATCAAGCCTTCTAGAACTTTCATTAAAATTAAGAAAAAAATTAGAATATAATATTTTAAGATATAACATATCGATAAAAAAGGCTCTTTCATTTCGTTTCCACATGCCCGTACCTCTATCTGAAAAAATACGATTGTTCGAGAAGGAGGTAAGAAGCTCTGTGAACCATATATTTGCGGAGCACGTCAATTGTGAACCATATTTTTGAAAAGAAGCAAAGGATTAGGAAGAAAATATAATACCAAACTTAATAAGAACTGATTGAATATCGTAGGCTTCCACGGCCAGAGTTAATCTGAGGATTGCTGGTTCTGGACGACCTCGTCATCTTTGGAGATATTTCTCAACATATCTAAAATGTGTTTCGCCTCTGGCTACATTCAGTAGTTAAGTTACCGCGCACACCCCCCCTCCTGAAGAAGCCGCATATAACAAACGGCGAAACGTTGAGAAATACCTCAAAAGATGACGCGATCCCCCGGAAGCAGTAATCCTCAGCTTGATAAGAACTAGTTTTAAAGAACATACTTTCGCATGTCTTCCAAGAATCCTATAAATAATTCATTTTTATTTTAATGAATAAAAACAATGATGCTAGGACAGTCTTGTTAACACATTAGTAGGAGGGAAAAGGGTAAGTTTAAAATTTTTACTACATAGCCAATTAAACATACATTTTATTTCATTTTATATTAAAACGAAAAATTATAATTTAAAATAATTATTTGACAGCTGAAAATATTTTTCAAAAAGATATTTTAAAAAAAATGTTCTTTAAGAATTTTCTACCTACAATTGACGAGTATATTTGGTTTAGCAAAAAACCTTTTATATTTTTGCATGTCGGGAAAGTTTTTTCGTGATAACTTTATAAATTACATTATACAGAATGTCGCCTCGTCAGCATTCACATTTACTTTATATTTTCATTCATATTCATTCAAATGATTCTATTTGCCAAGGTGTCAGTTGGTAGCTGCTTCCCATACTTCAAAAGATACCCACCTTCTTTAAATAATACCTGCGTTCAAAGAGATCAATCACTAGGGATTGCACCAATTTTTTTTAACAAGCTAAACCGAAGTAGAACTTAGAGATATAAACGTAAAAGAAGAGCAGTAGACGATGAAATATACGTAAACAAACATGAAGCTAGAAAAGCTATGTTGAAGAAAAAAATCTCTTATCCGTATCATTAGCAAATACAAGGACAATAACATCTTTCAGGCAAGAAATATTATTATTATTTTATTGCCTGGTCTTCTAGGCCCTATCCACCTAAAAGAAATCTGTAGAGCTGATGTGTTTTGGAAGAACAAAATTAAAAGAATTTAATTACGATGCATTTAAAAGATATAATTAAATATTTCATATAAATAAGTTTTGTGTAGTTTTTAAAATTCCTAATTCCTATACAATGTGTGACAATGAAAACGAAACGGCTATTCTGTTGGTGCGTCAAGAAGTTATGCGAAAATGCTCGGACATGTAAACTTTAGTGTTGAGGGTGAAGATTTTATGGTATAAATTTACGGTGATTTCCTTGGCATTCTGGACAGGGCAAGAACTACCCCCAAATTTTCAAGTACCTAAATTAAATGTTCAAAATACTGCTCGTTTAAGTTCATGGCAGTAAAACAGGTTTGGTTCAAAACGTTGTCGCATATTCTGGAGCATTTCGGGGCTCATCTGCCGACATTCATGAAAAATGCGTTCTCGCAGTACGTTCAACGTTCACGGAGGAGTGCCATAAACCTTGCATTTGAGATTACTTCATAAAAAATAATCCAACGGACTCAAATCTATGAACATAGCAGGCCATTCAATCGCGTGGGGTCAAGTCTGCAACATAACACGAAAGTAAATACAAATATAACATAACCTGTCTAGGCAAAAGCTAGCCGTTCCGTGGTACGTGAGCAATCAATGGATCTACCGGCACCTACATCAAACACCAATCCTAGATACTATCAAAAACAAGGCTATACGAGCTTTCGAAGACCTAAAAACTCCAAAAGCTTATGCGGGAGAGGTTAGGATCTAGCGGCTACCGCACAAAATCAAAAAAATTAAAAATACACCAAAAACAAAAAGCCGAGGTTACGAGTGCCGGATACCCAGGCAATCCGGAGATGTAGCAGGAAATGCCACAAGGTGATATTAGCATCCCGCGAAAGGGTTCCCAACATCACAAAGATACCGATAAGATAAAACGAAGGACAACTTGCACACATCCAGAACGCAACACAGTAGATCCTGAGAGGAAAGTGCGTAGCACTACCTCTGATTAAAACCATAACGGCTTTACTTCACTAGGCCATTTGAAGAAGAGTCTTAGTACTACAAACATAATTTGAGGACCGTCCAATCCAAAGGATGACAAGTCTGAACTTGTTGAGTTGTCAAACCAATGTGTGTATGTATTGTGCTTTGGACGATTCGGATCGGTTATTACCGTGTGGAAAAAACTTCACGGTTCACTCCGGTATTTTAATTTAGGCGGCCCTATTATTTTTGTAAATGGTAAGATTAGGCGTTCTAAAAATAAATAAGTTCGTTCTTATCCATCGTTTCAATGAAGAATATCCATACTTAAATTAACCGTCCAGCTTTCTTGTTTATTTGTCAAAAACAATAATTCACCTATCCTCTTTTGAAATATTCCCTGGATGAAGTAGACTCCGCGCACTCCCACTCTTCAGTTATTGTAGGGAAAAGAAAGGCAATAGAATTAAGTTGGCAATTTAAAAGTACCTAGCTTTTTTATTGGTATCACTGTTGTGTTTTGTTGTCCCAGTTCTTGTTAGTACTTTTGACATATTGTCACTTTTATATGTTACAAGAATGAGGAGAAATTTTAGGGTAGTGGGTGGTGCGTCTGAGCATAGTTGACCCGGTGTTTTCTTATTTGGGAAGGTCTATTAATACTGTTAAATTAAGCATGCCGTTCTTGAATTAAAACTACGAAGAAACTTGAGTCAACTACTTGACTCCTATATTCATACTTAAATGTTTGTTTATTTCAAAAATTATATAGGAATGTACATTTTCATTGAAACTCTCTTTAATGGCAAGAAATAAATGCTAAAATATTTTATTGAAATTAGAATTGTGTCATGTTTGGATTAAGAAGCTCAAAAATACTAACTTTTACTTAATATGAGCACAAACTTTTCTTTCAGGTACCGGGGGACCAAGTACAAAGTGTGGCATCGAAAACGAGACAGATCGAATAATTTTTTTGCAAGAACCGTAAAAACAGTTCGATTTTTATTCCAAGGGGAGCATTTCTTCAACTGCCATACGTCCCTTCCCTCCACTCCGTCGTTATCAGCAATAAAGTTTAAATAGAAAAAGTATTAAGTTTGACACATAATTGATAAGGTAAAGATGTCCATTGCCAGTGAAAATGCAATATTGATAACTCAAATATTTACGAGTATACGTTTTTATAATTGGTTTAAATATAATTGGTCATCCATTTTTTCATTAAAAGAATACGAAGAGAACTGAATAGAGGGTTTGACACTGGTCGAACAATGTCTACAATATATTTTTCATTCCCAAGTTTATACTTAATATAAAACAAATATTAGAAAACAACATGTGAAGCATATTTGATACAGAATTTTCTTTGGTCAAGTTTTATTTAAAAAATCTTCCATACGATATTTCTTATCTTCAATGCTTTTATCGCACTATTTATTATTATAAATATTGATAAACAGTTAAATTACTAATTTAATGATTATTGTATGAAATTTTAAATTTTTTCAAAATTTTATCTCAAGAAAATAACATTTTCTGAAATTTTATTGTTTTTCTTAAAACGGATGTACTGATACACTAAACACTTATTTATTATTAACTTTCTATTTTGTATTTTTAATTTTTGTAGTTGTCCTTCATTAGTTTTTACATAACCTTTTGATGCAAAATTTTGTTATATAAACCTGTTTTAATATTAATGTGAACATTAATATTCAACACTTGTCTTTAAAATCAGAAACCAACCAATACTTTTCTTGAAAATTAATACAGTCAGGGTAACTTTCGACGCAACAGGCTAAAAATTAATAATTCTAAAATATTTTAATTTCGTTTAATTACGGGATAAATGATTTTACTACCTATACATAAATGAATGGTTTCAAATTATTCTAAAAAGAGATAAACCATTTAAATATTGCATATGCAGGCTTTCACTTATTCAGTTCATTTTTGGCTAGTTAAAGTTTTCGGTTATTTAAATAGAATTCAATACAGAATCAAAGCATATACGTTAAACTTTTAGCTAGAGGTGTAGAAAATCTTGGGACTAAAGTTAGTTACCTTTTTATCAATGAATAATCAATATCATCCTATATAATATATCATTCAGTTAATTTATTTATCAATATTTGTAATAAAAAATAGCAAAAGAGCAAAAGATATTGTAAATGTTTTTCTATTATTGTAATGGTCATGGTGATGATAAAGAATGATTGTGTTAATAATGATACTAACGATTGTTAACAATACATTAGCGATGTATCTTTACGAAAAAAAAACTTGCTCACTAGATATTTTACATATATAAATATGATCAAAAAATAAGTGGATAAACTTATCTGAATTTCCAAATCATATATAAATTAATTCCTCAAAAATTAATGAGAAAACACCAACATATATATATATATTTTCTTTTTATTTTGATCAAGTCGTAAAATGTAAATAATAATTTGAATGAAGGCCGTCCAGTACTAAAAAAATGATATTTACGTTTGGTAGTATGTTTTATTAGTTCTATAAGAACGAACAGATTGCTATAGGCGTGTTTAGGATTTTTAAGCCTGAATAATAAATATTATTTATTGGGATGTCGGAAAATTTAAGTTTTGCGAAAGGTCCGACTAATAGGTCACTAATTTCTGCAACATTAGAAGATGAAGCTAATACAAAATATAAAAATAAAGTTTTTATTTTATCGAAGCATCAAAATAGGTCTGTGACTTATGGGGAAATGATAGAAGATGCAGATAATCTGGCATTAGGATTGCTCCAGATCGGTCTTAAAGTAGGAGACAACATAGGTATAATTACTAATAATTCTTTAGAGGCATTTGTGATGCATCAGAGGAGGATTAGTATCGGTAAGATTATATACAAGCAATCGAAATAAAAGCAGAATTATAATAAGGGAATTGTACTCAGCATTTTATATTGTATTCCACAAGCAAGCAAAAAGCAGTTCGAATTATAAATATGGTATTTTTTTAAGCTCACATATATATAAAACTTTTAAAAATATACCAGGAGAGATGTTAATGTAATTCAATTTTTGCCATAAAAAATTAATAGTCTTTTTCGGTTCCAGCAGATTTCTTTTTGATATAAAGATAAAATCAACTATTAATGTCAAAATTAGAATATACTATTTTCAGTTCATCCTATAGACTACGTAATTTAGTACATGCCAGTATTTTGAAATCTAAAATTTAGCCAAAAACTGGCTGAAATATAGTCATTTTTCACCTTGTCACAAGAAACCTTTTATAACTATGGTTTTTTATTGACAGTTGACTTTACAAATAGCTAAAGTTTATAGAAAATTCGCTTTTGTTTCCACCTTTATTCTTAAAACTAGATTTTTTTTAAATTCCAAAAAATAGTCTTATGTGTCATTTTTAAATAAGCTTAAATTTTACAGTAGCAATATATTTTATTTAATGCTGTTCTGTATACTCCTCTACTATTTTTACCATCTGGAGAGATTAATTAAACGAGGGTAGATCAGTCAATCATGAGAGCGTACACAAATGTAAAATATTACTGAATTAATCTTAAAGTCAAAATTATAAATTATCATTTTTCAAGCCGAAAATTAAAAACATGTTTTCATATACAATATCTGTAATGCTTAGCTAATAAAATTTTACATGACGGAAAAAGGAGCAATCCATCCTTATATTTTATATTGAAAACAACAAAATTATTTGGTGCAAAAAAATATCTTAAAACCATATTTGTATTTTTCCTATAAGTGGTTTTCTAGGTTTCTTTTAGAGCACTTCAATAATATTTAAAAGGGATTTTGCCTATCTTTTAATATATTTTCTTCCAATTTTAGTACTTATTAAAATTCTCAATTTTGATTTGACACCTAAATTCTGACTAAAACATATAGACAAAAGAAATTGTTACTAAGTAAGGAATAACTGATGTGAAAAAAAATTATTGTGAGTAAAGATACAAATTTAAAAAGATCAAATACAATATTGATATGAACTGCGCTGATAACCTGCCTTCATTTGCTTGCTCTATGGCTACAGGTTGTCAGCGCTATAAATCTGAATCTGACTACTTGGAATTTTCACTTTTTAGGTAAACTTATGTCCTGCTTTTCAACCTCGAGAGCTTGAATATTCTATCAACAAAACTGGAATTAAATGTATTATTACTATTGACAAATACAGAGCTTTAAGTATTTTGGATATTATAAAAAAAATTGTTCCTGAAATTGAAGATTCTAAAGATTGCATAATAGAATCGAAAGCTGCTCCTTCACTGACATCCGTTGTTGTTATCTCAGATATTAGTTATAAGTAAGATAAACATATTAAATACTATCGAAAAATGAGGACAACTTGATAAAGATTGACTCATGATTGCTAATAGCGTCGTTTGATTTTACGACTCGTTTCATAAAGTTCTACTAAAATAATTAAAACGTCATTAAATTTTTTTTATTAATTATAATCTTTTATTCTCACAGAACTAAATTTAAACTGATATCTAACAAATAATGTTCATCTATACTGAGATTGTTTATATTTAGAGCCAGAAGATAAAGGGCTAGTAAATGTAATTAATTCCATTAACCTGTGACTATTGTTTAGAAAACCCTATACCTACACTCTTAAGACCCCTGCATTACTTTTCTCGAACTCTCTGTATAAATATTTAAGTACGGAACTTTTTTTTAAATATGTGTACAATAAAAAATCAGTTCATTTCTTTTATACATATACTTTATACGTAAATCTGAAGATATTTGATCTACCAATATTTAATTTAAAAATAATCGGTACCCAATTATTTTATTTATTACCCAGTTATACACGATTATTTAAATAAATTGCATTTGTTAATTTAATTTTAGAGGTACGTTTAACTATGAAGCAGTGAAATTTTTAGGCTCTCAAATGTCAAAAGAGGGCATCAGAAATATTCATAAAACTGTCAGTTGCCAAGATATGCAGACCATATTATTTACTTGAGTAAGTAAATAATTGTAAGAACTAAAGTCGATCATTTACCTCGAGGACACTTAAGCAGTGCAACTACTCGAGTGATTAAAACACTTTAATCTAGTATCATATACGCTACTTCGTAAACTAACAATTAAAAATATATTATTTTCTTCTATTAGATATTTATTATTAATTATTTAAATAGTGACAATTTTAACCTCCGAAGTGGGTTAATAAAATATCACTTTTATAGCTAGTAAATAATAATTTGCAATAGAAGTGAATCCCATAAAAAAAATGAAAAGGGACTAGCATTTCTTTACCTTAACATCCAACTAACATCTTTATTTCTAGGGAACTACAGGTAATCCAAAATCTATAGGGCTCACACATTATCAAATGTACAACTTTTCTAAAATTTTTGGTTTATATGAGAAAGAATATAAATTTTGTTACTATTTACCTCTATTTCACCTATTTGGCCAAGCAAGTATGGTATTATCAATAGTTAATGGAGGATCATTAGTATTACCTTCGTTCTACTACAATATTGAAGAAAATTTGAAAACAATTAGTGATGAAGGGTGAGTACTGAGTTGGAATCAATTCAAAATAATATGCATTCTTTTATAAATGCTTAATGTATATTATTGTCTTTAGAATTAAAATACATTAGTAGATAATCAACACGTGTGACGTCAGAAGGTTGTCTGGGTGGGGAGGTCAACCACTGTCTAGAAGGTTGTCTGGGCCTCTGACCTGATTACGGGTTAAGGACTATTACAAGGATGACAATGAAGGTTGTCTGGGTAAAGAGAAAACATTAGTTATTTTAAAAAAATATTTTTTTTTATTCCTTACTAGATTCAACGACTCTCTGCAAGGTTGTCTGGGTAAAGAGGTCATACTCTAATTAATGACAAGGTGACTACACAAAAAAAAACGAGGGAGCTAAGTTGAAAATGTTCCCAAAAGTTCCTGCTAAAAAAATATTTTTTTGTTCCTTATTAGATTGATAGATGATATATCTTGAGACCAAAAAAAAAGTCGAACTAAGAAAAATGAAATTTTAGTAAAAAAATCATTTTTTTACCTATTTTTATATTTTTGAGAATGCAAGTGAGAGGTGTATTGCGAGGGAGCTAAGTTCAAAATGTTCCCAAAAGTTCCTGCTAAAAAAATATTTTTTTATTCCTTATTAGATTGATAGATGATATATCTTGAGACCAAAAAAAAAGTCGAACTAAGAAAAATGAAATTTTAGTAAAAAAATCATTCTTTTACCTATTTTTATATTTTTGAGAATGTAAGTGAGAGGTGTATTGCGAGGGAGCTAAGTTGAAAAGGTTCCCAAAAGTTCCTGCTAGATAAAATTTGTTTTTATTTCCTTATTAGATTGATAGATGATCTCGAAACCAATAAATTAAAAACCGAATAGGATAAAAAATAAAATTTTAGTAAAAAAATCATTCTTTTGCTTATTATATTTAATTATAACTTGAAAACGAGAGTATATCTTAAGAGAAGTAATTACCTTACAAATTGTTGATGGTATCACTTTCTCTTGCAATATCATGCTTTTACTTCGATTCATTTACATATTTTAAATATCCACTACATACAATGTTGCCCATAATAAATTTATATAATTATAATTATTTCCCACAACTTTCACGGGACTCTCTAAAGATACCTGTTTACATATAACTATAAAAACCTTCGATTTTTTACATTATATCAGTTTTACCATCGAATACTACAATTCTCTCTGTTATAATTTTACCTCGAAAAGTCGACTTGAAACCAGCTTAAAGTAAGTACTTTTTTTTATTCATCTACCTAAACTTGTGTGCGTGATAAAATCATTATTTCAAGCGGTTTAAAATGCTAATTTTTCTTACCTGGTTTACTAGGTCAGATTCCACATTCTTTTAGCGGTGTTTACATTGTAGTGGATTATTTACGAAACACGATTCTTTTTCTATAAAAAATAATTATGACTTTTGGGTATACTTATTCTTTACTAAGAAATCTTTAATAATTAATTGAATATAAATACTTTAACCTATACTTTTAATTAATAGTTAAAAAAATTATTATTTCTTATATTTACTTTTTATTTTCTTTTATTTATTTTTTAATTACATACAATATTTCAATAGTTTAACTTTTAAGTACTGTCTTATTTTCTATTAATTTTAAACTTGATATATGTGCGTGATAAAATCAATGATGTTTTATTTAAAGTTGTTTAAAATGCTAATTTTTTCGTACCTGGTTTACTAGGTCAGATTCCACATTCTTTTAGCGGTGTTTACATTGTAGTGGATTATTTTTTAAATTATTTACCTATATTAAACTCATATTTATATCATACTTTTTCAAAACAGCTAAAAATTTCTAAAAATCTATTAAATTATTAAATGATGATATAAAATTTACTCTGAACTGAATATAAAAGAATTCCAAATCATTTAGACTTATTTTATTTTACTAGATATATTAAAGATTTTGGAAAATTCATAAAAATTTTCTTGGAGTCACGTATCAGGTTATACAGAAAATTATTTGTTTTGTAATATACTACCATTTAAATATCCATATAAATTTTAACATTTCAAACTACTTTTTTAGAGATATTAAACTTTTGATCTATAAAAATTATCTTTACAAATGATTTTAAGTATCTAACTTTTCGAGGTATTCCTTTTATAACTTATCATTGTAACCATACCTATGATTCTAAATAGTTTATAACAATTACAAAGCATTATTTCAATAGCTTAACTTTTAAGTACTGCTTTATTTTCTAGTAATTTTAAACATTTACCTCTATTAAACCCATATTATATCATATCTAATACTTTTTGAAAAATAGCTACAAATTTTCTAAAAAATCTATTAAAGATAAATTTACTCTAAACTGGATATAAAAAGAATTCCAGATCATTTGAACTTATTTTATTTCACCAGATGTATTAAATCATTTTGGAAAAATTCATAATTTAAATAATATCCACACAAATTTTAACATTGCAGACATTAGATTTCATAAGTTTTTCAAAAAATTCTATATATTTCATAAAATTAATATTTTAATAACGATCTGACTTTTTAGTAGAGACATATATTACAGACTATAAAATGTACTTAAGACTATTTAGTAGGTTTATTTTTCCTTTTAATCAAATCAATTTTAGCTAATAAAATTAATATTTTAGTAACATGATTTGAATTTAATATCCATACAAATTTTAGATATTAGATTTCATAAGTTTTTCAAAAAATTCTATATATTTAATAAAATTAATATTTAAGTAACGATCTGACTTTTAGTGGAGACATATATTACAGATTATAAAATGTATTTAAGACTATTTAGTGAGTACATTCTTCCTTTTTAATAAAATCAATTTTAGATAATAAAATTACTATTTTAGTAACATGATTTGACTTTTAGTGAAGATATATATTACAGTCAATAAAATTTATTTAAGAGTGTTTAGTGGGTATAATTATCCTTTTTAGTCAATTTTAGCATTTTATTCTCCAAATTCTTTAGATTCAGGTTTATTTTACATAAAAAAATAAATTTGGAAAACAATTATTTTTTTTGCTTACAAAAAGTTTTTATTTTACAGAAAAATGTCATTAGCGTCATATGATGGGTTTGTTGTAGTAACCTATCCTTTAACCAAAGAGGAGGAAAATGCTCCTGAACCACCCCAAGAGGGTTGCTATATATTTGAGGGTGGAATATGGGAACAAATACCTTCTCCATGGTCCGATGATGAAGATGATTATTAAAATAAAAAATTTTAGCGAAGTTTTTCGAATCTTTTTTATTCCTAAAGTTTTATTAACATCATACTTTCTATACTAAAATTTTCAAAGACATCAAAAAGAACGTTATTTTTATATGTCACTTTTTCCTTCAAATATCTTAAAGTGACCTTTATTGTTCTCAAGTTATATATTCTTTTAAGTAAAAACAAAAAAAATGTAATTATTAGTTGAATATAAGTTTTATTCTTGAAAACATATACAAGGATAATCATTTTATTTGTCAATACGTACGTCAATCTTCATAGCATGAAACAATTGTAACTTAAACGTCACTTTGTTCACACTATATTTATATTTTCATGTTTATTAGAACTTCAACCCATTGTCTACTTAAGAGGATTTTTTTAAGTTATATATTCTTTCAATAACAGGAAAGGAATAGGAAAAAAAGAACTATTAAAATTTACTTTTTATTAAGATTTTTTTCAGCCTGGTATATAACGTTAATCTCTTCTAGGATTTTGTTTTTGTTAGTTATGTTAATATTTTGAAATTGTTCAATTTCATATATTTCTCTTTTTAATTTATCTATAGTAACATACTTAGTTTCTACATTTTTTTGATGGCTCTCACATTCGGTATTAATTATAGATAGGTCCTGAATAAAATTAGTTACCCTATCTAAGTGTAATTGATAAAAATTCAACTTAAATTGCAAGAGCTCTCTTAACTCGGTAAACTCGGATATTGATGTAATTAAAGAATGTGTTGGTTCCGAAACATTTAACAAAACGTCATCCATCTCTTGCCAATCACTAAGATCAATGATAGGAGTCTAAAACGTATAAGGATTATGAATTATTTATTAGTATAAAATTTAAATTACTTACAGTTGAGGTATTTGACAATTGTTCTAGTTCTATTTTAGTTCGTTTTGGTGGTATGATAACTTCTGATTTAATTACAACTTTCTTAGGAGCCATTGTAAACCAAACTATTATACAATGAAAAAATACAGGCTATTTATATTCGAGGAATATGAAAGTATAATCATAAATAAAGTAAAATTTAGGTTAAGAAAGTCGAAGGTAATCAAGTGACATAGTTTCTAGAACGATATAAAAGTCCGAATAAAAGGAATAAAGGTCAGTTTAAGTTGTAAACTGTGCATATATTATTCACTGTAGAAAATTCTAGTGTTTCTGTTTAACCATCAAAAGTAAGTATAAAATATTTCTAATTATATTTTAATGTTCTAAATAAATATTTTATTATAGAAAAATGGATATTACAAGTATAAATGAATTTCTTCTTTTAGAAGAGGAAGTTAGAAAACCACCATTAAAACTGAATCAGTTACCAAAAGATATTCCGTTTAAAATATTATCAGCAAAAGTGGTAAATTCAAAATTTGGAGAAACGGTATTGTTAGATCTGGAGAAAAACGTTGTGTTCCTTCCCTCACGGTCCACTAGAGTTCTTAAGAATCATATGGTCGAATTAGGAAACGGAAAATATTTTGTTGTCTTTACTGGAGAGAAAGATACCGGCAAAGGAAATCCTGCATCATTATTCAAAATTGTTGACAGTAATTTGTAAGTATGACAGATAATAGCGATAGACTTAATAATGATTTAAATAAATTAATTGAAAAATATTTTGAAAAGTTTCCTAAATTTTCTGTTGAAGAAAGTAAAGTATGGTTACATCAAGTACAGATTTCAATTGATTTATGTTCCAAAGAAATTCTAACTAAACACCTATCAGAATATAATAAGTGGCAAACAAAATTAGGTCATTTAATAGTAATATTCAATAAACTAAAAGAAGTCGTGGAAAAAAGTATTGAGACTGTTAAATGGGAAGACTTGCAATCAGTATTTCAGAAAAGGGTAACAACTGGAATTATAATTAATCTTAAACATAAAGATGTACATTCATTTTTAAGTGAAGCCTTTAAATTATTTTATAAAAAAATAGTTGATACATTACAAAAGTTTACAATGATTAAAGTAAATACAACATTTTGTGCTGAATTTATAAAACAGACTGATAATAAAAATATAGTAGATATAAAATACTTTCATACTGAAAATGATATTATTGATAGATCGTTAAATATAAGTGAATGGTTTATAAATCATGTTACAGATTTTATTTTAAATAAGTTGTCTGAATTTGAAGAAAGACAATCAGGTTGGGCTTTAAGTAAAGTAATATCACTTATAGTAAATATAAATAAATTTGAAGTCGGGAACGGTTCATCCTTCATTAGATTACCAGAAAAAATTGAACGAAAGCAGGCTTGTGTAAACATTTATAATTGGAATGACAATGCGTGTTTCTATTGGAGCATTGTAAGTGCACTTTATCCTACAGATAATGAATATAATCGTACTACATCATATCCTCATTATAGTCAAGTATTAAAGTTAGAAGGTCTTGAAATTCCAATTCATTTTGATAAAATTCATAAATTTGAAAAACTGAATGATATATCTGTTAATGTTTATGGTTTAGAATTAATAAGCAAAGAGTTAACAGTAGTTCCATTACGTTTAACAAAAAGTAAAAAAGAGAAACATGTTAATTTATTATTAATCCAAAATGTATACTTTCCTAAATTAAATGATTCTGATATACCTAATTCATTAGATAATGATCACATTGAAATAAAATACCATTATTGTTGGATTAAAAATTTATCTAGATTGTTAAGTTCACAACTCAATAAGGTTAAAAATAAAAAATTTATATGTGACAGATGTTTAAATTATTTTAGTAGTGAGGAAAAATTAAAAAATCATACAAAATTATGTGAACGCATTAACGATTTCAAAATTAACATTCCAAAAGATAAAGTTGTAAAGTTTAAAAATTTTATTCATAAACAACGAACGCCGTTTGTCATTTATGCTGATTTCGAATGTATGTTACAACCTTTACAACAAAATGCTGGAAAAACAATGAAATATCAAAAACATGTTGCATATAGTTGTGGATATTATGTTAAATGTGATTATGATAATTCTATTTCATTTTTTAAAAGTTTTCGCGGGATAGATTGTATGGAATGGTTTGCTAATGAAATGATTTATTCTAAATTTAAATATATAGTTCCCATGAAGCAAAACATATCAACAATAAATGCTACTACATGTCATATTTGTGAAAACCAATTTACCTATAAAGATATTATAGTTCGCGATCATAATCACTTTACCGGTAATTTTAGAGGCTTTGCTCATGAAAATTGTAATTTAAATTTTAGAAAAAGTTTTTGCGTTCCCATAATTTTTCACAACCTAAGTGGATATGATAGTCACTTCATAATAAGCGACCTGGCAAAATTAGGTAAAATTACATTGTTACCTATAAATAAAGAAAAGTATATTTCATTTACTAATCATATGTCTAACAATATTAAATTTAGATTTATAGATTCACTTCGTTTTATGAATTCATCTCTTGATGAATTGGTAAAAAATTTAGAGGCGAACAACTTAGATAATACAAAAAATGAATTCAGAGGTTATAGTGATGAACAATTAAAACTACTTACACAAAAAGGTGTATTTTGTTACGATTATATTGATGATTTGAAAAAACTAGAGGAAAAAAAATTACCTGCTTCAGCACAATTTTATAATAAATTAAGTGATGAAGAAATCAGTGAGGAACGATATATTCATGCACAAACAGTATGGAAAGCTTTTAATATTCAAAATCTAGGTCAATACTCGGATTTATATTTGAAAACAGATATAATGCTGTTATCAGACGTATTTGAAAATTTTAGGACTATTGGATATTCCACTAGCGGGCTAGATCCAGCTTGGTATTATACAGTACCCGGATATTCTTGGGACTGTATGCTAAAATATACAAAATGTGAATTAGAACTATTATATGATGTGGATATGATATTGTTTATTTAAAGCGCAATACGAGGTGGGATCAGTCAATGTTGTTGTCAATATTCTGAAGCAAACAATAAATATATGATAGGATATGATAATATGAAACCTGATAAGTATTTATTATATCTAGATATCAATAATTTATATGGTTATGCAATGTCCCAACCACTCCCATATGGAAATTTCCAGTGGGTAGATAACAATATAGATGTTACCGACATTCCTGATGATGCCTCTGAGGGATATTTTTTAGAAGTTGACCTAAAATATCCTTATGAGATTCATGATTTACATAAAGATTTTCCATTTTGTGCTGAAGATAGAATACCACAAGGTTCAAAATTACCAAAACTATTAACAACACTATATGATAAAAATAATTATGTAATTCATTATCGTGCTTTAAAACAGGCTATAGCACATGGATTAAAAATCACTAAGATTCATAGAATTCTTAAATTTTCACAATCATCATGGTTGAAACCATATATAGATTTAAATACAAGTTTTAGAGCAAAAGCGAAAAATACTTTTGAAAAAGATCATTTTAAATTAAAAGTAAATGCTATATATGGAAAAACCATGGAAAATATTAGGAAACATCGTATTGTTAAATTAGTTAATCATTGGGAAGGTAGATATGGTGCAAAAAATTTAATTTCAAGTCCGAAGTTTACTAGTAGAACTATATTCGATGAGGAAAATCAATTAATGGCTATCGAATTAAGAAAGACTGAACTATATTTTAATAAACCTCTTTACATAGGAATGGCTATTTTAGATATTTCAAAAACATGCATGTACAATTTCCATTACGATTTTATGTTATCACAGTTTAATGAGAGTTGTAAGTTATTATATACTGATACGGATAGTTTTATATATGAAATTACATGTAATGATGTATACGAGCAAGTAATTAAACCTAACATTAATAGATTTGATACTAGCGATTATGATATGGATAATGTATACAAAATACCACAGCGTAATAAAAAAATCCCTGGTTTAATGAAGGATGAAGCTAATGGTAAAATCATAACACATTTTGTAGGATTACGATCAAAAATGTATAGTTATAAAGTGCAATGTCTAAAAAAACCTTTAATTAAAAAATCTAAGGGGGTTAAACCTTGTGTTATCAAAAATAAAATTACATTTGATGATTATGTCAGTTGTTTAAAGGAAAACAAAGACAAGATTATTTCACAATGTACTATTCGTTCCTTTGCTCATAATGTGTATAGTATTGAACAATCGAAAATTGGATTAAATGCATTGGATGATAAGCGTTTTATATTACATGATGGAATTCATACTTTACCTTGGGGTCATTACTCGCTATTATAGGTCTGTCATATTTAAAACCATTATAATAAATTGGTTAAGATTATCAAATTGTTTTATTTCATAGCTTGTAAGGTGATATAAAGCTGTACATTAACATAATAGAACTTACTTCATTAGACTTTGTTCATAAGTGCTCTAGAAGTTACCATGAATACATCAAAAATTTACTTGGGACAAAAACTATTTGATCTTAATAAGATGCAATACATAAGTGTTAGCTTATCTCAGAATTTGAATTTTGAACCGTGTGTTAGAATATGTGATAATAAAACTATTTTCGTGGAATTTACAGAAAGCGAGTGGAAAGAATTTTTATCCTATAAGGAAAGAATTAACAGCTTAATTGTCTCGTCAGAAAATGGTGATTCCATAGATAATAATACGTTTCGACTACAGTTTGAAACGTGTGATGGGTCTAATGGGTTAAGAATAGTAATCAAGAATAAGAATATTTGGATAGACTCCAGTTCAATAGTAAAATTATGGAATTTGATACCTCTAATAAACTATCAGTGTGAACTGCTAGGCAAACAAAATTTTAATAATTCATTCAAAATTTTAAAACTGGGTGTTAAAGATTGTGATAATATTGTAGAATCTGCTCGTTATATAATAGATTCAATAAAATATATAAACAGTATTAATTTTAGCTTAGCCTTAGAAATAATCTGTAGATATCCTAATTTGTTACAAAATGAAGAAAAAAGTATGATATAACCTATAAAAGACGTTAATTCAGTACCTTATGGTTTAGCCTTGGAAGTCTTATATCAATATACAGAACTGTTATGAAGAAGGTTACATTTAATGAGTTGAAGAATAAACATCATACCCTATATAATTGGTGTTTTGCTTATAAGGAAGCTAGAAAAGGACATTGGGAGGAAGCTGCTAGAGACCGCATAAGATTTCAACATCGCATAGAAGAAGTTGCAAAAATTATAACCCCTTATTTAATTCAAAGTAATGTAGTTTTGTTATAAAATTTATCACCCTTTTCTAGAATAAAACATATTGTATACAAAAATATTTTTATTTAAAAAAAGTACAAATTATATTATTGCATTTTTATTTATCCATGACTGTGAATTCATTCCCAGCCACTTTACTAAAATTTGATCTCCTTTATGTCTCAACACCTTTTCAACTAAAAAAATATTTGGATATTTCACTTTCTGTAACTCTTCCGTATAAAATCCGCCTTGAATTTCTTCATTTTTTTCATCCTCCAAAATGTAAGTCCTAGGATTGGTCAGCCGAACTTTTTTCACTTTAAATACTTCTGTCGTCCAGTTGGGCGTGTATCCTTTCTTAAAAACATGTCTATATTTGCTGATGCGTACATAATCACCAATTTTAAATTTAGGTTTTCGAGGATCTACAATTTTCACTTGACTAAATACCTTAATAAACCTTGCATTTCGATTATTAACTTTGCTTGGTATAGCTCCAGTGGTGGAATGTCTAGTATTGTTATATTTGTTAACAATAGAAGGTAACGCATCTAGCCACTTGTAGGATCCTTGCATACTGAAATGTTTCCATATAGATAATTTAAGAGTTCTAATTACCCTTTCTGCAATGCTAGCCTTAAGATTTGAATAGGAACTATAATGATTTGTTTTATATTTCTGCATAAGTTTTTGAAAATCTTTATTGTAAAACTCTGTCCCATTATCGGTCTGAAGATTCTTTGGAGGATTCATTTGTAAAAGTATTTTTTCCATGGCATTAACAATCTCTTTACTAATTTTTCTTTTGATAGGTACAGCCCAAACAAATTTACTAAAAGCATTGATTACTATCAAAATATAATTGTATCCTTTGTTTTCTTTGGCATATAATGACATGATAGCCAGGTCAGCTTGGATTAAATCATGTAAACCTTTAACTAAAACATGACGTCGTTTAAAATTAATTCGAGCTGGTTTATGGAGTTCATTAACGACTTGCCATTTAGACATTTTTGACTAACGGGCACTGAAGTAATAATTCAATACAAATTTTCTGTTTTGATCCGAGCTTAAATAGAATTACATCTCCTTTAACAATATTTATACCTGACAGATCATGAAGTTTGTAAGTTTTATTTTTTAATATTACTTCACAATCTGCCTGATAATGAGCAACACTTTCAATTTTTGCAGATAATGGAAACTTGAATCCTGAATTTCCATTATCAAGAACATAGTAATCCTTACTCAAATTTGTTTTCTCTCCTCTTAAACGGATAAGACATTTAACGTGATAATCGAAATTGTCACAAATATAAAATGGAGCATTAAATGAAGTATTTGTTTGTACAGAGCCAACCTTTTCATTATCTTCAGTAGAACAAGACTGAAGAAGAAAGTGTTGATTAAATCGATTCAAAGGCATTATTAAAAATGAAATATAAAATAAAAAGTTGCATTATATATAATCACTTTTTTCAAGCTGACATTGAATTACAAATTGAATAAAAATTTTATCTTTTATAAGACTTTTTGAATGCATGTGAAATTCAATAACATCACCCTTGTTAATAATATTATTTTCTAGTAGTTGATTAATTTTATCATATTTTGTTTTATATGAAATATAAAGATTTTCCGGAACACAGCGTATGCTTTCCACTTTTCCACTTATAGGAAATGTATACGAGAATGTACCATCTTCTAATATGTAGACTGTTTTACTTACATTAAAATCTTTAATACCTCGAATAGTTAATATACATTTACTGTGAAATTCGGAAGGTTTACAAATGTAGAAGGGTGTTGGAGTTGGGGAAGACACTATCTCCTCTTCCGGACATGTGTAGGAAGTAAGAAAGTGTTGGTTGAACTTGTTAAGAGGCATCTTGAATACTAAAAAGTATTTTGGAAAACTGATGTTTATAAGATTATTCCACCTTCACGTAGTTCTTCTATAATGGAAACAATTTCATTGTTGACCCCAGTATTACCAGCTTTTTGTGATGCTATGAGTAATCGAAGTCTATCAACCAATTCATTAAAATCATCAAAATATTTATAATCTACTTTATCAGTTAAATCTATTAAAACTTTAGAATTTAATCCACTTCCAAGTTTAGTTTTACTTCTGGTTAGAGGAAGCAGACTTTTTCTAACATTGGAATCGGAGCTGAGTCTCGGACGAAATTGTCCTGACATACCTTCCTGCTCGATTGCTCTTCTTTTTTTCTCAAATTTCTCCAAGGCTAGAGAATGCAAATTGGTAACACGAGGTTTAATTAGATCAATAAATTTAGAAGCATTTGAAGTGGATAATCCTTTTTTTGGATTATAACCTAAATATTGTGCATTTGTTCTTCTAACAATTTCAATATATGAGTCAAGGTCTTGAGTTTTGTATCCAGCAGGATATTTTTTGAATAAAAATTCATAAAGACCAGGAGTGCCTTTATACTTGAGATTTTGAATCACTACATCTTTTCCGTCAAATGTTAAAGGAGAATCACCAATAGCCCATTGTTGACTTTCAGGATTGAAATAAACTCCAAACGTGCTATCAAACTGATTCTCAGTATCCATAATTTTATTTTCAATATATCCTCTGGGCAAAGGATCATATTTTTCTAAAAACTCTAGGGTCTCATCTCTCGCTTGTGAAGTATCTGTAATTATATCATCATCTATATAACTCGCACCAAAGTCATCTTGCATTGTTTGATTAAAGGTTAGATCTGGTACGATAGAATAATACTTTTTTGGTGATGTTTTTGGTGACTCCTGTTTAATTTCCGGTTTAGTGGTAATAAGTTGTTGAATAGGTTCAACGAGTGGCTTCCATTGTTGTTTAAAACGATTTTCCGTTGCAGTTTGTTCATTTTTTAAACTTTTATATTTACGTTTGATATCCTTTCGTGTTTCGACTAGTTCTTTTCCCAACTGTTCATCCATCTTTACTAATCAAAATCTTACTGTTTGGCTTTATATAAGAATCAAATCCTTGTCGGTATCGACCTGATGCTAAATTACAATCTTTATCTATTGTCATAAAGCCAAATTTGTCTTTCCAACAATATGCACACAAATCCTTAAAATTTTGAAATGACATGTCAATATTAACATGATCATCATACACATGTTTGAGGTTGGTCATGTCTTGTTGAAATATAATTAAAAGGTTTGAATTATCTCGAATTAAATGTTTGGGAATAGCTGCGTATGTCTGACAAAGATAAAAACAGTCTGTAGATTTATGTCGCCCACAACAAAAATAATTTTGTATAATACTTTGATCACATGTAGCAATGTCATCAAATATTATAATAGAATTTTTCTTGATTAACTCAGGTACAATCACTTCCTCCATTTTATCATATTCCTTATAACCAATCTCTTTAATAGGTTGAAGCAAATTTCGCAAGTATGAATATTTTGATTGATGTAAGCTTTTAGAGCATACATATACATTTTCAAATCTTAAACCGTTCGGATGTTCTATAAGTGATAGCATAACATTGGTTTTACCAGATCCACTGGGACCTATGATTAAACCTCGTTTAGAATCACCTCCAAAAACAACACCATGTTTACCTATTTTCTTAGTTTCTTCAATATCATAATTTCTAACTGGTAAAGTGACTTTTTGTTTTTGAATCTCCATACCTACTGATCTCTATATAAAGCGTGTACGTCTATATAAAGGTTTACAATGATTCTACAGCGAAAGGTGAAAGGACGTGGTTTAGTTAATACTTTAATCAATAAGCTTCCAACTGAACTTCATCTACCTGGATATTCCTTCTGTGGTCCAGGAACCAAGCTTAAGACTCGATTAGAGAGGGGAGATCAAGGTATTAATCCCCTAGACCAAGCGTGTAGAGAACACGATATTGCATACTCTCAAAGTAGTGATTTAAAACAAAGACACGCAGCAGATAAAGTTTTAGAAAATAAAGCTTGGGAGCGGGTTAAGTCTAAAAACGCAAAGTTTGGTGAGAAAGCAGCTGCTTGGTTCGTTACTACTACAATGAAGGGTAAACGAAAGATGGGAATGGGTTTGAAGAAAAAACGGGGAAAAGGGAAACGTATCATTCGATCACCAAAAAAGGGTGGTTTTTTACCTTTTCTGTTACCCTTGCTAGGAGCCTTAGGAGCTGTTGGGGGTGGTGCAGCTGGAATCGCGAAAGCCGTGAATGATGCTAAAGCTAATCGTCAGCAGCTGGAGGAACAGAAACGTCATAATTTAGCAATGGAAACTAAACAAGGTGCTGGAATGAAAAGAGGACGGGGGTTTTACCTACGACCATACAAGGGAAATGGAATAAAAAAAAGAAAATAAAATTACCTAGACATGCCTTAACCAATCTAGACTTGAAAAAATTTGCAAAGTGTATTCCATATTTTCGAGGAGTTTTTATGCGAGATTCGTTACCACAAAAAATTAGCAAATTTGAAACTGGTATAATTAATCTCGATGTAAACAGCGGTCCTGGTACTCACTGGACAGCTTATTTTAAAAATAATGTTGATGTTACGTATTTTGATAGTTATGGTAATTTACCACCACCGGTTGAGGTTGTTAAATATTTTAAAAGTAATGGGAATGTAAGAATACGATATAACTATAATGTTTTGCAGCAGTTTAATTCGTACCAATGTGGTCAGCATAGTTTAAGGTTTCTATTTAATCAGTTTAACCAGTCATGAACTTCATTCATTTGTTAACTATCATGTCGTATACTTTTACCCTAAGTGGTGATTCATCCATCTTAAGTGATGACTTTAATCCTCCGATATATCTTAACGAAAATGAAGACTATGAAATTGGTTTGGTTAATTTTGATACTTTCAATAGCATTCCAAATGTTTCTACTCATAATAACATCTTGGTGTGGGGTGAGAAAGATGAATTTTCGATTGGTATACCAAGCGGTGCATATGAGATTAATGATTTGATAAAAATTATTGAAAAAGACATTTTTCTTACTGGTGTAACAATTCATATAACAGCAGATTCAAAAACTAATACAATCACTCTCAAAAGTACTGCTCCCATTAATTTTGATGTACCAAATTCAATTGGAAAACTTTTAGGTTTTTCCACTAGACCAGTGGTGGGGAAACTTTTTTTAAGACGGGCCATTTGTAATAACTAGACAATCGTAGCGGGCCAAAGAATAATGCTTAATCGTTAAAAAATTTGTGTTCTATAAACATATACATATATTATTACATACACTTATTATTTTAATAGTAAAAAAGCAAAAGGTAAGGAAATTATAAGCACAAAATATAAAATGAATTTAGTGTAGTTCTTGATGTGAAGTATTATCACTTTATTTTCTGGTGTCATTACTGGTTGATGGTGCATGAGAAAAATAAAATTGAGACTGTTTCATCAAAATTTCATCATAGTCCGGTTCCATTTGCGAAGCAGAAATTCTTAAAACTGATGAAAGGTGCTCATCTGTAATTCTGTTTCTTAAAGAAGTTTTCCTAAGCTTCATTGTTGAAAAGATTTGTTCGCATATATAAGATGAGCCGAACATTGTCATTATCTTCATGGCATGAGTAATTAGATTTGGGAAATTATCTGGACTTAAATTTTTATAAAATTCTAGTAATGGTACTGTATGAAAAGTTTGTTTCAGGAGAGTATTACAGTTCAGTTCTATTAACTCAAGTTGAAATTTTGCATCAACTTCTTCGTAATTAACATTGAATGGGGTCGCAAAAATACTAAACTCTGGTTCCATTTTTCTAAAGTCCTGAAATCTCCTTTCAAATTCTGAAGATAGTTTTCTCAAATTAATTTCGTATTTTTTAATCTTATTGTTTGATATAGTGAATTTTAAAGATTGTATTCTTGGAAAATGAGAAAAATCAGATTTAGAGATCTGATTAGCAAGTAATAATAACTGTAATTTGAAACTTTTCAGGTATTGCCAAATATCGTGAAGAAACTGATTTTTCCCTTGCAATTTGAGATTAAGTTTATTCATGTGTACGAGGAGGTCTGTGAAAAAAGCGAAATCAGAAAGCCACGTTTCGTTTTCTAAGACGTCAAATTGATTATAAATGTCTTTATAAAGAAGAAAATTCACAATATCGTCTTTTAAATCCCAAATTCTTTCAAATACTTTTCCAGCACTTAACCAACGAACTTTTGAATAATACAGGATATCGGAATGCTCAGCATGTACGGACTCTAAAAACTGTTGAAACTGGCGATGTAATAATCCTCTGGAACGAATCATATTTACTAGTTTTACAACAATATTAAGTATATGGTCAATATCTAAAGCCGATTTACAGAGAGCATCCTGATGTATAAGGCAATGCAAAAAAATAACATCATTTTCCGGATTAGAATTAAATTTCCCAACAAATCCTTGATTGATTCCAACCATATTAGGAGCACCATGTGTAGTTACATTACATAACTTATCAATAGGTAAACGAAGTTTATCGATGCAATTTTCAAATTCACAAAATATATCGGCACCAGTCGTTGTTCCTTTTATTGACTGTAGCCCTGCAAGTTCTTCTGTAATTTCAAAGTGGGCGTTGATTCCTCTTACAAATATGAGTAACTGCGCAGTATCGCTGATATCTGTACTTTCATCCATGGTAATTGAATAAAAAATAAATTTTTGAGTTTTTGTAGTCAGTTGTGAAATTAGATTTTTATTAATATTTTCAATTCTCTCGGTGATTGTTCTTCTTGAGAGAGACAGTGACTGAAAATCATTTTTCTTTTCAGGGCACATAATATCGCACACATCTATCATGCACTGCTTTATAAATTCACCATCTGAAAATGCTTTATTAGATTTAGCAATATTATAAGCCAACACATAACTGGCTTTCGTAGCGCATCTTTGAGAATGATTAGTTCTCTGAAATAATTGTTGTTGACTTGATAAATTTTTTATTAAATCCTTCGATTTAATTTTTTTCACCTCTTCACTTAACGATGAGAAAGAGTGGTTTTCATGTTTGCTCTTGAAATGGCGTTGAATGTTATATTCTTTTAAAACTGCAACAGTTGTATTGCAAAGTAAGCACACAGGTTTTTCTTTAAATAAAGTAAAGAAATATTTCCACGTCCATTCTTCTTTAAAAACTCGACATTCTGAATACACTTTTCTTTTTTTAACATCCATTTTAGACGTTAACTACTACGGAGAACAACACACAGAAACGCAATTGACGAAAGCTTACTGCTAACTAATGCTCTTGCGCGGTCTATAACTAACAAAGAACTACATAAATATATATTTTCTTTTAATTTCCGTCGGACCCGGCAAATTAAAATTCTATCCGCGGGCCGGATAAAACCTTCCGGAGGGCCGGAGTTGGCCCGCGGGCCGTAGTTTCCCCATCCCTGCACTAGACTCTCTCCAAATGTTGCTCATACCTCTGACAAAGTAAATATTTTGAGTGTAAACACTATTTGTGTTGACTGTAACATTGCGATCGGCTCCTTCCTTAATGGACGTCCTGTTCACATTATCCATCAATTTTTCCCTCAGGTTCCCTTTGGCTATAAAATAGTAGAGCAACCCCAAACTATTTTATATTATCCAGTAAGCGTCAAGACAATAAACAACATAGCAGTTAAGGTGTTTGATCAATCAGGCGAGTTGATAAATTTTAATCACGAGACAATTACTATTCGCTTGCATCTTAGAAAAATTGAATAATGGTTTGGTTGTTTCCCCGTTTCCCCTATCATGATTATAAAAGAGGTTGTAATATCAAGCGTACCAGTGTTTTAAGAGCCAGTGAGCAGTTAACATCGCAAAATCGTCAATTTTTAGAATCTCTTGGATTTACAGTTTGCAATGGATCTTCTAAACGTAACGGGACAACCCTTTGCAGACACTACTATTGAGGATTATCAATTTCATACTTATCAACCGCATACCCTAACCGCTGTTAACTATAACGATAAAATTAGAATCGCTATTCAAGATATTGATGCGTACACTCTTCCATGTAACAGTTATCTCTATTTAGAAGGAAAATTCTTGACAAATCAAAACAAGCTACCAACAAAATTTCAGTTTATAAACAATGGTATAGCACATCTCTTTAGGGAAATAAGATATGAAATGAATGGTGTAATAATTGATTCAGTTAGAGGTGTTGGTTTAGCATCTACCCTGAAAAACTATCTCTCACTTAATGAAAATGAGAGTAAGTTACTTCAGAATGCAGCCTGGTTTCCTAAAGATGGTTTAAAAGATTCTACAGGAAAGGCAATTACACCAACCAATAAACTTTTGATTGATAACCACGGTAATTTTAATGTGTACATACCACTAAAACTTTTTTCTGGCTTATTTGAAGATTTTCGTAAAGTAGTATTAAATATGAAGCAGGAATTAATTCTTATTCGTGAAAAAGATGATGTAGATTCTGTCATTGCAACAGATGAAACAGAGAAACCGAAAATTGAAATTAATAAAATATTTTGGAATATTCCACATATTACACCTAGTATAAGTCAACAACTTCGACTAAATAAAATAATTCAAAGTAATATTGACTTGCCAATTAAATTTAGAAGTTGGGAACTAATAGAATATCCCACCCTAAATGATTCCACCCGTCATACTTGGAATGTAAAAACTTCTACAAAATTAGAAAGTCCTAGACATATTATAATCGCCTTTCAAGATGATTGTAAAGGAAAATTGTTGAAAAATATGAGTCACTTTAATCATTGTAATCTAACAAATATTCGTGTCTTTCTAAATTCGGAACGATATCCTTACCATGATTTAAATTTAGACTTTGATTCTAATCGTTTTGCTACTGCCTATGAAATGTACGCTAGTTTTCAAGAATCTTATTATCATATACCGACAAATCAACCAATTTTTTCACCTGAAGAATTTAAAAATAATGCTCCAATATTTCATATTGACTGTTCTCGTCAAAAAGAGATCATTCAGGGGGGTTCAGTCGTGCTAAGGGTAGAATTTGAAACAAATAAAAATGTTTCTGCTTATTGCCTCATTTTACATGAAAAGGAATTTATGTACAATCCTCTCTCGAAAATTGTAAGGCAGGTATAGTCTTCAGTTAATTGAGAGAGTACGCATGATCAGCCTTTGATATAAATATCTAATAGCAACGTATCTCTTCTAGTTATGTTAACTTATCAAGAGAGGTTAAAACTATATCTTAAAAATTTAAATAAACTTAAAACTGATATTCATTATTATCAGCAATATCAACAAATGATAAAGCGATTTTCTAATTTAAAAATATCCACTTAGATAATATGAAATTAGTTGTGGATATTCAAGGGTTTACATTAGAAAATAATAAATTTATAGTAAAGGAATTTGCTGCTTTTAATGGTTCTAAGTTATGTCACCATGTTTTTAAACGACCATTTCCTCTTAAACTACTACCACCGGATTTGCAGAAACAAGCTTCTTGGTTAATGAAACATCATCACTCTATTCATTGGAATACTGGATCTGTACCACTTGACAAATTTGCCAACATTTTTCAAGATTTACTTAAAGATGTTGATATCATCTACATCAAAGGTATGGAGAAAGCACAATTTTTACGAAAATATACAAAAGTTCCCGTGTGTGAAGTAGATGAACAGCCAAAATTTGAATCAATGGAAGCTACCTGTTTTTATCATATGAATGATAAATGTATATGTGCACTTACAAATGTATATTTTTTATATAATAATTTTTTAATGAATGAATAAAACAATATAAAATATTCAGTTGTTTAATTACAATATTATTTTACAAAACAATATAAAATATTCAATTGTTTAATTACAATATTATTTTACATAACTCTTTCATCCATTTGCGGTATCTCCTCCTCTCTTATTTGAAGATATTCTGGAATTAAGTGATTAAGGTCCAATAACCATTGATGTAAATTTACTTTTTTTAATTCAGTTATTACACAGGAAATACAGATAACTGAACCTTCTGCAAAATCTCGACAGACTTTTGCTGCTTTTCTAAATCTGGCTGCTTCCTGGTAACATTCTTCTTCGGAATACCTAGAACTCATTTTCACCCTTCCGTAAATTGCTTCGTGTTCATACATCCATTGTTTCTCTTTTAGTTCTTCTATGATTGGAATTATTGCAGTTCTTAATTCTTTCATTTGATCACCAGAATTTGCTAACCACATTTTTCTTTTATTAATGACACCACTTGTTAAATACTGAAACATGTTGATATTCAGTCCGACTTTTATATTAACAAAATATCTACGTCATTATACCTTGAATTCTGGTTCTATAGCCGGGTGACCTATGTAAATAATCGAATCACCTTGCTTTTCTGTGTGGACTCAAATGTCCGAATTCTGTAATCAGGATACACATAATTAAGGTGTGGTTGACCTCTCCACCGAGACAACCTTGTTAGTCTTGTAATAGTCCTTAACCCGTAATCAGGTCAGAGGCCCAGACAACCTTCTAGACAGTGGTTAACCTCCCCACCCAGACAACCTTCTGACGTCACACGTGTTGATTATCTACTTACATTATAACTGCAATAGAACACGATGCTTTTTTGTTCATCAAATAATACAAGATAAAGTCACGCTTACACAATTAACTGAAATCCTTATGGAAATATTTTGGTTTTTATTTAAGCTGTACTTTACTGATAGGATCTCCAACAATGTTTCTTGATCTTATTGACCTGCAAAAAGAAAAAAATCTTCCTCTAAAAGTGGAAAAAGTGTTAACTGCATCGTCGATATGTCCTCCTCAAATATTAAGAGACATGAGGAATGTTCTAAACATTAAAGACATTTTTGTAAGTTGGAGAAAAACTAATTACTGTCGTGGGGAATAAATGTTTTAAAAATGATCTGTTTTAGAATGCTTATGGTTCAACGGAATGTCTTATAGTAAGCCTCAACTTGATGAAAAACAAAGATGAACAAAAAACAAATTGCATTGGAGACATCTTGGACCATTTAGAGATAAAAGTCGTTGATAATAATGACATTACTGTTCCTTTAAGCACAGTAGGAATTTTATGCGTCAAAGGATACTCTGTATTAAACAATTATTTGTGAGTCTAAAGATTTCTCGTAAGATGGGTGGTTCAAAACTGGGTAAGCATTTGTAATTATAACAACACTTTATAACTTTAAACGTTTGTCTGCCTGACGGAAGATGAGTACTTCTTGTTTTTTATTAGAAACTATTAAACAATCTTTTAGGGATGCTATTTATTTGGATGAGTCAAAAGGATCTATATCGCAGGAAGGCTGAAAGAAATCATAAATAGAGGAGGAGAAAAGATCAGCCCAGAAGAAATTGAAGATACTTTAAAGAAACATCCAAGTATCCTGGAAGTCGGCGTAAGTATGAGCGATTTTTTTACATTAAATTAATTATATTTTTATATTGTGCCCATGGTTCGTATTGCCAACTCCTCGCCCGTTCAAAAACTTGAAGTTCACGCACTTATTGTTACTATTACAGAGTAGGCCACCGAAAACAGTCCACCCCGATATTTTATTTGGCAGTATCATTTGATTTTAAGGAAATGCTGAAACACGTCGATTTTTATTCTAAGGCTGACACATTTTTACGATACAGACGTCTGCCATTTGTCAACCCCCTTCCTTCCACTTCCCCAACCCCTTAATTTTATATCATTTTATATATGGAATATACCATATGTGGCACGTCATTAGAAAGGCATTTACATTACCTCCAGTATTAGTATGTCCGTCACATTTGTTTCTAAGTTACAGAGCTAAAAGAACAAAATCTTATGTCTTGTTTTCAATTTTATGAATCTGTATAATAAAAATTGATCAGTTAATTATTAATACCGCATTACCAATCTGCCTAGTCGTGGTGGTCCTGTCTCATGGCCAGCCAGATCTGTAAATCATAATCCATTTAATTTTTATTTTTACGGGTACATGAAAGATACAAGTGTTTAACAACCGACAGGAATTGTTGAATCGGATTAAGGAGGCTGTCCAAAAAATCGGTGTAAATCGTAATTAAGTAAGACGTGTACGATGTTTTCAACAACAATTACAATTTAATAAAGATAGCAAAAGTGCTCAACAAACATTAACAAATGTATAAAAATGATACTAAAATAGTTCTTACCAATAGATGCTCTTGAGGGGGCTCATGGATTATGACACTTAGACACTAAACCTTCTTGTGGGGTGTTTTATCAATAACACGAGAACCGCACATCCTCATCCTGTGAGACCCCTGGTTTTTATATTATAAATTAAATTCACGACCTGCTTAGTCCCGACCTCGTGTAACACAGTTGAATGTATTTACAATGTCATACGTTGTGTTAATATTACGTGTTCTAAAATCTTGACTTGGCGGTACCTTGACCGAAGACTACCTAGTGCCTTTTTGTATATGACATTATATTTTGTTGGTATGTAATTGGAAACAAATAACAATGGACCTACAACTAATGTTTTTTCGTCTTATAATAGAACCTAGATTACATTCTCAAAATTTAAACATAATGATACCGAACACCTTATATACACATCGACAAATTTAAAGGCACTTACATAAAATCTAGTTATTTTCTGTATAGTATATATATATATATATATATATATATATATATATATATATTATTATTTCTCAGATAAACTCTTAATACGAAATTGTGCGAAGAAATTGGGATGTTTTCACATACTTCCCGATTTCCTCTAACGATATACACTGTGGTGGATGAACTGTTTTGTTTCTAAAAAGTTGTGATTTTTTTTATTTCCTTTTTCTGTTTTGTCTGTTTGTTTTGAACGCGGCATTAGAAACTTTAATTGTTAAATTTAAGAAACATTTAAATTTTCTTGCTTAAAATTTGCCAAGGTGTGGTTTAAAGGCACATTTTAAAATCATTAAGAAGTGAGAGAACAAAATTACATTTTTGAATTTAAATTCGCCTCACTTTTTCAATTCAAACTATTTAGAGTTTTACTAAATTATAACGGGTATTTTAAAAGATGAAATAAAATTTTATTTGTAAAATATGTGCTATTCAACACTCGGTATGTTATAAACTAACATTGTAAAAATTATTTTATAATACAGTATACTTTTTGATATGGTATAGTTTTTTGGAAATACTAGATTTTTATATTGCTTAACATTAAATACAGGGTAATTCAGAACTCGATGACATCATTTTCTTAAATACTAAATAATAAATACTACCACTAATTTGATGTCCTGGAAAAGTACTTTATAAGTATACCTTTAATTTTATACATCATTTCCTAAACCTAGATGCACATATTTTTTTCAATTATATAATTGAATGACACTGTATTCTTTCAAATTTTTTTGAAATTACAACAAACAAAAACTAGAGAATTTGTTGAAAATGCCCATTTACGTCTAAATTCAAACTAACCCTTCTCCGCAATCCAGCAAAAACTTTATGCAATATTTGCGGTGAGTTGTGATTTCTCTGTTGTGTGATTTTTCGGTTCTTCCAGATTATGAATTGGCATTGAATGAATCTAATTTTTTATGTATGCCATTCCAAAAAGTCACATATATTTAAATCGCAGGACCTAGTTGGATATGGAATTTCAGTGTTCCTGCTTATTATTTTGTCATCTATTTTTTAATTCCTCATCATCCAATTAATTTATGAATGGGTAGCAGCAAAAAAAGAGAATCAATATTGTTCGACTTTTGGAGAATGCAATGGTTCTTCAACAAAAAACGAAGATTTTCAGATGATCACTACCTCATATTTTCTGAATTAAACCAAGCCTCTATTAAAAAGAGTGTGTTAAGTATATCCTCATTGTTTATATTATTTTGGAACCGTTGACAAAATTCTACTCGTCTTGGATAATCCACTGAAAAAAACTGATGAAAACTGCACAGATTTTGTCAAAAAAAAACATTGTGAAAACCATTGAAGTCAATCATTAATTCAGGATGTTCTTTACAAATCTTGGGCTTGCATTCTGGTATTGAATACTGCCACTCGCCATTTACTTTCACACCAGTACGGAAATAACATTGGATAGTTTTTGCTTTTTACTCTGTGTTGAATATCATTTATTTCCTTAATAAGAGGTTTGAAAAATTTAATACAAACATTCAGTTTCAATTTCAATCTTAAAATCATTTGGAAATGATTAATGTGTCAACCCCAAAAATTTTAATTTCACAACCTATTCCAATTTTAATTTTGCTAGGAGGCTCCAAGTAATGCAGTAATTTAAAAATAGACAAAATGATAAAAATAAATGATATCATAAAATATCTTAATATTAACTTTAGTATAGACTGCTATGCTATATGAAATTAAAAGTATATTTATTTCCATAACGATAATGACATCATGATGATCTATTTAAGAGATTAAGGAAATAGTTTTACCGAGATCAGTATTACCTTTTATACGAAATTAAGTAATATAAAAAATCTGGCATTTGGGAAAAACTACACCCTACTGAAAATCTTATAGTATTTTAGTTTAAATAAATTGCTTTATTCTGATCTATAAAAATCATGTATTTTGATTTGCTTGGATATTATAAAACCTAAAAATATTTATATATACATACAGCGTGAGTAAAAAAAAACGGACGCAGGGAAGGAGATTTATTATTCATGTCTATTATTAAGAACAGTATTTAATTGCGTTTTTTTGTTAACAGGCGATCGGTACATATCATGAAAGACTTGGAGAAGAAGTCTGCGCCTGGGGGGGGGCATGTTTATATAATAAATATTTTTTTAACGATATCAGTGATTATATTGCAAATATATAATATTTATCGTATTTTATATAAAAAAATTAAAATTGAAACTTTTAAATTAAATAAACCGAGCTCACCAAATTTGCACTCTACAAACTAGTTTATAGACTTACAATAGTTGTGGCAGGCAAAAGAGGATAAAAAATGTTTTTATGCTGATTTTAGTTATTTGTAAAACGACATATAAAAAATTGAAATATTTGATACAGATTTAAACAGGCATACTTATGTTATGGGGCTTAAAACGACCATACAGGGAGATAAAAAAATCACAAAAATTTACATGTTACAATTAATTAATATTTCTAAAACAGCACGTAGAAAAATTATTATATTTGATAGGGACCTTAACAAAGTCATGCTAAATAATGAAACAAGGGTAAAACGACTCCTAAATATAGGGAGATGCAAGAAAGTATCTTGTCAGAATTATTTATTATCTCTAAAACTGCACTTATAAAAATTATAATATTTAGAAGTACTTAATGAATATAATTCAGTGTAATAGAAAAAGTCGTTGATTGCAAAGTGATGAAATTTTTGTTATCGTTAAATAATAGTTGTAAGATCAGTGCAAAGAATTTAATATTACAAATGGATATTAAAAGTGCAATCAAATATAATGACACAAATAGAAACAAATCCTAATATCTATTCTTCAAGGAATATGAAAAAGTCTCCGAATTAACAAAAGTCAGCAAGTTTACAAATGTATTTTACTTAAAATAAGTCTGAGGGCTAGTCAATACCGGCTGAACGCAATTGGTTCATGCACGACATACGTTGCAGGACATACGTTCTTTATTAGTAAATAAACACCCGTTAAACCTGATCGAATAAAATTGTAAATACGCAGTGGAAACTTACTTCGTCTGATTATATGTGCGCTTTGTAGGGGTGTGGCCTACATGCAATGCAACTTTCAAAAATTTTGCAAGTAAAGAACGCTTATATAGGAGACATCTTAAGAAGATGATGTTTTGATGACATCTAAATAAACAAGAAAACGCGAAAATAATCTAAAAAATAGAAACGGATGGATCTAAAATTAAAAGGCAAGAATATGATGGACACCGGTAGAAATTCATGAAGCCAGCCTAATTAAAATGTAACCTTGTACTGTCTTTGCAAGTGTAGTGAGACATCCGAGAATAATATATTGAAAGTATTTAAAAAGTTTTGGAATTTAGCGGTAAAAAATTATTGGAGTTCATATCACTTTGTATCACTAGAAAACGTGTCTGCAAACATTTTTTTTTGGAGTTATTATTGAAAAACCAAAATAGAAAACTTTATTCGTTTTTACTTCTAACCACTGGATAAAAATTGTGGCAAAATCGACTAAAATGTTTTTGGTTCTTAAAATGAGATAAGAAGATTTCAAAAGTATTGCACAGGTCTTAAAAGGCAATGTAAAATGTTTACGAAACTTACAGTGGCTTCATTTTTACAAGCAATCACTATAAAGACTGTTCTATAAAGAAACATAGATAGAAGAATTTCCTTATGATATAGCTGATCAAGTCTGAACGATCTGGACGGCCATTATGAACTACTAATATTGAACTAACACTTCTTTACAGATTAAATTGTCCAAATACAAGAACATTTTAGAAGTTTTACCTTATGTACTTCCTGTGTACCATGATTTTTGTGGTAAATGGTAATAGGTGTAAACATTTTTTTAAATAATTTTTTTTATGAAAAAAAACATATTCAACTCCTTTTAATTTTTATGAGCAATCAAGTAACATATCAAATTTCATTTGTATGATACATTCGTAATAATGAATATCTTCTTGAGCATTAACTTTAGTGGTACTTTTTTTAATAATAATATTTTGTCACTTATTCCCCTTTAGACCTAAGCCCCTCACGAGTTGTGACATTTTTGGTCACAAATAAGTGCTTCGGGTAATGAATAATAAAAAGTGAGGAAAAATATACAATTATTTAATTAAACTAAAAGAAACAGAAATAGATAAAATTACGTAAAAGGGCTAACGAACAAGTAATCTAAATTAGGATACACTAATCCCAGTACCACACTAGAGAACGAAATACAATGTTTTCAGACTAAATAAAATTAATTAAAACAATAAATGAATACAAATGGTCCTTACCACATCTATTGACCTTTGGAAATAATCAAAAATTAAAATATTTTACAATTTATTTTTACATATGGAATGATTATTTCTTTGCGGAAATAGTTCTGGTTTAATGTATATAATTCCAAATTGGACTGAAAAAAACTCTAACAAATAAGACACTACTAATCAAAGGGGCTCTTGCCCTGATCCTAGGACTCGTTTCTTTTTTTTGAAGAAAACTCTTTGGGCTTTTTGCTTTGGCCGATGTTATTAAATTTTGTTTATAAATAATAAATTGCACATACCCTCTTTCGTTGAGGTTACGGTGCTCGCCCAACCTATGAAATTGAACGATCAGCGAATATATTTGATTATATTTTTAAGTTTATTTGAAATAATAAAGTAAAAAAAATGTTATTGTTTAAAATTGGAAAAACCTGTTTTAGTATAAGATTTGGAAGAATTTATTATTATGCTCTCTTATAGGAATTGTGACAATACCATTGAATAGAAAATTAAAAACCCTTTCAAATGAGCTATAACCCGGCCGCTATTACAGGGTCTCTCCCATTTCTACATTCGAATAATCATTATGTCCTTTAATTAAAGAAGCTTTACATAATCTATGAAAACCAGAATATTTAGTTGTTAAAAGAATTGATGACGTCCACCGTCTACATTTAAATCTCTCCTGAATTAAATGAATCTTATTTATGCAACTGAATAATGTCAATGTGACAGCTGTCAAAGTACAATTAAAAAAGATAGTATCACCGAAAAAAACTCCAATTATCTCCGATAAGCGAAATATCAGAAGGAAAGTCCCAACCCTCTTGGATAGGCTGAGGTTCTTGTGCCTGAAAAACCCCTAACAGATAAATTTCCCACACAAGTTCACTCCCTGCCCATTCCACTGAAGACATCAGTTACATTTAGAAACTTCTGTTCTAGGAGTAATCATCTGACTCTCGGCCTGTGGAGACGTATCGATATCGGCGAAAGTAGAGTGATTATTAAAAAGTGTGGCCGCAAGGCCAAATTCTTTGTGGAGCTTAATTTTAACAAGTGATAAGAAGTGATAATAATAAAACAATCCAGTGGTGTACGCAAGTAAAATTTCTCTCATATCAATATGAATAATCAACACAATCCATTCTCAACAAATTTAGCTACTTATCAATATGGATCAAACCAACAAAACCTTTGCTACCAGCAGATACCTCAAGTCCCTTTCCCAATGATACCACAATAAATTCCTCTAACCAACCAAGTCTTCAATCAACATCTTCCAGTCAGCCAACCTTACAATATTGATAACCCACAACCCCTCAACACCCATTTTGTACCAAATTCAAACATAATCATACCCAATAATCTCAATAATACCACAAACTCCAAAGTCATGCCAACAATAACAAACGAAGAAGACTATAATATGTTCGAAGGTAGTGATTCTGATTCGCAAGATGAATCACAGGAAAATCACGAATGGCAAACAGTCAAGCGGAAGAGAGTAAACAGTCCCAGGCAAACAATAGCTCAAAACACTCAAGAAGTAAGTACAAGTAATAAATTTGATACACTTAGAAACTTAAACGATAAAGATAACATTAATCAGGCAGTATCACCACCCAAACCACCTCCAATTTATATTTATAGCGTAAATAATTTTAATAAAATGATTGAAAACTTAAGTGCAGTAGTAGAAGTGGAAACTTATCAATGTAAACTAGTCCAAAATGACACCGTAAAAATAAATGCTCAAAGTCCTGACACATACCGAAAACTCATCACTCACCTAAATAGTGAAAAAATAGTCCACCATACTTATCAAATGGAACAGGATAGAGCCTTTAGAGTAGTAATTCGCAATTTACACTATTCGATACCAATTGACGATATTAAAAAAGAGATAGAAAAACATGGACATTCTGTGCGCAATATTCTAAATATTAGACATCGAGTCAGTAAACAACCACTCATGATGTTCAATCAGGTGGTTCAACAGCATGGAATAATACTAATAATACAATGTTGATCTCGAACCCAAACCAAACAACAAGGAAATATACAAACTACAGTATTTAAACTACATGAAAATCACAATAGAACCACCAAACAAGAAAAGATCAATCATACAGTGTACAAGATGTCAACTATATGGCCACTCCAAGTCCTACTGCTCAAGACCTTACCTATGCGTCAAATGTGGTGCAAAGCACAAGTCAAGCGATTGCCAAAAACCAAAGAATACACCAGCCAAATGTGCTCTCTGTGAAGGAGAGCACACAGCGAATTATAAAGGGTGCACTGTATATAGAAACTTACAGCAGGCGAGAGGAAAACCAAATAGTAGAGAACCAGGACACATTACCACTCAACCAGCTATTAATTTCCACATGAATCAAGCAAGCGCTCAACAAACAGCTTACACCAGACCAACATACGCAAATGTAACAAGCAACTTGAACGTCAACAACCAATCCTTGGATCTAGGAGCCCAAATGAATATATTCCTGAATGAATTTAAGTCAATGTTTATGCAGCTTATTAATCAAAATAGCATGATTCTAAATATGCTTACTGCAGTAATAAATAATAACCCCAGAAATGGAAACTAAATCAATTCGAATCGCCGAGTGGAACGCCAATGGTTTATTAAACCACAAAGACGAAGTAATAAATTTTTTACAGTACAACAAAATAGACGTCCTCCTTATCGCATAGACGCACTTTACTGAAAGATCAATGTTAAAAATTCCGAACTATTCAATATACCATACTCCCCATCCTGATGGAACAGCTCACGCTGGAGCGGCAATAATTATTCGCACTGCTATCCCGCATTATGAACTACCCCCGTTTCAAACAACCAAATTGCAAGCTACCAGTGTCCAAATTTCTGCACGTCCATGGTCATTTAATATAGCAGCAATGTACAGTCCACCTAGACATAGAATCGATACAGAAGAATATGAAAATTTCCTCAGCCATCTAAGTGGAAAATTTATTGTTGGCGGTGACTGGAACGCAAAGCACACCGACTGGGGATCTCGGCTAATTACTCCTAAAGGAAGAACCCTACGGCAAGCTATGCTTAACAAAAACTGTACCTATTTATCAACAGGCCAACCAACATATTGGCCTTCCGATCCCGCGAGATTACCCGATTTACTAGACTTCTTTGTTCTTAAAGGAATCTCTGCAAATTACGTCAACATTGAAGCCAATTGGGACCTCACAACTGACCACACCCCAATAATAGCAACACTTAGTACCCACATAATTCATCGACCTAAACCTCCTAGACTTACTTCTACGAAAACTGACTGGTGTCTTTTTAGACATAACCTTCACGAAAACCTAAATCTAAATATTAAACTAAAAGAACCTGATGACATCGATAACGCTGTAGACTATTTTACACGTATGATACAAGATGCGGCATATAAAGCTACACCAAACGAAGCTACGCCGAGAAGTCCAGAAAATAACATTCCGTTACATATACGTGAGCTAGTTGCAGAAAAACGAAGAGCTAGAGGTAGATGGCAGAGAAGTCGAAACCAATTAGACCGAGTTGAATACAATAGACTAGCCCAACAGTTAAAAAGAGTTCTCAAAGATATCCGCAATGCTTCCTTTCAGACATACATAACCAATCTCTCTAAAGAAGATCATTCTTTGTGGAAAGCGACAAAAAATATTAAAAGACCAATGGTCCACATTCCACCAATAAGAAGAAATGACAATAGTTGGAGTAAAACTGACAAAGAGAAAGCAACAACATTTGCAGAACATCTTTCACAAGTGTTTGACACACCACAACCACAGCACAATAATCTTAACAACGATGAATATGTGACAGATTTTCTTAACAGTCCGTGTCCTATGATGCTACCTATTAAGGCGTGTTCACCTTTAGAAGTTAGACTGGAAATTCAAAGAAGTAACAGTCATAAAGCACCTGGTTTCGATCTGATAACTAATGAAATACTAAAACAATTGCCGAAAAAAGCCCTGGTTTTGTTAACTACTATTTACAACAGCATTTTTAGATTGACATACTTTCCAATAATATGGAAGTTTGCACAGATAATACTAATTCACAAGCCTGGCAAACCACCAAACAGAGTCACATCATATAGACCAATAAGCTTGCTACCCAGTATGTCAAAAATTTTTGAAAGAATCTTGCTTAACAGAATTGAAGAAGAAGCAAATATTACCAACACAATTCCGATACATCAGTTTGGGTTTAGAGCTAGCCACTCGACTATACAACAAGTGCACAGAATTGTAAACAAAATTAATGTCTGTTTAGAAGAAAAGAAAGTATGCACGGCTGCATTTTTAGATATCGAACAAGCCTTCGACAAAGTGTGGCATGACGGTCTCCTGTATAAACTTAAAATGATCCTTCCCACACCCCACTACCTGATCCTTAAATCATACCTTGCAGAGCGCTCCTTCCAAACAAAATTTAATCTAGAACTATCACAACACCATCCAATCAAATCTGGAGTGCCCCAAGGTAGTGTTTTAGGACCCCTGCTTTATTTAATTTTCACCGCTGATATCCCTACTACGGCAAATACTACACTAGCAACTTTCGCAGATGACACTGGGGTCATATCTATCCACAAATCTCCTCAAACAGCAACCCAGCATCTCCAGGATCATCTAGATCTGATACAAACATGGATGAAAAACTGGAGAATTAAAGTGAACCAAACCAAATCAGCTCAAGTAACTTTCACTAACCGGAGAGTAGTTTGCCCTAATGTAACAATTAATGATGTGCCATTATCAGTAAGTGATCAAGTTAAATATTTGGGAATTACACTTGACCAGAAACTGACATGGAGACCGCATATAGCAGCAAAGAAAGAGCAAATCAACATTAAACTGAGGCAAATGAACTGGCTTATCGGTAAAAAATCACAGCTCTCTACCGAAAACAAACTCATTCTATATAAATGTATTATTAAACCTATATGGACATATGGCATATCACTATGGGGATGCGCAAAAAAGTCAAACAAACATGTGATCCAACGAGTACAATCAAAAATCCTAAGGACGATATTCAAAGCACCCTGGTATGTAAGTAACAAAACCCTGCATGATGACGCTGGAATACCATTCATTGAAGATGAAATACGACGACTAACCACGAACTACCTCGATAGCCTGGAAGATCATCCAAATGAAGACGCCAGCAACCTAATTGTCCTGCCAGAAATCATACGAAGACTAAACAGACTTGTTACAATAAAAAAAAAAAAAAAAAAAAAAAAAAAAAAAAAAAAAAAAAAAAAAAGATATATAATAAGGAAGTGTTATCAATGGATAACTTCTTCCCCCAAATGTAAACTATAATCCGATTTACTTATAGCTTAATACATATAGCTGATTGTAAATTTACTTGATTACTAATAAAAAAAAAAAAAAAAAAATTTATGCAACTGATTCATAAAATAACATCTTGATAAAATGGATTATCTATTGACTACCATAAATATTTTTTAAATATCACAAGTATACAGTATAAATCAAAATTTTAATGTATGATTTTATTTATTAATTGGCACCACAAGGAACATTTACTATATATATATAGATATTTAATTAATTAAATAGGAAATTGGTATTATTAAATATTATTTTATAAGTGTTGACCGTAGAAAATTACAGACAGTGGTAAATTATAATTTTTGCTTCAGAAAGTTGTTGTAAAAAAGTTAAAAATTTACTTTTATAATAAATGTCCATGTATAACCATTAGGTGTGGGGTTCCACAGAAATTCGTAGCGATGTGTCAATAAATTATTATTTTTTATTAATTAACATAAAAACTTGACTTATTTATTTGAGTTGATTTGTCTCGAATTTTCAAGGATTACTGCATTTTAGATTTTTTAGATATTTTAAAAACTACTCTGTATGGCGTAATTATTATTTAATATATGTGAGTGTTGTTGGTAAAGGTTGTTTAATATATATGTGTTGTTTATATACTTATAAAGCAAGAAATCAGCAATAAAATTCGAGGAAATTATTGGTAAAAATATTTATTACCTTAAAAGTTTTCTAAAAAAATATTTTGGTTAAGAATATTATTTCTATGAACAATTTTATATAATTCTGAATACATAGTTCAGTTTTAATTTGTTCATACACCTATTTATTTTATCTTGTGGCGATTACGGTGTTTTTTTTTAATTAGTTTATGGCCCTATCAAAGCCAATTATCAGGCTTATTTATGAAATTCGCAATCAGATAAAAATTTTTTTTCTATTTTTTTTTTGCTTTTTTAAAAATTTTTATTTTTACAAAATTATTTTTCAGTGTCGATACAATTATAACTTATTACTAAAGGTTAGTTTTATTTTTACAATATATACTTACAATTTTTGATATGTTGATAAATCGATTTTAATATATTTATATGTCTACAAAAAACCAAATCACTCAGGCAGAAGGGGAAGGGAATTTTTGATATCTTAACCTTATCATAAAATTTATTTATATTTTCTGACTGTTCAGTACACAGGGAGAGGATAGGAAATACGCTACATTCCTTTCGGCAATTATGAATAGGCAAGTCCGTAAGCCCTAACTTACATAGGCTTATATAGTCTACTAGTTAAATTTTCAGAATACATCAGGTACTAATTTACAAAATTTCAACTTAATATAAAATTCTTTATTAATAAACATACATTGCGCCGAAAAATTAACGCATAATTGTAAAAACTGCAAAATTTTACTAATACATGTATAAATGTATCTGTTTTCTTCAAAAATGAGGTGATGTGGTAAACAACATTCTTTAAAATAGCCAAATTTTTATTTTAAAAAATTAATATACAGTGCGTGTTCAATAATACGATAAATCGCTTATTATCAAGCAACTCATAATACTCCAAAAGAGACATAATATTGCGTTTCCTCCTCTTCACCTAATTACGGCTTGACATCTCCTTCGCATACTCAATATGAAGTTTCTGATAACATGTTGTTCCAATTCGTTACATATGTCAATGAGTCTTATTTCGGGTTGCAGGAGGAGGGTGTACAGCTCTAACTTGCTGTCCCATATTACCCCTTATCTGCTCTATAGAGTTGAGATCAGGGTTTCTGGCTGGCCAGGCCGGGCCATTCTTGAAATGCCGACAGCTTGAAGATAATTTTGTACCATTTGTGCAGCGTGTCGATAATAATTGTTTGAATGAATTCAAAATTATTCCCAATAAATGGGGCATATGGTACCACATGTTCTAAAATTTTCGTTATATACTGATGTGCATTCAATCGGCCCTCTTGAACATTTACCAACTCTGTACGAGCCCTGAAGCTAATGCCATCCCATACTATAATAGGTCCACCGCCGTAGGAAACTATTCCCACAATATTGCACTGAGAATATCGCTCTCCAGGGCGTCGATAGACTCTTCTATGGCGATCACGACTAAATAGGGAGAATCTAGACTTATCACTGAACAGTACATTGCCCCATCGATGATATAAAGACGTTGCATTCGATTAGCTGCGGTAAGAAGTGGTCCAGTAGCGGCTCTATATGGAGTAATATTCTGTTCCATCAACCTTCTTCTTATTGTATCACGACTTATTTGATAATTATAGCGTCGTGGAAATCCTTGTTTTAACAAAGTGCTTGTAACAAACCGGCTTCGCAGGATTTCTAATCGCAGAAATTGATCTTGACGATCTGTGGTGACCTTATTAAGTCCTTGACCAAATCTTCTTTGATCACATCCAGTATCTCTAAATCAAGCTAAAGCTCTAAAAATCGCGGATTGGGAAACGCCAAATCGAAAACTTAATTAGGTTTGGGATAAGCCTTCCTCTACAAGAGCAACAACAACAGAACATTCCTCTGGAGAAAAGTTTCTCAATTCATGTACGTTATGTGCCATAATGATGAAACACACAAATGAGAAATGTGTTTAGACTAATAAACAGAGCCACAAATAGAAAGCCAAATAAATAATGTTGATAAAATTTAATTAGGAGGACAATGTAAATAAATATTTCTTAGCCATTAACGTAGACATAAAATATTTACCAGGGTACATATTTAATTTTAAATTATTATGCGTTAATTTTGTGGCGAAGTGTATTTTAATAAAAGTTGGGTCAAATATATTTGGAAGCCGTCTAAATCCAGTAGTAAACATTTTTTTTTTAAATCTCTAATAAGATTTCTGGATTTTTGACTATGAACAAAATCGTAATGTGCCTTAAAAATAGGAATAACTTTTTGAAATAAAGTCTTTGATGCACAATATTTAAAAAAAAAATCATTGAAATCGATTAATAACTTCAAATACTATGGTGGTGTTTCCAATTTAGATGGGTTACACTGTATATTCGATAGCACCAATATAGTAAGAGGGAAATAATTGAGATTCTGAAGATCGGTAAATTTGAAAGTTGGCTAAAAATTCTAACAACTAATATAAATATGTTAGCCTAATTTCAGGTCACTTGATATCAATTTGATCTGTTTTCACTACAATTACAATTAAATACAATTACAATTAAATATGGTTTGCTGGGCCATTTAGAAATAGAACACAGTCATAATTGATAGTCATACTTTAACACGATTCTTTATCTCATTTCACCAGATCAATTTGTTGCTGTATACTAAGTCTTCTACATAATCTCAAGGAAAAAAATTGTAGTGTGCAGGATCACTGGAGATTAATGGCCATTAAAATCTTCCATTTGATCCTATCCAACGATCTACCGATTTTTAATACATGTCGTACCTTTTTGCTAAAGAAACATCGTCATCTAACTCAGGTGTTATTTAAAAAAACTTGTTTCTCTTATCGGGTAAGGATATGCAGATGACTAGTAGCGACAATTATTTTGGTTTAAAATTCCATTCCAAAAACAAAAAGAATTTGTTTCTTTATAAGTATGCATATTAATTAGTTTTGCAATAAATAGAGAGGTGTAATTGTGCAATTACTAATTTTAATGAAGCAAGTAATCCTAAAATTTTTATTTTTGTGTAGTTAACAAGTTAAGGTTAAAATAATAGGTTTTTTGTTTAAAAATGTATTGACAATAAAAGCTAATAATAATTTCTTTAGCCATTTCATATATTACTATGTCTCACTTTGTTATTTTTAAACTTTTTAATTATGAATAAGATCACAGCAAATAGTAGTTATCATTGTTGTTGAGATATTGGCTAATAATAATAATAATAAATCTATTTGCGTCAAGGAAATATTATAAATTCACAATTAACTTCTTTTATTATCTCGTATTTGAAAATTTTATTTTTTTAAAGAAGGATATTGACCTTTACAAAGACGTACTTAGTTAGCTTTTTAAATTGACAATTAGTACTATCTATTAAACTATTATTAGTACCCTGTTAAATATGCTTTATACGTATAAATTCTGAGACCCTCTCGATTTATAAACCAATCATTGCTAAAATATAAAATACCCATTTGTTTTAAAATAATTATAAAGAACAATTCTACTGATTATAAAAGAGCGTTGTTTACGCTTTATTGTTTCAGCTATATTTAAATTTATTAAATGAATTGTCAGCTCTTGCTTTGTGGAAACTATCTATAATAAATATGAAAAGATAAATTATACTTATCTCAATTTCCACAGTATTACAAAACTTTTTAAAGTTATATTCAATCGACCTGTCAATCTCCTATCAAATCTAGAAAATGATATGTTAAAACATCGAAACCTAGGTCGATTGAATATAAATTAAAAAGCTTTGTAATACTGTGGAAATTCAGGTAAGTATAATTTATCTTTTCATATTTATTTGAATTTATTTTTTGAATAGATGGTTGGTCATAGAAAACATTCATTCTATCATCTTCTTACCTGAATTTACTATTTTTGATGATGGCTTGTTTTTTTAAATCAAGATTAAAAAACCTATTCTCTCCAAAAATTCTATTTACAGCGATTTATTTCTTTTTCTAATAGTATTTTGCATTATTGTCATTAGAATTCCCCAAATTAGTGCTATACACCTATTATAAATTATATAAATATAATTTAGTGTAAATATTTTAAAAAAATCGGTAAATACTACAAGAATCTTCATTGCCATAATCCTTACACGGCTATGATCTACTTTTTCTGAAATTCAAGAACTGCTTTGTTAATACCATTATTAGAAAGATTTGTTGTTTACCCAAGTTATTGAAGTTCTATATATGTTTTAGTTGTTTTGGCGATTTCAAGAAGTAGAACCAGCAAAGTGACATTATGGACCAAGGTTTAAGTTACATACAGGCAAAATCGGATGATCCTCTATCTTTTACAACAGTAGGGGAAATAATTAAAGAGTCTTCTGAAAAATCTAAAGATGTTGTTGCGGTTTATTCAAGAGAACAGAAAAAGAAAATAACGTTAGTTAATTTTTTAGAAGAAATTGATAATCTTGCAGTTGCTTTATATGACATAGGATTGAAACGTAATGATAAAATTGGAATAATTGTAAATAATTCCGTTGAGGCTTTGATGGTTAATTTTGCATGTATTGCAGGAGGATTTATATCGGTAAGTTAGCTAACATTCTGTTTTTATTTCTAATTACTGCGTCTTAATAAAAACTAAATATAAAATATTTATTAATCGAATTTCTAAAATGCATAAAAATAAGTGGTATTTTAGTTCCCCTTAAGCTAAAAAACGAAATTAGACTGACAACGCTGCATTTATCTAGGATTTTTTCTATTTAGAACTTGTCGGCTTTCAAGATGATATAGGATATGTTGTTAATATTAATTTACTTGTCATATGGAAATTCTATTCTATGTTCTATTAAACCTAAAACAGGTAGAACCGTTTGTTTTATCAACCCAAATAAAAAAACATTATGTATTTGAATTCAAATGTCTATACTTTTCATACCGTTTCATCGCAGCATAATAATCATTATGATTTTATTGTAATTTGTAGTTAAATAATATAATAGATGTCGATAAGGTAAATTAAACATTTTGGCCTCGTTTGATGTATGCAAATTTTTATTTATAACATTTAGTACTAAAAACGAATTATTAAGAGACTTGCTTACAACACTTATTTATAAGTAATAATTCGGAATGTGGTACCTAGTTATGCAGATATAATTTTAAAAATGTGTAAATGAAATAATTAGTTTTAATTTTCCCTGAAAATATATACTTGTTAGTATAAATATTTTAAAATTCATAAAAACAAATGTAAAAAATATTTCAATCTATTTATTCTTAGTACATAATACAATATCGGGTTAAAAATATATTTTTTTATTAATAAAGAACGAATTTGTGTACCGTTTGTCTGTATGTTGAATACAGTTTTTCCATATACAGGGTGGCCAAACGAAAACGAAACAGAGCCATTATCAGGAACTGCGTCAACATTTTAAAAAAACACAGGGACCCATCGATTTTTGATCAAAGGGGGGCACTTTTTTCCGTTTTTTTCGACTTCGCTGCATACACCTCCAAGCGAGGGTAACAATCGCCCCAAAATACTTAAATGGCATTAGGGGTCGAGTAAGGTATGATTTATTTTCAATAATATCGGTCAAGGTAGGGTCAATAGCATTTTCCAGTAATTGTCATAATCATCCTCATTAAGTTCTTGCACTAAATGTATTTTATATGGATGGAATTTGTTCTTCTTCAAAATGGTTTGAAGGCTAGTTCGATTGATCCCAGACACAGATGCTAATTGCCTTGTACTTAACGTAGGATCTAGATGAACATGTCCCAAAACTGCAACTTCACTAGCTGTATTAACTACAGGCGGTCTATTTTCTCCTTTTTTATTAGCTACATTTCAAGTCTAGAACATATTTCCTACGGACCTGTTTATCTTGATATTTTTCATTAAATAACTGAGCCGTTACATTTGCACACTTATTGTTCATAAAATAAAGCAAAATGATATCTACCCTTGCCGCAATGGAATAAACCATGGTATTTAATTTTCAAAAACACAATTAAACAAACCTTCGCTTCAATATACGAATCCAATAATTTCACGTTCTTTGTGTGTCCGTATCGTATGCATTTGTCTTTTACAAATGTGATAAAAAAATTACAAAAACAATCCAAAGCAAGAAAATCAACATTTAAATCATTGGCGTACTCAACGACCCATGTGTCATTTTCACCATTTTGACAAAAATGAAAAAAATTCCAATTTTAAAAACTCTTATTAAAAACTAAACAAGTAAATAATTTAAATTTTAAAATGTAATTTATTAAAAAGTATTAGGCCGAATTTTAAAGAGAATTAAAAGGGCTTTAAAATGATACCTTACTTGACCCCTAATGCCATTTAAATATTTTGGGGTGATTGTTACCCTCGCTTGGAGGTGTAAGCAGCGAAGTCGAAAATACCGGAAAAAAGTGTCCCCTTTTGATCAAAAATCGACGGGTCTCTGTGTTTTTTTAAACGTTAACGCAGTTCCTGATAATGGCTATGTTTCGTTTTCGTTTGGCCACCCTGTGTATTCTTCACCATTAACAGTTCAGAGAGCTTCAGAAACAAGCTTGTATTCTATTACGAGACCTGCCAATATTTTAATTGTAATACTTCTTTGGAAATACCTTAAGCTAGTTCAACAGGATAAAATACAATGATAAGGAGGATGACGTAACTCTCTGTATCCATATTGTTCACTAAATTATCTACCAAATATACTTTTGTTGGTTTGTTGCTAAAAAAATATTGTTATTCATATTACTGACCAAATATATATGCCTTACTCATAGTTCAACAATTTGAAGAAGTTCATATGTATACAAATCAGGGGAAAAATTAATTTGACTACTGGCTAGCTATTTCAGATTCGGAGGAACCTTTATTTTATGCAGTAACATACTTAGAGAGGGTCAGTCATATTCTTTAATAACTGATTTTGAAACCAATGCAAAAAGTTGTCTTTATTCATTTCTCGATGGTAATCAATCTATTTAGTTTTTGAACAATATACTGCTTGTGCATACTCAATAAATTCATTTTTATTTCCAGCATCTAGCATAATATACTTACAAAAAATGCTAGAAGCACTGTTATTTTGTTTTCCATCAACTTTTGTGGTTTTAACACTTCTTTTATTATCGTTTTGCCAGAAATGGCTAATAGTACCATTTTGGAAAATTCCTTTCTCATCAATGAAAACAAACTGACATAAAGATCTCTCTTTTTTCTGATATATAATTTCTTAATTTTTTTTTCTTTTTACAGCCCTATTAAATAGTTCTATTAATCCCTTCTGTAGTTTGTCTTTTTCCATCAAAAACCTGTATTTCTTAATAATTTCCACAATGAACTATTACAGCCATTGAAGAATTGTTTTTCCTTTAATGTTTGTCGTGAAGATGCCAAAGTAACAGTTTGTCCTACAAGTAAATATTTGTGTACATTAAATCAGTAGAGCAATATACTTACTGTTCAACCGAGATAACTAGAGCTACGAGATGCGCGATCGAGACAAACAAAGGAGTAAGCGGTAATAGCATTGTTCTTATTAAATGGGACACGTTGCCCGTCTGTAGTAAGATTTCCAATTGTTATCAGTTAGGTATTAGATAAATCATAAAAACAAAAAAGTATTTAAAAGCAAATTTTACTAATATACCAGCACAGCTTTAAATTATTCAAATATTCCTAGAACATTATAATGTAATTACTATGCAATTAAGGTATATTTTATTATATAGTAACGACATTGGTACATTCATAACAACATTTTTTTGAAGTGAAAAATAAATTTGTTGATATTCATTTATTTACATATTATTTATTCGATAATAGATTTATTTGCAAGAGATTCTCTTTGAGTAAATTTCAGAAGAGAACTTATAATTTTACGACTTTAAACACTCAAAACTTTGTTCTTGAATGCATTCTTGTGGTCCATTTTTAATATTAAATGCATTCTACAAACTGAGAATAAATATGACAACACCGCTTAGTACACAATTTTCAATAGAACACTAAAACTATTCAAATGAACCCATCGAAAAACGAAGTGAAAATAATTGTCTCCCCCATTGCTTTCAGCTATTTCGGTCAGACAGTACTGGTATTGAGTCACTGTTTATGTATCAATAATTGTAATAATACTTACCTAACCTAACTAAGTTATGACAATATAAATGTTAACGGTGGCAACATAGTAATCAGTTTGTCCAACAGAAAAATTTTAGTTTAATACGGGCTTCATGGGCTTACATATTTTCAGGTATGGATCAGTAAATAACAACTTTACAATATTTTTGTCCATAAAGCTTATAAAACATAAAGTCAGTATAATTGAAAATGTATACAAATAGTTACGTTTATATTTTTTCGTAACTGTAGTTTTTGTGTATGCATGAAAGCTCGTGAGAGTATATGTAGGTTTCTGCTAGTTGGGTTCGTTAGTTTATTAAAACAATTCAAATACTTGGTACTACTATGATTTAATAGAAATAGTGCATCGGTTTTTGTAATAAATGGGATACAACCAAAATAATTTTTAACTAATTCAAATTTATATTATTATTATGTTATAAAATAAAGAAACGATACGTTACAATAATTTAAGTAACATTTTTTTAAAAGTATTTTAAAAAATTAATTATCAGACAAAAAATATTTCAATTATCAAAAATCTGAAAATAAAAGACAAATTTAAACAATTAAAATCTGTGAAGCTAGTGAAAGAAGTTTAATTAAAATTATTTACAATTATATATATAAACAAAATGGAGAATTCTTATGTCGGTGCAAAAAATATTAGATTTTTATTCATTTTTAGGTTAATCTAAATCCTGCTTTGCAGCCACCCGAATTGGAATACTTTTTAAAAAAATTGGAAATAAAATGCATCATAACTATTGATTTCTATAAAAATTTTAACATTCTTGATATCCTGAAAAAAGTTATCCCTGAAATGGAAATTTCAGACTCAACCATTATTCAATCGGAAAAAGTACCATCAATGAAAAATATAATTGTTATATCTGATACTAAATACAGGTGAGTTTATATCATTAAACCCCATAAATAGAGAAAAGACAAGGTGATTTATTTTTAGGGGTACTTACAGCTACAAGACGATTATGGCTTTGGGAAAAGGAATTTCAAAGGAAACGCTTAATAGTAATAAAAAACAAATTAACTGTCATGACATATTTACCATCTTATTTACTTCAGTAAGTTAAATATTTTTCACATGCTTCGCAATATAATATGATTTACAAATAAAGTACATTTTTCATCTAAACTGTTATATCTAAGCATAGTATTACATTATATTAATTCTTAATTTGTCAACTTTTCCTAAATTCGACATAGCAAATGTTAAAATATAAATTGCACCAAAGTTTTAGTTCTACACAAGTTGTACCGAAATATTGTAGTGGCTATTTTATTTTTCATGAATGTAACAATGAACCTTGAAGGGGACTAATCAGTTCCGATGGAAGAACTGAGGTCGTTGTACAAATTACAAAATTCATTTCTGACTATTTCAAATCAGAAAATTTCCTACTTCGCCGAGATTTGAACAGGCGATTTCTCGACCAGTCGGAAGTTTAATTTTAAATGGTAATCCTTAATTCGTTTTAGGCAGTACATAATTCATTTACAGTGAGCACGTAAGGGTTGGAACATTTAATGCTTTATTTAGCCTATGAGGAAAACGAGCAACGAGCCCTGTGGACCGGAACCAATAATAGAAATAAGTAAAGTGCAAACCTCTTCATTACTTGAAGAGTGGACACAAAAGGAGTTAAGAAGGGCCTGGGAAGGCAGTCGAGGATGTAGACAAGCTAAACAGACAATCGCCGGATCGGATCCAACAAGGACCAGGTGGCTGCTGGAAAGAACCAGACAGCAACTATGGTTGATCGTTGGAGTCCTCACTGAGCACTGCAAGCTTCAAAGATATCTGTCCTTGTTTGGGACAATGTAGGACCCAGACTGCCAGAAATGTGGAGGGGAGGAGGAAACCGCCCTCCACTATTTGTGCAACTGTGAGGTCTACCGGCATCTGAGGAAAATAATCTTTGGTGTCGAACAGATGGAAGCGGAAGATCTATACGCCCTCTCAAGGAACGATATTCTAACCTTTATTAGAAGGTCAAGGCGTTTCGAGGAGGGTCAAACGTGAGGAAGAAAGAAGGCGGAAGATTGGGGATGGTAAAAAGGGCCTGAACAGGCCTACTTGCCAGGCATGAGCCTCCCCGCCCTTATACCAATGCCAATACCAAATAGCCAAAGAAGTTCGAACACGTGGATTTTCTTTTATTCATTACTGTTCGAGTTATGACTGCAACATTATTCTTTTTTAAATGGCAATAGACTATCTTGTTAGTACCGTTAAAAAGTAAGCATTTTTTGCGTATGGATGTCATATATTATATTATGGTACATACAAAAAATAAACATTTATGATTTATACAAATATAATCTAAAAAAATATAAATGATTATGAAAAAAATTACAAACTATTAAATTGCCCATATAATCTTTACTGCACAATTGAATCATGACAAGTGTGGTATCATTGAATTTGTTTTTGTTTTTAAAAGATATAACCAAAAAAGTAATATTATAATCGTTGTCCGATTTAAAAAGTTTCTTAGGGTCACGTAACCGGAAATGGGAGAAAAAACGGAAGTCTTTTTGTAATAAATATAAGCATCAGTTTCGACTGTATATAACTGCAAAATTTCATTCTTGTCATGTGAACAGATTCCGAGATATTGGATTGTCAAAACAACGTGGAACACCCTGTATATCGCAAAAACTTTTCCCTTGTAGAAGAGTGCACCAATAAGTAATATCTGTATCTTACCGGTTGCTAATTAAGAAATACTAAATTAATAGTCTTAGACCCATTAATATTTCAATTGAAAAATATATTTACTTATTATGTAACTCGTTTTGGTTTTAAATCATGTTAAGTATATTTTTTTGTTAATTTTTAGGGGACCACAGGAAACCCAAAAATTGTAGGACTTACTCACTTCCAAATGAACAATTGCATTAATTTTACAAGTCGTCGTTTACCACTTAGGCAAAGGCAAAAGTTTTGTTTTAATTTGCCACTTTTTCACGTATTTGGTTTAGGATTTTGTATTTTGTGTTTAATGAAAGGAATAACTATTGTGTTGCCATCCCTGTATTACAACCCAGAAAAGAATTTGCAAACCCTTAGTGAAGAAAAGTAAGTAAGGATGTACATTGAATTATGCTCATGAATAATTAGTTAGGCCTATGGCTGCAACTATAATTTGATTTCGTTAAATAAATAATTATTACCCAATAGAATAGATACATAGAAAATTTCTTGAAAATTTAAAATAAGGAAATGTGAAAAATCTTTCTCTTCTCTCCAATGATTGTACAGAAAGCATTCAAATTCAAAATAAGCGAGTTTAAATTGTCTATACTTTCCAACTAATTCATTTGAGTTAGGTACATGGACAGAAAATCTATCGCAAATAATGCACTGAGCACTAGTGTAATTAGGTCCTATATGGATCTGGGAATACCGAGAAAAACTAACCGAGTTCCCATACAAGATTGCTCTTTTTATCATCATATGATTCCCCGGATATATAGTAAGCAGTGAAAGTTTATTCAGGTTAAACTCGCTTTGTAGAACTCGACCTTTCGGTGGAATTACTGTTAAGACTGGGAAGTTAGAAAAAAAGAAGAGATATAACGATAAGGAATTTGGAAAGATCTTCAAGGACTGAAGTAAGCTAAGATACTTTTGGGAAACTTTAACCAAAAGAGATCGAATGCATGTACCAGCCTAGTAAGAACAAGCTTCGCATACTAACGGAAATCCAAACCGGGCATTACCGTCTGAAAGGACACCTTGGGACAGAGGAAGAAGAGAAGTGTAAGTTGTGTGATGAGATGGAAGAAACGTCCATACACATACTTCGAATGATGTTACCTTCTAAAATCCAGGGATACTACCTAGAAATTAAATTAAAGATTTGCTTATCTTTGATCAACCTATAATTTTTAAGCTAAATAGAATTGGAAGAAATTGTTGTAGCCACTGAGATAATATCTTTAATAGATATAGCAAGAAAAGGTAGTACCATGGATATTTTAGGTATATACATATATAAATATAAATCCCTTTAGTAGACGTATCTCCATTTATTTTAGCTACTAAGTGTGTAATACACCGTCGTAAGCAAATAAATGTGCGATTTTACCAAAAGTAATAATATATGAGGTACCCCATTCAAAAAATCAAAGCTATTAGAAAAATGCCAATATCAGGAAGGGTATTTCTCAAAAATTCTGTTTTCATTAATATGAGCATTTCATTAGAAATCAATTAATCCTTTATTTTTTAGCTGTACTCACATAATGGGGACACCAACTATGCTAGCTGATATGGTTATGGTCCAGAGGCAGCTAAATCTACCTATTTCTCCGTTGCTTGCTCTGTGTGGTGGTGCAGCTGGTTCAGAACAATTATACAAAGATATATTGAAAGTTTTAAACGTCCAACAACTTAAAGTTAGTTCCGAAATGTAATTGCTTGTTTAATAATTTATAGAAATTAAAGAACAAGATAATTTTATTACCTTAATTCGATCTTAATTATTGTATTATATTTTTAGCTAGGTTATGGTGCAACAGAAACTATATGTATAAGCTGGTCCATGTTAGAAGATTTTAATGACTTTGCTTCGGTTGGATACTTAATGGAACATTTGGAGGCTAAAGTAGTGGACATATATGGCAATCTAGTACCAGTTGGCACTATTGGAGAATTATACGTCAGAGGATATTCCATAATAAAAAATTATTTATATAGTGACGTTCAGTTGCTGGATGAAGATAACTGGTTCAAAACTGGGTATGTTTATTGAAACATAATTTTAAAGAAAGTGTACAATCTATTTTTATCGTCTGTAAATGTGTGCAGGGGAATCCCTTTGATCATATAAATAATGACTGATTACATGAAGAAAGAAAATATTCTCGACTACCAATCTCATTTTAATTAAATTAAAAATAAATAACTCGGTGCAGAGGCACAGGTGAACATGCTTTCACTTAATTAACCATATCATATATAGAAATAATATGATAGTATTATAAACAAAGTACAGTAAAACTAAAAAATATTCTCGTCTTCTAGTCTAATTTAGTTTAAATTAAAATTACTGCGTATTTAGATAACAAGTCAAATAAATTAAAATTTTATTTTGTATAAACTAATAAAAGTTCGACAACTATTATTTATAAATATATTTTGAATATTATTAATGAAAACATTCCCTTGATTTGTATTCAATATAAGCAAATTTTAGTGACGCTGTTTTTATGCACATCGATGGAAAAATTACCTGTACAGGAAGACTTAAAGATATTATAAATCGAGGAGGAGAAAAAATTAGTCCAGGTGAAGTAGAAGAAATATTAGAAAGTCATCCTAATATTATCGAAGCATACGTAAGTAAATATTTTTTTACCTTCTACTGTATAAATAACTAATCTGTAGTTAATTTCCTGGTGCTATCCCTCACATTTAATCATAGCTTATTTATTCCTTGCCATTTCACTTCCATTTCTTCCATTGGGTTTCGATTACTTAAGTGCCCCTGGATATTTCCTCTTCTTTTTCTTATTCCATATCTACAGATATCCGTCTTGTAAATCTGTCCTGATGATCTATATGCGTGTTTTTTAAAAATATTTTGCATATAATTCACTACGTAGCATAAATTGATTTAATACCAGCACATTCATGCGAAGCCTATGCTTATTTCTTTCAATTATGTTTTGTTATGTTATGCATTGAATTATTAATAAAATTAGTGTCACACTTTGGAATACGTAACAGTTTTTCTTTCCGTAAGAGGGCCCTAATTAAAAGTAAAGCACAGAAGAATCATATTACTGAATTACCCATAAAATTACATTTTCAATAATGTATCATACTTAGTACTTTCGATGTTTACATTTTATTGATTAAAGTGATTGACGAGAGGAGAATGACGTATGACTGTTAAGGGAAAAACATCCCCCTTAATATACAATTTGACGTGTTGTTTTTCTTAAATTTACGTTAAATCAAAAATTATTTCGAATGGCTGGTTTTAAAATGAAAGTACTGTATAATTTTTTCAGAGTTACCATTATGTAATAAAAAATTGAAATTAACAACCCTTATTTTATTTTATGGAGTTGAATTCTATATATTAAAAATATTATTCGGAATTCCTGTTTTACTTTTTAACCTTTTTATCTTTTGCTTGTTTTCCATAGCACTAAAAGTTTTCAAGCAAAAGAAAACAAAATACACTAGGATTGTGATAAATGTTTAATAAATGAAATAACCGAATTAAAAATGTAAAGAACATAACATAAATTATAATAAATTTTATATGGTACTGAAAAAAAATCATAATTACTTCTTTATGAGTGTATGTAATCCAATTTCATTTTTCGATATTAACTTGGACATAAAAAAATTAAAAAACTCAGTTTTAATTTCGTCCTTTCGAGGGTGAAATCTCTTTCAAGATTTGGCTGAGAATGTTTTTTATAGGAAAGATCACCTATAATTTTCAGTGACGAAACTCCTAATTTTTTTTTCATGAATGTATAAACACCCTGTATAATTTTTGCTTTACTTCTTCATATTCGAACTCTATTTTAATTTACTATGTTGCTTATTCTAACTCGTTCAAGCTCAATTTATTTGTCTTAATATTTTGTGTACTTTATTTCTTTATTAATATATATTATTTATTTAAGGTGGTTGGTAGTTACCATGAAAGATTGGGAGAGGAAGTCTGCGCGTGTTTCAAATTAAAACCTGGTACTTCAATTACTTTAGAAGAAATAAAAAAATTCTGTAAAGGTAAAATATCATATTACAAAATTCCATCAAAGATTGAAATAATGGAAAGTTTCCCGAAAACACTCTTAGGAAAGATTCAAAAATCTAAACTTTTGGAAATTGTTAACACTCATATTAAAATATAAAATTAGTATACTTAGAATAGCAATAGTTGTAGCATTGTATGTTTTTTAAAGAAGGAATATTTTTTTTAAATAATAAAACAAATGTTGTTTCAAATCAAATAACTTTCTTGTAGGTAAGTGACTCATTATCAAATCTGATTATTTATCTATATAATTATAATTATAATTTAAGAAATTTTGTAATATTTCCGAAAAATATTATTTTTATTATTATTATTGATATTTTTGTTATTGTACGTTATTTATGTACAGGGTGTTTCTCGTAACACAAAATCTTACGATTTAAGTGAAATATTCCTCCTAACCGGAATAGAAGGTTTATTTAAAAATTTAAGTGTATGCATATTAGGACACTAAATTATGAAGATATTTTTTCCTATTAGAAGAGAAATACGGTAGGGATAGAGAACATTCATATCTTCATATCTAATTTGATTTATGCTGATTTATTAATTTTTTTGTACAAATTGTGTGAGATCGATCTAAGCAATAATATTAAATTAATAGGAACTTATACTTTTGAACGAATATATCTTGAAAATTATTGATTCCCACGTAAAAAAATAAGAGAAGAATCTTTACTGTATTTCGGTTAGAACGAGTATTTTATTGTGTTTCTTTAGGAAAACAATCTACAATATTTTGTTTTTGAAAGAAGAAATAAAAATACTTTTGTTAATATGTCAATTTATTTTAATATACCTACAAATGTTTGATGATATTAAGATTTCTGCAACATTAATTATTTTTCATTTTATAAAATATTGCAGAATTAAGATTTTTGTGCTTTAAGATTATTTTTTGTAGGTTCCAACATTTCCTCACAAATACCTTTAACCATTTCCTGTTGTGTTGCCCATAATGCATTTTTATCTCTAAAAAAAATAATTCTTTTAAATTGTGTTTTTTTATCAATAATAGTCCAGACAAAGTTGATATGACTATGTATGCAAATCCAGAATTATTGTAAAGTGGGTATGAACATTATTTTTACGTTATCATATTCCTATAAAATTAAACTTTATTAATGGAAAACTTACTGGTTGCCTGGAGCCGAACACATTTCTGTGTAATATTTGATCTTTGGTTCGGTGCCGCTAGTTCTTAAAGTACAAACTAGTCCATTTTCAAAAAAAAACGTTATCATTTGGTTACTGGACGAAACAGGTAAAATAGCTTTTTTGTTTGGTTGGCTATTATCGTATCCTGTTGTTAAATCTCTTATATTTTTAATTTTATACTTGCCATTTAAAATCGACTGAGGATACTAAAACGTTTAAAACAAAATATTGAGAAGAAATATTTACAGTATTTGTATTTTTATAAGAAAATACGAAAAGAAATTGACGAGCTATATCAAAACCTATAGATGAAATAAATAAAATACAAATTACTTTAGATGAAATAGTAAATACTTAAAAAGAATACTTACTATGTATAAAAGAGATCAAGTATTTGTAGATCTAATAAGAGTGAAACCATATGTTGAAGATTAAAGGAAAATAAAGTAATACGAATATGACATTTCAAACCACACAGAAAGAAATTAAAAATGGATTGAATAGTTTTCTTAAATGTATAACATAACAAACGAAGCAGGTACAGTAGTTGTAAATAACAACAATGTTTAAGTACTGTAGACATCTTCGAAGGGCAAAACAAAGTTGTGTTGAGTCACCAATACTTTTCTTAATTTTTATGGATTAGATCATAAGGAAAACTTAAGAGTCAAGAGTATTCACAAAGTATGTTTATTCTTAAATAGAAGTAGAAAACCAAATCAATGAAAGACCACGGAAACTTGTTCAGAAAGAAAAAAAATCAATCACCATTACAAAACAGTAAATAAATAATACTATCATAAAGAGAAATAGGGGCAGACCAATTATCTCATGCACAACAATAGACAGGTCAGTACAGCCAATAAGTTTAACATACAGTATGAGGAACTAAATTTTGCAAATTAGTAAAAAAAAAATAAGAACATTAGTTAGTAGAACTCCAGTGCCAGTGCTTCAGTCCAACAGCCTAACCGCAATGGATTCTGGCATGAAGACATATTTGTATATAGAATTTTTATTACAAAAATAGATGCACAGGTCGACAAAATAGTAAAAAAAATGTAAGCTTATATTTCATTGTCATAGGTTAAATGTTTAAAAATAAAATTCATTGTTTATTTAAATTTCGAATGTCTACACTTTTCATATCGTTTGAGCACAGCATATGATTATGATTATTATACGTAAATTAATTAACAAATTACAAAATGAGGATAGCGTAAATTAAATGTGTTTTGGCATTTTCTAGTTAAATAGGAGTAGACACTAAGTTTGTTGTCAGAACTATAGATTTTTGATAATTAACAGGGAGTTAATATATAAACTGTATAGTAACAGAAATATGCCATCAATGGTCTAACCTGATAAATTAATGGCAATATAAATGTAAATGTGGCAGTCGCAACATCGTAATCAGTTAGACCAGGAGTCCAATTATTGAAATAGTTACAAATGTATACAAATAATTACATTTCTCTTTTTTTCTCATTGCAATATGTGCAAGCGCATGAATGCTCGTGAATGTTCGTGTAGAATTCGAGTAGGTTAGGTTCGTTAGTTTATTTCAACACAATTCGAATAGTTGGTAGTACTATGACGTAATAGTAATATTGTGTATGACATGCAAATATTTTTGTAGTAAAAGCTCAATATAGTGTCATTCGCTCCACTAGGAGTCATATGGAAAACAAGTAAAATATATCGTAATTTTATTATACTGTACGTGTATAATTCAAAGACATACCGTGTTAGGACCGTTGATGTTTCTTATCCTATGGAAAATTTTATTGATTAATACAGGATCAGTACATACATAATACGAATTGCAACTCATATGTAACCCATATTTAGTAAAAATGTCCTCCAACTGTTGATTCAACGTTTTACCCTGGCTGTAGATATAGGAAGCACATGAAACCATTTGAGCACACGCTGAGACTCCATCTTTGTCCAACACTTGTGTCGAACACATATATCCTATCGCTTCTTCGAAGCCGAAAATTACTATATTACCTTGCTTTTCCAACTCATAGGCTCTGTTTGCTAAAACAATATTGAACAAATATCTTTTTGTCTCAAGGAAATTATTTAAACTTAATACCTATCCATTTATATCCGGTAAGGACATCTATAGTCTGAAATCCTTCTAATTTGGACATAGACTTACAAATGAGTGAACTTACGGTACTATAAAGCATATAAACTTTATTCAATGGAAATGAAGGTTTGGCTTTCTTGAAACAACGGAGTAGCCACCAGGCAAAGATAGCTCCTATTTGATTACCAGTAAATATTTTCCAACCATTTCTAAAAAATTAATTTCTAATTGTTTTAATCTTAGCCTAAGACAAACAAATAAATCGAAATTTAAAATCTTCATCTTAAATATTAGTAGCAGTATCTTGCATTCTTTTTTGCTTTTGAGCTTATTTATAATTCTTACAAAAGAAACTGTTACAAAATTATATTGACAAACAAATTCAGAATAATTAAAGGCTTATAAAAAGAAAATTCATGCACAGTTATAAGTATATAGGAACATATATAAACAAGTAATCTTCCTTATATGCATTTTTCATGTGATCAACTAGTAAATTATTAGAGAATCTACGAAAACATGGACTGAGACCACAGAAGCTACTATTCCCGCTGCAGCTCTGGAGACTCTTCCATTGCTTTCGCATCTACAATTGAAGAATGGTTAGTGAATAGCTAACTATAATAATGAGGGACGGACCCATCATGGTTAATTAATTAGTGAGAATGGTCCTCTTGGCAAAGTGACGTCCAGAATAGTTCTGATGTCTATATTAGTTAAACCTATACTGCGTCGAAAGCAGAAACTAATGCCATAGTAATGTTATTAGAAATTAGGTGTTATGGATGCTCTTGTTAGGCAAAGCTCAGAAGTTGCTTTTACAGAAGTCAGAGCCAGATGCGATTAAATATGTATTTTAGACCATGGGTTTAAGTGTTAAAGTAAGTTACAGATTTCATGATAATGACAACGAGGATCCAATACAAGTTTTATAAGACGTGTTTGCAACCATCCTATACCTTCGAGATATTAAGGGAACTTCAGCGGATCAATACTCGCTCGCTATTGATTGTAAGATCCAACTGTAAGGCCGAATCCACACATTGGAACGAACTTTGACGCTAACGTTAATTCCAACGTTGGGTTGTTTTTCTTGAAGCACCCACACATTAACATGCGCAGTAGCAGTCGGTGCGTCCATTACTCTTGACTCATTTTCGCTAATACTACTAAACGATCTCTCCTGTTCATTGCAAGCATCGACTGAATAGAATGCCAATATTGCCAATTGCCAATCTCGAACGTTGGCGCGTTGATCTTTGGCGAGGAAACCGACTCGCTTCGGATAATGTCCACCGTTGAGGCCAACGTAATCCCACTGCTATTTTACTGGTACACACATTGGGCGAATATGTTGCAGTCAACGTTGACGCCAATGTGTGGACCCGGGGTAAACTTGTACTGATAGGGTTCACCATCAGCAACCACACACTGAATACAAATAATAAGTAATCTAGTTTGAATGGATGTTTTTTTTTGCTTCTAGAATTCTCAATCAGTTTGAGTCAGAGACGAATAATGCAAGAAGCGCAATGCGTATCTACGACTACTTAAACGCTTACGATTGTTTTTCAGCCATTGCAAATCTATCTGCATCAGGATCATTAGCTATAATTATTTTACTGCAATTTTGATCGGCATACTTCATAGCCAAAGCCAAACAACTTTTTCCTTCTTCTGGATTTGGAAACCTACAAATTCATTTGTATAGTACAATAAATATATATATATATATATATAAGCTGTACTAAAAATGAAATCAAGCGTTCGTTGCCTTACTTTACTCTTTTAGTTTTTACACTTACTCAACAGTGGGAAAATCTGGATGAGGATCTTTTTGTTCTGGTACAGTGAATATTTTCACATTTATCAAATCACAAACTTTTTGGACGTATCTATATCCAACTCCATGTAGTGCCGTGTACGTGAATAAAACGTTAGCTTTCTTATTTATTTCTTTATTTTCTTGTGATGTTGCTTGATTAATGTAATTTAAGTAGCGACAAAAAATATCATCCATAGGATTTGTCACTAAACAAGTTTTACGTAAAACGCTAATATCCCAAGATGTGTCTAAAGGTTCTAAATTTTCTAAAATTAACTTTTGTATATGTTCGTCAACAGGTGAATTTATTTGTGCTCCATTCGGACCATATACCTAAAATGATTTTGAAATGATCGGTATAATGGTTTATTTAATATTAAAAATATGTATGACAAAATGGCAACCTGGTTAGTACAGGTTAGAACTAGAACATGAAATAAAAGATCATGACTACCCGATCATTTTTGAGAAATTTACTTTTAAATCATAACAATTTAGAGCTATAATTCTGTTTGGTGATAGAACACATTTCAAATTTTACAATGACATTAACCAGAAAAGTAGGTACTAGCTGCTAAACCAGGGGTGCTAAAAATTATGGCCTTGAAGGTTAAAGTTGAGTTGCCATTCAATGACTGGTTATTTTGTGGGGAAAGACTGATAAATAGGCATGTTAGAGAGGAAGATTTGCGTCTAAAGCCGTTAAATCATGTCAAACATTTAGGTCTAAGATCTAGAATTCAAGACTCTTAATCTTATATAGTAAAAATATTTATCAAATAAAAATTAAGCTGGTATTACTAGCATCACTACTTTAATTAAAGTTGCTAAAGGCTATTCGCAACGAGTAGTTCATTCTCTCGTTACCTACTTAATGAATTAGCTAAGCTAATAATATGCAGAGCAAATGGTACTATTGATTTAAAGATGATTGACTACAAACAGGTTTGGAACTACATTCAAATCAACAATGTAGGATCTGGACATTAGAAGACTTTTATTTCCAACTAGTAAAACTCTAGATCTTAAAATGGAGTATACACAATTTTTGTATTCTCTCTGGTCTTCTCATAATACATTATTTCCTTTGATACCACATAAAAAGATAAGTTTATTCATATTATACCTAACGAAGAAAATGGAAGACAGCCATTTAGGTGAAAGAACTTGCCTTATATCCATTGTCATCCTTTGGATTATGAGAAGCAGTTACCATGATGCCAGTGACACAGCCAAATTGCATTACAGTAAATGGGACAAAAGGTGTAGGTACTACATCATTAAATAATCTTACAAGATATCCAGCATGGACAAATACTGTTGCTGTTAACTTGGCCCACCTATAGTGTAGATAAATTATCTTTTATAAACATTTAAACATATAATTCTATATTCCATAAATTAATAATAAGATATTGAAAAAAAAAATGTACTACCTTCTGCTATTATGTCGGCCATCATAACCAATTACGATACCGCCTTCCTTCAATTTCGCTTGATAATTATTAACCAGATGCGCCAAGAGCCCCTGAGCAGTTTGTATAATAACTAAATCATTTAATTGTGCGTAACCTACCCCCATTCTACCTCTTAGACCAGCAGTTCCAAACCCTAGTCTGTTGCTGAGAAGTTGTGATATGTAGTTAAATTTTCTCTCTTTCATCAGAGACTTTAGCTCTGTGCGACTTATTTCGCATTTATCCAAACTCAACCATTCTACAATTTTGAACTCCAAAGCACTGCATCCAATATGTAAGTCGGCCATTTGAAATAATGTTTTGTATAAGTCAATATTTAACTCTCGATGCATGTCTAGATATATATTATCTTAAATTTTTGCTTTAAAATTTGGAAAACCAAAGAATTAACGTCCAATTTTTTTGCACGTAAATCAATTTTCCTCGTTAGATTATTTCTAACGATTCAATGTTAAATTTATTCGTAGAATGAAAAATTAGCAAAAATGATATCAAATTAAGTCAATAAATTTAGACATTGTCAATTTATAAAGATATTTTATTCTTCGATCATGTATGCCTTTAACTGAATTCGATATCCAATGCGGATTGTTGGTACAGTACAGTCACAGAAGGACATTACAGAGTAGAGAGTTAGATAAGGACATACATTTTAAAGAGAGAAAACCAACAAAATACAAAATATTTATTCCTTTTGTTAGTGTTATTTTATATCAGATAATATTATTCACAGCGGAACACGTCGATTTTTATTTTAGGGGAGAACATTTTTGACAGTAAAGTGGTCTTGATATGTTCATCCCCCTAACCCACAGCAATCCCTATTTTAAAATCTTCTTAAAAAATTCGAAACCGTAGTTACTCTACCACAATGTCATAAGTCCAAAATTTGGCGACTTACCTTCACTTAACAAAATAACTACTTAGAGTACTGGAACCTTTGGTTTGTCGCAAAAATTTTCTTCCCTTCGCCGGTTTGAACAAAAAAATATATTTTGTTTTCGAAATTGGCTCAACAAATTTCTGTATATTTTTCAGTGTCTGCGATTTTCAAAAACACACTCTTGTTTGCCCTGTAACTCGCAAGCTGTTAGTCTAACGATACAAATATAAAGTATTTATATAGCAAAGTTATAAAAATAAATTAAATGTAGTTATTTGCCAAAAACTGGTTTTGGGCGTCATATTTTTATAAGGGAGGCGTAAACCAGCGATTCTTTATGCTTATTAATTCATGCTTAGGGTCGTCATTTATAAAATACTTCCAAGTTTAAAACTTCTTCATTGTCTTACATCAAAATCCCTTTTGGATGTATCTAAAGATTGGATATATATTTGTTTATAACGTCATCTTTTATAATGAAAAAATGAAAAATATTTTCTAAGTGACGCATATTTATGTTATTGGCCAAAAAATAACAAATATTTAAAAAAATATGTTTATTACACATTGTATTTAATTTATTTCCATATAAGTACACATTAAATAAAAGTTAATAATCGTATTTATTTACTCAGTACCTTGTGGCTTAAGATTATTTTTTTGAGGTTCAAACAATTCTTCACAGATAGCCTGGACCATTTCTTCGATTATTTTTGTTAGGGCATTTCTATCTCTAAAAAATGGATATCCAATTAAAATTTATAAATATGATTAATTAAGAAAACTAAAAGTTGGTAGACTATGCAAGACTGAAAGTTGAAAGTTATGTTTGATTAAACTAAGTGACATTTTGGAATAAAGGTAATTAAACGCAGGATTGCCAAATGTTTCTTATGAAGCATATTTCTGAAATTCTAATATATGGTTGTTAAATGGCGATTACATTTTTATTTAAATTTAATTACCCTATTATGTCGTCTATAGAAACTAAATTGAAATTATGAAAATAAATTCTTAAGTGTTATGGCAAAACATGCTATCAGCCATTTTAGAGATTTTTCAGGAGAAGTAAAAAAAACAGTTGTATTTTGCCATATTAATTTTAACATTCATTTTGTAAAAAGTACATAGTTTTTCAAAAATCATTTTTGACAACCAAATCCAGTTTTCAACTTAAAGAATACACTATTTGTGATCTTTTAATGTGAAAAAATATATTTTGTAAAATAATGCAGATAGCATGTTTTGCCATAACACTACTGGGTTATAGGCAAAATGGTAAGAATTAAGCAAATCTTATGAACTAACTTATTTTCTGGAGAAGCACACATTTCTGTATAATACTTAATTTTGGGTTCTGTCCCACTTGTCCTTAATGTACATACGAATCCATTTTCAAAATTAAACGTTATCATCTCACTACTAGAAGAGACTGGTAAAATTGCTTTGTTATCGGGTTGACTGTTGTCGTATCCTGTTGTTAAATCCCTTATATTTTTTATTTTATATTTACCATTTAAAATTGAATCGGGATACTGCAACAAACATAATACGAAAATAAATGTAAAAGTAAGACTTAAGGAGGTGGTAACTGGAAGTTTAATATCATTTTATCACGCGACAGACATTTAATACAGTCAAGTTTAAAACAAATGTTTTGTCTGCGTTATCAACCCTATAATAAAAAGCTAATATAAACAATTTAATCTAGTTTTTGGGGGGTTTTATTTAAAAAAAATGTTGAAGGCCGAAATTTTTCTTCTACTTTTTAAGAATAATTTTTTCATTGTTGCAATTTTTTAATATAAAAGTATATTTTTTCTTGAGATTTCAATAATTGTATCATAAAAATCAAGAAAACAATATTTCCACTTATGCAGCGATAAAAATTGCAAACTTGTTATGAAAAACATGAGGAGTAAACTTCCTTTGTTATGTATGCCTCTCAAAAGAATTCGTAAAAATATAGATGGCAAATGTTTGCATGCGTGATATTTCAAATGCAGGAAGAACTCTTTTTAACGGTAAATCTGCATAATGTTAAGGATATACGTATACACATTTTTTGAAATTTGAAAATTTACTTCTGAAAAATCTGCGCTGTTTTATCATTTTTAATTCTTCCGAGTCTCATAGATATAAGGTACATTGCATATCACTGTCAATGACGATAAAATCATATATCTAGATTGTCGCTACCCCTCAAATTATAAAATACAAAAGGAATTAAACAAATGTAATAATTTCTATCTACTGTATTTAATCACTGAAAATTAGAGGTTTTGCATACATTACACTAATGCATCGAGGTACAGAGATATCGATGTTGATGAAGGTTACGTGTATCGGTGTAAAATCAGACTTTTTATTCTGGAATTAAAAATTGGAGCCCATATTACAGACATTAGTAACCAAACAACATTATAGTAAAACACAATCTACTTGATGTATCATTTTGAGGAAGCCTGTAATAACATAGCATTTTGATATGGTGGACAGATTAATACACTGCCCTAAACAATTTAAGCAAGATTCAAATACTTACAAAGTAAAAACATGAAAGAATATATTAGGCACCTACGTAGAACTTAGTAGGAAAGGGGAAGCAAGAATCGAGCTGTGCAGGATGCAAAATATAAAAATTATGAAGCCAGCCGAAAATTTTAAAGAATCTAAATATAAGCCATATGTTCTTTCAGGTCCTGAAACCACAAATGAACGGACATGAAACTTACTGTACTAGGTCCATTAATGTTTCTAATTCTCTCAAAAATTCTTTTTATAACAGGAGGCTCGTGACAAATATAATATGAATTTAAAGTTACGTGATACCCATATTTGGCATAAATTTGCTCTAATTGTTTATCCATTGTCTTATCTTGACTGTAGACATACGAAGCCATTGTAACCATTTGAGCCAGTGCTGATATTCCATCTTTATCCAAGACTTTAGTGGAACACATGTATCCAATAGCTTCTTCAAAACAAAATATGACTTTATTTCCTTCTTTTTCTAATTCCAATGCTTTATTTCCTATAAGAGGAGGGAGTTTACGTTTGACTTAATTTAAAAAAGTTAAATCATACCTATCCATTTGAATCCAGTGAGTGTATCAATATAGTTAAACTTTTCAATTTTACTCATAGACTTGCAGATCATCGAACTAACTGTACTTGAAAGCATGTATACTTTGTTAAGTGGTATTTCTGGATGGTTTATTTTAAAAGATTGCAACATCCACCAAGCAAATAGCGTTCCAAGTTCATTTCCTGTAAAAATTTTCCATTTTCCAGTCCTACAAATTGATTATCAATGGATTATATTTCTCATCTGTCCTTATAATATTATTACTGTGTGGGAAAAACGTCATATCATTTAGTAAAATAGAAAAAAAACTTACTTTGGATGCTTTTCGGCCATTGCAAATCTATCAGCATCTGGATCATTTGCTAGAATTAAACTACAGTTATTCTGGTCTGCAACTTTGAAAGATAATTCCAAACTACTTTTTCCTTCCTCGGGATTTGGAAAACTGCAAGCCAAATTAGTATCCATCATAAATATGGTTATATAAGTATAATATATCGCTTACACAACAGTCGGAAAATCTGGATGAGGGTCCCTTTGCTCTGGTACTGGTAAAATTCGTCCATTGATTAGATCACAAACTTTCTGTACGTATCTGTACCCGACCCCATGCATTGCAGTGTAGGTAAACAATATGTTAGTTTTATTATTTAGTGCTTTACTTTCTACCGATATTTCGTTATCGATGTAACCTAAATAAAGGGACACAATTTCTTCCATAATATTTGTTACAAGAGTACTATTCGATAGAACAGATGTATTCCAAGAATTCTCTAGCGGTTCTAAATTGTCCAAAATTGATTTCTGAATGTGTTTGTCTACTGGTGAATAAATCTGTGCTCCATTCGCTCCGTATACCTAAAATAAAAACCGTCATAATTTTAAACTTTACCTGTTTCGAACTAACTCTTTTGGAATTTTTTAAAATAAAATAATTCTAATTAACGGTGTAGTCATTTAGTTATCTGTGCCAAGTCCTTTAAGAGACTAGTTTTCTAGTTACTTTATATCCATTGTCGTCTTTTGGATTATGGGAAGCTGTTACCATCACGCCACTAGCACAGCCATATTGCAAAATAGTAAACGGAATAAACGGCGTAGGCACAACGTCGTCGAATAATTTTACAGGATATCCGGCATTGATGAAAATTGTTGCTGTCAATTCGGCCCACCTGAAAAGTAAAAATGCACTGAGATTAACAGACAAACTGGCAACCCTTGTGGTTGTAAGTAGCCATCAACTAATATCTAAGCTAGTCATAGAAGAAGCTTTTCAGGAATAAATTAGAATACTGGAGAATAATAGTAACCTGAGGCTGGAATGGAGTTCAGGAAACTGTAATATTCCAGGCACTCTGAAAGTCGATGAAGTAACTCAAAAAGCATTGAGTACGGGTTATGTTATACTAAAATCTGCCCCCGGGGTTACAAATCCGAGAATACATATAAAAAGGGGTGCGGAACCAATTAAATAGATACAGGATAAACTTTATAGAAGCCAGCAAGTAAAACCTTATTATATAAAAAAACGGAAGCACTATTAAAAATAAGGAAGCATCCAACACGTAAAATTACGACTTCAGTCACTAGACATGTTCTAGTTAAAAATCACATCAATAGTCTGTGGATTCTAATACAGAGAAATTGAGATCATATTGCCTATATTGTTACACTGTGAGGCTTGGGATCGCATAAATTATATTCGGAGAACAAAAAGTCGTTGGTTCACAGAAGGCCCCTAAAAATGTAATTTTTCATTAAAAATCTCAAGTACAACAAAAAATACTAGATACAAATAAACAGCAGACATACGGTCGAGCTAAAAAATTTGCTAATATTAGATGACATTTCTTTAAAATAAAATATTATTTTGTAGCAAGTGGTTCGTACACGATTGGGAAATTTTACATATTTCTTTATTAGTCCAAGAATGACAAAACACAATTAAATAGCCATCTCGATCACCTAATCTAAATCTATAGATTTTTTGGAGTCAAGTGAAAATGTCTTCAGTACACAGTAAATAATTAAAGTATTTGCTATTTTTGAGTATATTTGTTAAATATACACTTTCTTGTTGTATTTTATTAATTACCTTTTACTATTGTGTCGTCCATCATATCCAACTACTATACCATTTTTCTTTAACAAATATTCATCGTTTTTTATAAGATATTTTAAGAATCCTTGAGCTGTTTGTATTATAACCAAATCATTCATATTGGCATATCCAACCCCCATTTTGCCCCTCAAACCGGCGGTACCAAAGGAAATTCTGTTGCAAAGTAGTTTTTCCACTTCATCGAACTTTTTCTCTGCCAGCAATGCTTGTAATGCTCTTGACGTTTTTTCATTTTTGTCCCATTTTAGCCATTCGGCTACTTTTGTATCTACATCAATCATCTTAGGAAATTCTAAAAATGAAAAATTAATATCAATATTATTGCATTTCCCTGCATTTAAATATCTAATTTGGTAAAATTTACGAATTCATATTTTTTTATGTAAAAGATCTAAACAGTAACTGATGTAAAACTTAATTTATTATTATTATTTAAAGGTTAAAAAAGTTAATTAAATATTCTTACCGTTTAATAATAATATTTTTATGATCCAAATGAGAAGTATTTAAATTCTAACTAGCTAAGTACGTTACTATTGCTTATCCAATGAGTTTCGCAAATTAAACATATGATTGACCAAAGCTTTAAGAAGATAACGTAATTATCTTCGATAACATTCCGAATAAAAATTAAACAAACAAAGAGAAAAATATGTTTTACTATTTTTTACACAAGTAATTTCCGATATCAACTGACCTAAAGAATTCCCATGTTTTCATCTATTAGTTAATAATAGTAAAATATATGTTATTAATGTTTGTTGAGATTAACAAAAAATATAGAATTAGATGATCCTATATGTTTTTATAATTTGATTTTCAAATAGTTTAGTGATATGTTATTAGATAGTTCAATTTAAAATGCGTTTGGTTTTTCTAATAATAATTCTCGATAATTAATTTCAATAGGTGTAAAGGTTTTAGAGTACAATACTTTGCATTAGATTAAATTAAGTGCCGATCAAAAATCGACACTTATTCGATAATAAATGTTAAACAAACAATGATACTGATAAAATTCTGAGAGTGTGATAAAAATAGCTATGAAACTATATTGTTATCGACTTATACCAGATATGGTTCATGCTTGCAAATGGAGTAACTGTAATAAAGATAGTATTCATAAATATTAAAAGTGGGTAAACTTTTAAATTTAGTATAATTACTTATATGAATATTAAAAGATTCGTGAATAATAAGAACTATATTTACATAAGTCATTAAGACTCAGAACGGTGGTTAGCGTTGTAGACTCGTTAGCTGCCATAACGACGTTTAGAGATACTTAAAATATCGCTTAGGATTGCATCCGATGTACAAGGGTCGTAGCTCTCTAAACGCCACCCGATTATTTATTGAATCAATACTTTAACGAGGGTTTAGGTCCGAAAATGATAATTGTTAATATGTTGCGAATATTCATGCAAAGGTGTTAGGGTCAATTTTAAGTAGTTTAAATAAAGAAACACTCTCCTAAGAGAGCTAGTTGTTTCTAAAGATAGTGCCAAAAAAGTTTAATATATTTCAGCAAAGCGTGTTTCTTTAAAAATTTTACACCAACAACAACAACAAACACCAGGTGTGTAAAACAAATGTTTTTTTATGAATAAAATGCCACCTACCGAGTTATGAATTTCAAGTACAAACAAGACAGAGGTGGTCAAGTACTGATAGGTTGATTTAGAAAATTATTTTGATCTTTATCGTTTAGTACGTTAGGGAATACATTTATATATTTTTGCATTTTGTAAATATTCTATAATTTATTCCAATGATTTAGATTTAAGCAGATTACTTGTAATTGTCCAGATATTGCTTGGTACTGTAAGCAAAAGAGTATTCCCTAGGTTTGTAACAATTAGCAAGCCATTCACAGTGACATTTCTTCACGGATTTGAATAGAGGCAGTTGAAGAAAACTGACTGACATAAAGGGATAGGACCATACTGCAAATTTCACCTGTCGCGGTTCCAAACCATGAAGAAACATCCTTGTGTATGGATTGTTATTAGTATAAAAGTAAAAGCTGTGACTAAAACTTTTCTAACTACCTATACAGAGAATTTTCCCCTGTCTCTTCGATTAGGAGCAGTGACAGGTAAGTCTGTAGTTAAATCTGTCAGGTTGAACCGCCTGTGAGCATCCAAACATATAAGATAAATATATGGAGAAATATTCAGTATTAAATCATAAGAGTCAACTATTTGTTAGTGTGTAAAACTCAACCCTCTTTCTTTGTCTGAATCGTGGAAATTCGCACAGTTAAGGTAGTTTTAGCGTGGAACTAGTTTTCTATAGATTTTTTAAAATCAATGTTTATAGGCTAAGAATAAAGTTTACTGATAAATCAAGTTTCTGAATTTTTAACCGGTTAGAACTCCAAATAATTTTCAGGCTCTCCTCTCATTTAAAGCATTTAAAACTTTTTATCTGCTATAGTATTGTGAAAAAAATAGGAGAGTAAACAAAAATGCTTGTTAAATGAATAAAAAAACAGCACTTTAATGTTTTGTATCCGGTATTTTAAAATATTTCTTTTTATTCCAACACATTTTTCTCATGATTAATGGTGATCTGGCAACACTGCTCGCAGTTATCTAGTACTATAGAATAAAGAGCGGGATTTTTAAATCTTAATAACATTTACAACGTTGGTAGGTCACCGTAACTATATTTGATAGAATCTTGGGTATTCGTATAAAGAGATTTTGAATCTCTCACTATACTAACTTAACTATACCACGCTTGAACTACCTTAAAAGTCTCTTGCGCGATTACAGTTTTCTTCGTCGACTCACACTGCTTCTGTCCACATCAGTTGAGAACCTCATCTATGGTTTGCTATTGTGATGAGTTCGGTATTTGATATTTTCTGATAATAAAGATAGATCATTTTCACACATTCCACCAATGATAATCACTGTTTCTCGCTATAAAAAATGTAATGAACAAATTGAAAAAATACTGTAGTTTTTAATTTGAATCATAACTGTCTTTATATTAGTTACTAGAAGATAATAATTACCGTAAAACGTACTCAATCAATTTGAAATGAACCTGTAACACATAGGTCACCTTTAATATCCCTTACCTTGTATATCTATTAACACCAATTTATACTGCGAATCACAGTATTCAATTATGGGTATAAGCTTAAATTCAAATGTGATGATTGTAAAGATAAAACGACGCGATATATAATATGACGCTGTTAATAGGTATATACCTAAAATCTTCTGTCAAATATACTTAAACTAAATCAGTCGGTGTCATTTGTGTCACGTATTAAATAATAGTTTATTTGACAATTTTTTTTTTAAATAAAAAAGGGCAAAATTAAAATATTGCTGAAATGTTTTCAATGAATTATCAGTAATAGCATATATTTGTTTTTTGGATTAATCCTGCAGTTAACAGTTTGAATGCCAACATTTTATCTATCTTTGATAACTTACAGGTAGGCGAATAATATTCATTGTAAAAGTGTATATCAGTTACTCTTGAACAAGGACTACGAAATGTTTATTTAAGATATTAATTAACAGAATTTGCAGGAAAGCAGATGCGGAGAGATTTTTTTTTTATGTACCTACACATAAGACAGTAAGTAATAGTTTATTTCAATTTTTATGCTTATGCTAGTTTAAGCTTTCATATTGCGTAAAATTGACTTTCTATTAAAATATATAAATTAAAGTAAATCTAATGGCACAATCCCTTTTGTTTAATAATTTCTAAAAAAATACTGTTAAAAGCTAATGATATATATGAACACCACTTGCTAATTTTTGCACATATTTTGTCGATCAAGCTCCTGTTGAAAAGCTTGCTAAATATTTTGTAAACATAATTGTAGTAGGTAGACATTTGACCCGTATAAGCTACTAGAAATTGTTTTTTTTTACTTTTTATGTAAATAATGATATACCTCTTATTTACACGAAAAAGTACTTTGTATAAAAAATATTATTTTGATTATAACCAGTATAGTATAATTTGTTAATTCAAAGTATCAGCTTAACAACATTTACTAATTTTCTATTAAAAAACAGTGAGTCATAATCAAGTTAATAAGTAGGTATTTTTTGAAAGCGATTTACCTATTATTTTTAATTAGTACAAGCGACATACATTTATAAATAGAAAATCATTTTTTACAATAACTGCGAATACTGTTTTTAATAAATTGACAATTTAGTTATGAATAGTTGCCTGAAAATGTAAAGTTTAGCCGATGCAATAACTCACTAAAGTAAGCATTTAAAATTATTTTCGTTAAAAAACATAGACGAATGCTAAATGAATGAATATTTATCATTGACATTTCATTTATAAAGACATATGTTTGTATTTTTTACAACCTGATTAATTAATTTTTAATGTCTTATGTTTTTTATTTCTGAGTGTACGATAACTATTTTATTATTATACTGCAATATTTTAGCATTAAGTTGACATTTTATGTTATTAATTAGCAATTATGAAAACCATTAAAATAAAATAAGTGAGTCCATGTAGGTGGAACACAATGGCAATATTTCTGTAGTCAATCGTTCATATCGTGAGTAGACCGAATAATCGTTTACGTTTTTTTCATTCTACTATTTTACTTTGCTATTTTTTATTCAAGTGCATCTAGGTCCTCCTATTGGATTGTTCTTGCTTTAATTTGTTTTTTTTTTCAGTAGAATATTTGTTTCTATTCTTTGTAAATGTCCGAATCATTCAAGCTGTTTCTTTCACCTAGTCTTAACCATTGATTCGTATCTCTTATTTCTTGTATCATCATTTCTATTGGTTTTATTTGCCAAGCATTTTATATTTTTTTATGATTTCGCTCCTATTTAATATGAGTTCACAAGTTGTCATATTGTATATTTTAAGTTTAATTTGACTTTTTATCCAAATAATGTTCTATTCGGAGCACAGTAAATATTATTTTTGACTTTATTAACTGCTTACAAGTTCAGCTTACCATTGTTTATTGTCGAGATATTGAGTCAATGGTGTATCGGTCTATCTTATATTATCCTCATTTACGGTAGTTACTACTTCACTTTTATTTATTAAAAAATATCTACTTCACATTGAGCCGATAAATAAAATTTTAATGCTTAAGTTTTCCTCTAATTTTAGTTAAAATAATGTTCGTTCTGATATGAGTAATTTAGGTTGGCAAAGATAATTAACCTACTCTTTTATCTACGGGTAGTTCACCTACCAAATTTATAACATACTAAGATTAATTTTGATAAGTTCATGTCGTGAAACAAAAACTCCATTTATTTAAATCAGCTCAAGAAATTATGCTTAGATAAGCTCCCTTCTCTGTTTGTTTAAAATGTCTGTCGCTGTCGATCTGGTTGCATTTCCAGTAGTTCTTATTAATGCATTAAAAAAAAGTACCACATTAAATCTTACACTAGATTATATGTGCTAACTTGGTAAGTGTCTGTTGTTTCCTGAATGGCTAATCTTTATTGAGTTTTAGAAAAAATAACTTTCCACCAGCAGTGACTGTTCATTTGAATTATTAATTTTTATTTATAGTCCCTTCTTATTAAAATTATATAAAGAGAAAAAGCTATCTCAGCTGTGGTATATGAGTATGATCTGTTTTTAACTGAACCCTATGGAATATTTAGTGATTATCAGCTAGTATTCATTCTGTCTTAAGTTTCTAGTTTGTCTCTATAGTCTTCATTTTCAGAGTCTGGGTGTAGTGTCTTAAAAAATTACTTGGGTCGCATATTTGGCAATTTCAGCAAATTATGGAATATTATTATGATCTTAAATGTTTGACCAAATGACTTTAATTTTCGCACATTAATCACTTTGTTTCGAACTGTCGTTCTTCACAGGACCGACCCAACCATAACAATTGAAATTAAAAATATTCGAGAGTTTTGTGAGTAACAACTCAGGGTATGTAAATCAATTGCTGTTGATATAACAATCGATCCATGAATCTGCAACGCATAACTATTCTAACGAAATTTACAAATAAAATTTGTGGTATTAAAATTTTTAATTAAATTAATTGTTTCAACTCTTACTTTATGGAAATTATTTATAATAAATATGGAAAGATAAATAATACTTATATTGAATTTCCACAGTCTTTCAAAGCGTTTTAATATATATTCTAGTCTACCTAGGTTTCCGTATCAGACAATACCATTTTTCAATACAGAAAGAAGTTTGACAGATCTTTTTTAAAAACGTAAATAAATTTCATGTCATAAACCTGACAACCAATCATTATTAAGCAATATTCTTCTTTTTCTAAAAATATATGTCGTTCGTATTATTTACTTCAAAAGGTGATCTAAGATAATTGAACTTCTAAGGTTTAATTGTTCATTCAATAGTGTATATTGAGGATATTTTAGGTGTTTCTTTATTTCATATTCCTCCAAAAAGTCAAGTTCTTCTTTTTTGTCACTTATATGAAGTAATTCCACTGTTGTTTCCACTGTGTTATTAAGTGTAAGTTTGTGTTTGGTGTCAATGAGGTGTTTTGTGTAATGCGACTTATCTGGTTGTTTTAATCTAGAAGCTCGTAATTGCTCACAGTAGCGTATGTTAAAATTTCTTAATGTTTGGCCAAGAGAGATGGCGTTACAATTCATACAATTTACTTTGTAAATACCTGATTTTGAAAATTTATTAATTTGAACCAAAATATCAAAAATTATATCTCGTATATATATATATTCTACAATATATTTTAAAGTAAGAAATAATGTAGGTTCATTTTTATTAAATGTAAAACCTAAAATTAATAAATTTTTAAAATCAGGCAATTTCTTCTGCTTACTTTATTAAAACTTATTATCTGTGAGAATTTTTTGTCAACATACTTTCTTAAAAACTCATTTATTCTCCTATGGCAAATGGATAATTTCTAGAGTTATAGCTTGTATTATCCGTAACAATTACAGTAATTCATTATTTGCTCGAATTATTGTACAAAAACGTTGACATTCATGTATTCGTAAAAGTTTTTAAAGAACCCATTAATATTACTAACATGTAATAAAGTAATAAGTAATGAAATAAACCCGACCTGTTCCTAATTGTAAATTTAAATCTGTAGACACAATAGAAATGCTGCTTAACTGGAAGTTAATATTTTAGGAAGTTTCATCTAAATACTAGATATATTTGTTAACAAAAAGAAACTTTGATAAATATAGGTACCGACTATAATATCGCTCTATTAAAACTGATTTTATATATTGCTTTCGCTGCATAAAATTAATTTATTTCAAAGTTTTGCGTAATTTTTTCCAAATTATTCGGCAAATGCTTCGCTCTTAATAACATGTAATATTTTTTCAAAATAAACTTAATGAACTATATTTTCCAATTTTCCGTTTATTACAGTCATCTATAACTACGAGTTTTCTTCATACAAGCAGTACTGATGACTCCACAGGGTTCATTTTTCACTCACTCAATAATCAATATATGGGCAATTTGATGTTTAAGAATACATTCATGTACGTTCATAATTATCTTTGCACTTATTTATTTGTTTTACTCATACAAAAAAAATTTTACTACTCTCGAGAATGCTAGTGTTAGTTATGATTATGATTATATTTGATTATTGCGGCTAGAACAATTTCATTAACTAGTTTTTTTCAGTTATTTCCAGTAATAAAATAAAGATAAATTTAAAATAACTTTTGACATATGGTAGTAGGTTTGAGCCAAGTTTGTCAAAATATTTTCTAATTTTTCGATTCCGCGAGTTATGTTTTACTGAATTATTTTTAACAAACCAATTAAAATTAAACACATTTATCGTTACCGTTTGTATTTTAGTTGTAATAGAGCCAAATCCAGTTGTTTCGCACATTTTAAAAAATTATCTCACATTCGTCAAAAAAAACAAAATTAAATCTATAGTCAATATTATCGCCATACTAGGATTACTGAACAGACGGAGTAATAACACCGAATTTCAGGTTCATTCGTAAATCATTGCAGCGGCGGACGTTTGGTTTAGTGATTTATGCGTGTATTTGTGTATTATTGTAAACTTTTTAAATTTTGGTCTTTATAATGGATCAGCAAAAAAATCTAAAAAATCCACAAAAAAGAACTAGAAAGCATTTTTCGGTAAACGAAAAAAATTGCACTAGTAAATCAAAAAACTATCAAATGGAATATTCCAATTCTAAAGAAACAGACAATATAAATGACCTCGATCGTATTTTGGATCTTATTCTCTCTAATATTGGGGATTGTTCTATACAAAGAGCTTCGAATATTCTTGTACCTCTCGATTCGCATCATCCTTCATTAGTTGTAAAAATACCATTTGAACGTTCGAAAAATTTTATTCCAAATTCATCTACCGGATTTAATTTCAAAAAAGCAGATTTTCCTAATCTCTAAAAAATGTTTAGAATATGTAGATTAGAACTTTTTAAATAATTTCTCAGACTCTAGTAATGCCTTAACTCTATTTTATAATGAGTTAAAAACTATATTTGATCAATATGTTCCGAAAAAGAAACCCACCAACAGACATTATCCGCCGTAATTTAACTATGATTTAAAACAGCTGCTAGAACTTAAAAATAAAAATTGGAAAAATTATAAACGTAGTAGAAGTGATCTAGATTATAATATATTTAGTCAGCTAAGAGCTGAAATTAAAAGGAAAGCTACCTTACTTTATATAAACTATGTCAAACGTTCAAAACAATATATGTATCAAGTCTGACCCTAAAGCTTTCTGGTCATTTATTCAATTTAGAAAAGATGACGTGTCCGTAATACCTAACGTAATGACATTTAATAATAATCAGTTAAATACACCAAATGAAATAGTGGATACTTTTGCGAAATTATTTGCGGGAAAATATACATCACTTGTGATAATAACAATATTAATATAACCAACGTAACTGAGGCTGAAGTATTATCTGCTTTAAAGAAACTCAAGCCTAAATTAACAACTGGCCCGGATAATGTTCCAGCATTTTTGATACACGTATTTTATAAGCCCCTAACTGTTATCTTCAATCTATTAATAGTAAAACTTTCGTCGTTAGGCCTAAATCATTCATTAGTAATTCTATTTCGATCCTATTTGTCAAATCATGATCTTTATGTTCAGTATTTAGACCATAAATCTACATATTACAATCAAACATCTGGAGTACCTCAAAGATCAGTATTGGGGCCACTATTATTTTTACTGTTCATAAATGCGATTGTCCTAGATCTTAATATTTCCAATATTTTAGATGACGTCAAAATTTTTTGTGAAATATCCACTATTTCTGATTGTGTCAAACTGCAGGTGAATTTGAATAATTTATAGAATGGTGTATAAATAATAAGTTTTAAATGTAAAAAAATGTAACGTAATGTCGTTTAGTCGCAAAGACTCTATACTCCCATATGATTACAGCCTGGACAATGCCACACTAACAAAACCGGCATTAATAAAAGATCTTGGGGTTTACTTTGATCCAAAACTAGCGTTTATACCTCACATTGAAAATTGAAAAACAACTTCGTCTACATATCGAGTATTAGGCTTTGGTGTGAGGAATATAAGATTGTTCAATGATTTTTCAACCATGAATATATTTTTTCTGCTTTTGTTTTATCTAAATTGGAGTATGCCAATATAACTTGGAATCCAATACATTTAAATCATATTTCCCAACTTGAACTCGTCCAGCGATGTTTTTTAAATCGGCTTCCTCAGTCTTACTACCTCGATCGTTTTAGCGCAAGCATTTCTTCTGAATAGACGAATGATGCATTCAACAGTATTATTATTTAAACTTCTGAATAATACTGTTGAATGTATTTCACTAATAGAATTGTTAGACTTTCACGTTCCGCGAATTAAGTCTCAAACGAATATTATTTTTTACCAACGACGACATATACAAATCATCTCCTATATACCAAATGATTGATAATTATTAATAGGTTGAAATAATCTTGACATTTTTAATTGCTCTGTTGCATCTATTAAGCGAATATATTTGTCCAATTGAAATATTACCGTATGTATTAAAAATATTTCTTTTTTTGTTACAGACTCCATTGGGTGCAACCATTTTTTTTCTTTTTCGTAAAAGTTTGTTTTTTCAGGATGCACCCATTACTGTCTATTTCTTTAATCTCTTTCTATAATTGGAGGAAACCCTGTTGGATATTGTAAGTAAATAAAATTAAAAAAACAAAATAAAAAGAATTCTTCCAAAACATACAAGTTGTCGTTTTGTCGATTTGGTGTGGACCCGGCGTTTTTATATAGGCGCAAATTAAAAATGAGATGGCAAGGAAGAACAGTAATTTCAAATATCAGTTGGAAATGTCATCTTAAAATTGTAAAAATGCTTTAGCACATGTATGGAAAAATAAAGAAAATGTGGGAAACTACTAGGTTTATGGACATTATTGTAGGGCCTTTTATAATTAAAATAGGAATCGATTCTGATACCTGGAGCACTGATTGATAAAAACAATTGAAAACTTTAAAACTGTATAAATTATTCATCATGGATGAATACAAATTTTTCAAATTAAATAATAAAATTCACGATCTTTCTTCTGTTGTTATTTAGTATTTTGTTTATTAACCCTCTTATTTTACGCCATTGCTTATTGGAAATGGATATTATTGCATTTTTACAGGCAATACAGTGCGTGCCATTTATGTGAATCACTCCGTCTGTTCTGTAATCGTAGTATAGACGAGTTGCGGCAAATTGGTCGAAATAATTTTTTCGAAAAATCTTTCCTCTATTGGACAGTTCCTCGAATAACAATTTCTCTAAAAATAAGAATGCTCGAAATAATCAAAGAAATCATTTAACGGTTATTTATTTCATTTATATCAATACAAAATTATATGATCTAGAAAAGTTGTTTATACTTCAGAAAAATTTATTTAATATTATTGACAAACACAAATACACTTAATAGTCAATATTATGAGCAAGACTGCAAGTATGCCAGGTGATATCTACATTGTATTGAAAATTTTAAACTATACGCATTATTCTACCCGTACAATCACGATATTTATGGGTAACTATTGGTGGTTCAACACCAGATAAAAATTGTTCTATTTTCAACTCAGTGAGGTTTTGTTGTTTTTTGATAGATCCTATAAACTTTCAAATGCCAGGGTATGCCTCATACTAGAATGAAAACGAGGTGGGCACTGATATCTTCGATTTTGGTTGACCCATTCATATGTCCTCAAAATACTCAACTATGGATAGTGCTTTTTCGGGGAATACATTTTCGTCGCACAAAATATCAAAATATTGAATTACATAATATTTTTCTGGTAAAAAACTAAGGAAGGGAGCATTATGATTGTTAGTGCAAATTCGGTATCCAATTCGCATGTGTTTTTTAGACCGTTTCATTGAATATGTCCAAAAATTGCCCGACATAAATGGAAAAAACATCCCCTATAACTGGTTTCAAGATATAAAACGACACAGCAATAATCACTGTGCTTTCAAAATCGGGCTTTATTGTTTTTTGCATTTGAAGAAAGTATACATTCTTCAATTTTTCGAATATTTTTAAATCTTCAGATTTATTTGGTAGAAATGCATAAATTAGTGGATATCATTATTATTACCTTGTAAAATATGTATCATATACAACTGACCAAAAAGGAAGGGAGAAATTTTGAAGGTTCCATCGTCGCACCAATGTACGGACGATTCAAATAAACGTAAATTCCTGCTAGTTGATAAAATACTGAGCCTATCCTCCACTTGTCCTTTACCGTATTGTAAGAATCTCCATTTGCAGTGATCGCAAACTCCGGTGGAAATTGAATGGCTTGCCTTAGGTTTTCAACTATGGGACCCAAATATATATTCACTCTAATATTCCTTATAGTTTTTTTAATAGAACATACAGCAGGTAATTTTGCTGCTAGTGCTTGTCCAACATTTTCACATGCATTAGATATGAAAAACTGTGGCGTACCTCTTGTTGTTTTTGATTTTCTTTGCTAATATATATTCAATTCGCGCTTACACTTGCGGCGTAAGAAATGTGATTGTGCACTTTTGTTTTTGCTGTTTTCTCGTCTGTTGTTAATTTCTAATCGACAACTTTGTTTTATAAACAAACCCTTTCAACAATAATTTGATTTCGCCTTTTTCACTTTTAACAAATCCTATTTTGTTACCGTTTCCACATAGATGCCTGTATTTAACTAAAAGTTTGGAAATAATTTTTTTAGTCATAATAACTACTTATAGAACAGGAATACGTTAGCAAAAATGTCGTTAAGCCGTTTACAGTTTATATCAAATTTTAATACTCCTCCAAGTGTATAGAGGAATTTAAAATATACCGTTGACCTTTACTGTAATATCTCAACTACCTGATTAAACCCTACCGAGTAGATCTTAATATCTTCAAACCGTAATAAATGAGTACAGCTTGAAAATATAGTTGTCTTCATATTGATTTATTGTTAATTTGAATTAACAAGACACTTTAAACTAATCACAAATTACGATTAAAAATAATATTTTATTTTATTCATTTCAATAAAAATCAAGTTTTAGCAGTCGTCAACAAAGTATTTGAACAAAATCTTTACAAGGTATTATGATTGAAATTTACAATGTTAGGATTAAAACTACACACTACAAGATTAAAATACAGCACAATATAGGTATACACAGAAAAGTTTTAAAATAATTAATTTTTGGAAACCTTAATTACATGTTGTATACAGTTTTTCCAATTGTTTGCAGACATTTACTATATTTTTTTTAATTCTAATACAGATTTATCTAATGTAGGGAATGTATTATTTCTCCTAATATTTGGTTTTACTTTACAACATTCATATTCATTTTCTGTTGAAAATTCACACACATGTTCGTTATGAATTTTAAAAGCTTTTAATATCTCTAAAAGTTCCCGTTGCTTCAAAAGTTAAATTCATCATAAAATTTTAAATTTCTTTTGTTCTATTAGGAATTATGAATCTGTTTTATTTGACGACTATATGAACTAGCATTGTTCATTTCAATATGGTATATTTTTAGAAGTAGATGTTCAACCAATCTTCAAAAAGTTGTGCGACAGTGTCTTGGTGGTAATCTAGAGAAGAATCACGTTTCGTCAAAGTAGATAAATGGTGGATTTCTGCTCTATTTTGTTTAATAACCATTAAATATTTATGACGCCATTCCCGTAAATGTTGAATTCCATTAAAGTTTCTCTTTTATCAATTGTGTGACATTTAAAATCCACTGTAAGCAAAATTTTATTTAGGCTTGAAATGTTACAAGATGTTTGTTTCATCATTAGTCAGCCTCTTTTTGGGGAAACTAGGGTAGGTAAACATTGTTCTTAATATAATTGATAAATTTTCCTTCTTAATAAATCCAATTCATTCTCGTGAAAAGATAAACAAATTCTTGTTAAATTGAATTAAAATCTCTTTCCAACAATGATCAGTACACATTTTTAATTATTTCTTTAGCATCGGAAGATAAATGTTACTTTTGAAAGTAGCATCACTACAAGATACCCCACTATCAGCACATACCCATGGAAGTCACATCTAACACAAACACACCATCACTCGCCAGTAAACTAAATACTAATATAACAGAAATCAATTAGAATTACAATTAATAAAAATAAATTTGCTATTTATGTTACTTAAAATAATATAATATTTAGGTATGAAAGTAAAAAAAATGTACTCCGGCTCTGTCTAAAAAGGTGGTCAACTTGGGACATTCTATGACCAAAGGTATAATTAAGGTTTTATTGCAGTCAAAAGGTCAATAGACCAGGGCTAAAGCCTTTGAAAATGGTAAAAAGTGGAAAAAAATAATAGTAGGATGAAACCCATTGGAAAAGGAAGAGAATATAACAAAAATGAAAGGAAAAATAATTTACGGGCGATCTGAGGTCGGGAAGTGGAAGAGGGTGAGTTTTTAAGGGTAGAAAACTGTTTATCTCGATTTCCAGCAAAACTAGAAGTCTTATGGAAAAAAGTTAAATAGCAAAGTTGTAGGTAATAAAAAGATCTATAACTTTTGTATTTACACTTTTTTCACATAACCTCAAAATTTATGTGAAAAATTCAAATAGCCAAGTTTTTGGTTTTTTATTTTTCTTTTACAAAAAAAATTTTTTTTACAAAATTTGGTAAAAACTTACCTTTTTATGTCCCAAACACACTGTAAATTTTTTGATTTAAAATATTTATTTTTTCACCTTATTTTGCCGGAAATCGAGATAAACAGTTTTCTACTATTATTTTATTTCGTTTCAAAAATTATCGACCCTGGTCTACAACGGTATAATTCTAACCAAAGTATACTATTAAAATATAATAAAAATATCAAGGAAGGTAATGAGAACATTATTTCCTTAATGGTCAAGTGTGGCCAGAAGTAAACAACTTTTATAGTACATTTAATTACTTTGTATTCATATAGTTTAAATTAACCACCTTTAAGTAGTTTCTTTCATTATTTGGTGCATTTTTATTTTAAAGGAATTATTACTCAAGCTATTAGATATTCGAGGTATATAGATTATGGTTTATTTCGCGTTTCGAATTCCGTCATCCGGATATTTTATGATTTGCAATAATATGTCGAGAAAACATCCTTCTTAAACACACTGGATGGTTAATCGACAACTTCTGTTTAAACTCCAATATAAAGTCACGGTAGGATTGGTTTTCAATTTATAAAACACCCACATCTTGTCATTATCAGTTGAACATTACCTCTCTAAATAAATCCAACTGTGTTCCCAGATATACGGAGTTGGCCTCGTAATTCCACCTACAAACCGAATCTGGAATGACGTCGACTTGGAACCTTTTAAATATGTTTACTATGCGACAACACAACCACATCCGACGCCGCGAGTATTCTAACACTATTTAAAATGGTGAAAAATCGATAGCGATAATAATACGGGTTAGTTTCGGTTCGAAAGTTCCTTAAATTTTAAGCTGAAGTTAAAACTTAACCTCAAAAATGTCCATTACTATTTCCAGTTAAATGGAGCCGGGTATCGTAAAGATTGCGGATGATGGCGATTTCAGCATGTTAAAAAATCTGGTCGACAATCACACAAACTGGAAGTTGGAATACGACAAAGGAGAAACAAAGGTATTTATTATTAAATTTCTACTTGTATTACGTTATTTGCCGTTACTGACGTGTAGTGTATATAAAGTGATCAGGCGAAAAATTTTATCATGTTGCACCAGTGAGCCTTGGTTTCCGCAATATGTAGACCGTACGTAAATGAGAAAAGGTAACTACAAACGCTGCAACATACAGAACATACAGAGCGAACGTAAAATGTTACCCCTCCTCACCAACTTCCTTATGACAAAATATTCGAGGAAATGCTTAAACAGGTCGTTTTTTATTTCTCATTAAGCACATTTTGATTATAAAACTAACATCACAAATATTAACCCCAACACAGAGTATTTTTAATTCTCTACTCAACGATATAATTATAAATAAACTAGTCAAAATAACAAGGTATTTGTTTAATTATTGAATTACATCATTTTAACCTGATAATTACTTAGTATACCAAATCCACAAAAAAGGCTCTACTGACTTCTTGTCAAAAAAATGTCTAGCTTTTGGGGTCCGTTATAGTTAGGCCAATATTCTGGACGCTATCTAATCCGCAAATATAGTTACGCCAACGTGGTGCGAACGATGAATTAATATGACTCCCTGTAATTAACGTAGACAGCACTTATTTTTGTAGAACTGGATATCATAAAGAAAATTGTTTTAAAGGGCAGTTACCAGCAATGCCTACAAAATCTAAAATTCAAATAAATTTTTCCAGTCCTATTGAAATTTTTAGTTCTTATATACAATATACAATAGTTACGAAATGGAACTGGAGTCAATGCTGAGTGAAAAAGGTAACAAATTGCTAATTTTAGATCATTTCAAGTGTTGCATCGAAAATACATTAACAAATGAAACAGTGTGTTAGGGACATGTAATCCGTTTTTAGTGATTTCCAACGGTTTGGCTGCTACATCTAAATTCAAAAAAATGTTATTTTCAGGTGGCTGTAGATCCTTTATTATAATAGACATGAAGCGTGATATATCGTTAAAATTATCTCGGCAAGAGGTTTATAAAAAATGTAAGAACATACGGGGTATTTCATTTAAAAAATCATAACTTTGGTTTGGCACTGCGTTCCTAAACACACTGTATATTTGGAACTAATTTTAAAATGTGAATCTCAAGACTACCTACATTTATTGTAAATCTTTTACTCGTAACTTTAATAATAGCGAACTAATCGAGCTTTGCCACACTAATGCGTCACCCTGTATATTCGCTAATTCATCACTCCAATACCGATCATTTTACCTACAAAAATCAGCAAATTTACAATTATACCGTTAAATATAAATTTTAAAACCTAAAAAATATGTGTTTTGCCATTTAAGTAGTTGAGTTAGCGTGCACATCTCATCTCTTGACGAAGCTGCTTATGACAGACGGCGGAATATTGAGAAATATCTCAAAAATTACACGGTCCTCCCGAACCAGTAATCCTCACGTGTCTAATCTCGTCCCCGAATTCAAATCTAATTTCTTGGTGAATTTGCTACCTGAAATGGTATAACTGAATTTTTCCTCCAATAGTGCTGGTCGAAAAAAATAACCATCTAAACTCATCCTCAAATTTAAATTTAATCTCTGTTAACTTCTTCCTTGTGATATTACCTCAAATGAAAAGAAGATTCACATTAACACACAAAATTATTCATTAAGAATAATTACAAAATATAAAAAATTTTGCTATTTTAAGGCTTATAGAAGAATGAAATACATTGAATGAAGTCAAATCTAACCTAAGAATCCTTTATAATCCTAGCTGGGGGTCAAATTAAGTTTGGTAATTAGTAACTAGCATAAGTAGGAAATTTAGGGTCGCCCCATTAGAACCCTATTGCTTTTTAATTTTTTTTAAAGGGGTAGCTACCTTGTGCGGAGGTTGATATTTGGAATGTTATTTTTATAATAAAACTATACTTCATTAGAAATAAAAATCGACCTGTCCGTGCATTTCCTCAAATATTTTGTCGTTGGAGAGTACATTCACGCTGTATACAATTTGTTTCACACTATTAATTATATTATTCAAAATGAATTTTTATTGTTTGATGTTTTAATAAAGGTATTTTTTTTAAAACGCCATCCTTTACTTCTGGTTATCTGGTTAATAAGTTAAAAGTCAATCTTATCATTCTTTAAATGCAAAATATAATTTTTTTTAAAAATTGAATTTGAAAATTTGTACCTTTAAATCCACCATTTTTTCTGTCATCTGTCAAAATGACATATCTCCTCAGATATATCTGAACAGTTTTTTTTTTACTTTTTCGATAACCATGTCGAATTTTTTAAGATCTGTTCAAAAAAAATTTTAAATTAGTAGACACTCTAAATTCTATCCTAATTGGTGAATCATTAGGTGGTGGTGATCTAGCGATGCTACTTTATATCTGTTACCAGATATTTTTTGGATACAAACTTTTTAACTGGTCTATAGGCGAATGATAGTTATAATGATCGATTACTAAGATCCAAATCCAAAAGTAAATATCTTTAAAACTAAGAAAAGAGAATGTTTCAGCCATGTCGATTAACAATACCAACTTTATTAATTGGTTCATTAATTGTAAAACATAGCTAAGCGTTAAATTAAATTAATAGGATTTTTATCGGCTCATATAATTTAGGTCTTATGTCCCTAACCATATAAATCGTGACCTAGCTAAAATCTAGATATTGGCTATGCATCCAAATAAGTTAGCAAATAATCTTCTTGTTGCTTCAGATAACAGAAGATCAAAAAGACATGATTATCAAGACATTAGTATTATTTAACTCGTTAACTAATCAAGCGACATTTATAATCTGTCAAGGCTACATTCGATATAGTGTTTTTTCAGCATTCTAAAGATCACCGTACGTTTATTAATTATTCAATTATTAACCTTAACAAGCTTTCTATTTATTGGCTATTGATCCACCAAATCTTCAGAAATTTAGATTTAAAAAATATCAGTACAACTACCAAAATAATATATTTAATAAAAACGTTACAATAAAACAATAGGTAACAAACTAAGTATAGGGTTTTCCATTAGGGACGCAATTTTTTGTGAGGTTATATTTCTTATATCTGTCATTCGAATTTCCAAGTGACATTGACATTTAAAATCTACTATAGTTGACAATTTATAAAATGGAAAGATACAGCGTAGAACAACGTGTCCAAATAATTCAGCTTTATTATGAAAATGGACGTTCAAATAAAATTGTTTTTCGTAAATTACGTGATTTTTATACTCGACATAACCGTCCAAATGAATCAACAATATTGAGAATAGTGCAAAAGTTTGAACCAAGTGGTTCAGTTTTGGATGTAAAAATACCAATTCGTCATCGTCCAAGTCGTTCACAAGAGAATATTGATGCAGTTTGTGAGAATGTTGAAGATGATCCAAGAATGTCGATTACACGACTTTCACAAATAGAGCACGATATCGAAACATGATAAACAATTTTTTATTGCCAGAGCTTGAAAATATTGATATCAGAGACAAATGGTTCCAACAAGATGGTGCAACATGTCATACAGCTGGTGAAACGGTCAATTTATTGCATCAAATTTTTCCTCAGCGTGAAATATCAAAAAATAGTGATGTTAATTGGCCAGCAAGATCGTGCGATTTAACACCATTGGACTATTTTCTTTGGAGCTACGTTAAAAGTCTTTTCTATCGGAACAATCCACGAACAATTTATTAATTAAAAGCTGAAATAATTCGAGTTATTGGTGAGATTGAACCTCAATTATGTGAAAATTTTATCAACAGTTTTGACAAAAGAATAACCTATTGTAGACCAGCTAGAGGTGGTCATTTGTCAGATATTCTTTTCAAGCTATAATTGCCATACCTTAAACATTTATTTTAAATAAAAATTTGAATCATTACAATTGACATACTGTGTTTTATTAACAAATAAAAAATTGCGCTCTTAATGGAAAACCTTATATTAAAGATTGAAATTTCGTCTAAATGAGATCTTGGGCCAGCAATCGAAAGAGTAATAGAAATATTAATACATAAACAGTTGGTAAGCTACAAGATACCTAGAATATAATAGAATATTGTATGTTAGGTTGTCTTGATTTAGAAGCAAGTAAAAGCCACTTTGTGTTATCGAAATGAAAAAAACAATTTAATGAAAATATTATTGTAAGTGTTTCCGTAGATTTAAAAAGGCCTATGTAAACTACTAATATAAATGAACTAATTAATATATAATTATATATAATAATTATAGATATACTGTATAAAATCGATATCAATAAATATATAAGTAACAGTTTTAGAAATTTATACCTGATGATACTGTTTTGTCGGTATCAGGAATACTTTGGCGGTAGAAATCATAAACAAAGGATTAAAAATTTTAAATAATTGACATAAATTTAAAACTTTAAAATGTCACAAAAACAAAGTACATGATTTTTAATATAAAACAAGGAAATTTTGAAATAAAAAATATATTCTATTTGTATAGATGAGATCAAATATTTGGGGATTTAGCTAGATCCGCAATTAAACTTAAATTTGCACGTTAATTATATATGTAAAAAGTTGGACAACAAAAATTGGATATTTTGGTAGAATAGCATATAAGAATTTATGTTTTACAAAATAGAGCAATGAAGTAAAATATACATACCAGAATAAATTATAAGTTAATAAGGCTTAAATTTCTTAAAATTCAGTAAATAATCATAAAAGCACAAGATTGGGAATAATTTAGTACCGCAATTTGTTTTTTGTAAATAAAGAGGATATGATAAATTACAGTTTACAGTAACGAACTATTTATTATATTTACAGATATTGTACGAATATATTGCAGAAATCATTATTTGTTGAAGGGTTAAAATTGTACAAAATTGTTTCATTGGTTGTAGAAGGGTCACCGATCATAAAAACATTTTAAAAAGTTAAGAGAGTTGTATTTTTTGTAGCTATGTTCTAAATAAAGATTAATTATTAATGCATGAATAAGCTTCATTTTTGTTTAAACCTATAGTATAGAAAACTCGTTACCTTCGTAATACCCGCGCTAAAAATGAAGGGCGTTTCATTTCAAGATCACAGCTGACATCTACCAACTAAATACGTATTTTATTTCATTTCCAGTGGATCGATGTTCTAATTATCCAAGGTTAACAGATGGCGCCACTCGAAATATATAATCTAACATTATTAATAATTATTATAATAACTGTAGTGGCAGGCTATATTTATAATAATGGGTTTTATTGGGCCAAAAATCAGTAGAACATATTTCAAGTTATTCTTAGAAATTATACATAATTACAAAATAGAAATTAAATAATCCATTAAGTTATTCGAGCGAGAATAATTTTCCACAACTAATTACAAAAACCGTTTTCGTCTGTATGAAGATAGCAAATAATTGTAGCAGAAAATACTTGAGTGAGCTATCGCAGTAGCTTACATGGGCTTGAATTAGTATCTTTAACTTAACACACATAATTTGACAGACAATAAATATATTACTACATATTAATAAAAGCAAATTGAAACAAGGAAAAGTTAATGCACAAGCAACTGAACAAAATATTTTTCAAATCAATATAAAGTCTAAAAAATAAAAAGAAAAACTTAAAAATACACAGCTGATTCTTCTTGAGGTACATTAACTGCAGGAAAAATTTTACAATGCTGAACGCTCCAGTGACAATAAATTTTAAAAAGTACACTTGTTAAACTTGGAGTTAAAAATTTAAATATAAGATTAATTAAAGTGATTATAAAATTGTTTGAATGAGCCTCAATATTTTTTTTTGTTCATTTATGATTCATAAACTTACTCTTCAGAATATAGGTATCCTAAGTTATAGAGAAAATTAAAATATACACTTGACCTTTACTATAATAAATCAACTACCTAATTAAACCCAACTGTGTAGATCTTGATATCTGCAAACCGCAATAAATGGGTACAGGGTCGGCTTGAAACTATAGCTGTCTGTATATTGATTTATTGTTAAAGCAGACGTCTCGGATAAAGCATCACTTGAATTAAGCAATGATGGACACGCTTTTGAATTATTTCTTTAGCATCGGAAAATAAATTCTTTCTCCTGTAAGTGCTGACAAGATGCCTACATGCCCATGGACGATTTATTCTAACACTAAGGCTTACTATTAAGCGCAACCAACCAACCTTGCTGATGATTTAGGAAATATCGCGTCTGACCCAAACATGCCTGTTCCTACTATTAAACATGCCATCTCTTGTGAAACTTGCCTCATCCATCCACAAAACAAAACGTAAAAAATTGGGTTGCTCGACAATCTGATGAAGCAGCCACTAACAAAACTGAATTCTTGGGTGAGAATCGGCTCTAGTCCAACCTTGAGCTTTTTGGAAATGTAATGAATAAAGTTGTTACTAATGCAATATCGGCCGAACAAATACGTGAGTCGCACACATAACTTGTGCTATTTCACACGTAGTAATCAAAGGTTCATCTGCAACTCGCTGAAGCACCTCTTCCTCAAAATGAACCAGTCTCGGTAAACTTTTTGTACCCAGGATATTGCCTTGCGGGATAACACTTTTGGTAAAACTGCAGCAGCTTTTACATTGCAATTTATTGGTTCATATGCCGGATGCATATCTGCCAGCTCTTGATTAGTGTTCTCCATAAAGACCGATTACTTTGCAAACTTTACAAAATTTGCAGAATTAACGCGCAAATGCATTGAACTAACAATAACATATCTTGGCTACGTTAAACATGCAATGATAAAAAAGTAGGTGTCTAAGATATGAAAAGCTGAAAAAATTGTAAAAATTGGACGACATTTTGAACAATTATCTTAGTATTACCTATTAGGTATTATGTACAAAATAATTAAAATAAAATGCATTAAAATAAATGTGCAAGATAAATTACACTTATCTTGAATTTCCATAGAATTCTAAAGCTTTTTTAATATTTATTATGTAACTGAACTTTGGAATACTGTGGAAATTCAAGATAAGTATATTTTATCTTTTATATTGATTATGGATAAATTCCACAAAGTTAGGGTAGAAACAGTTAATTCAAACTTAATTAATTAAAACTAAATAAAACAAATTTTTTGGAGTCTTCGTGTCGTAGAGCCGTAGCGCCTTAGGAAGGCATTTTAGGACATGGGGTTTTATACTCAAATGTCTTCTATAATTGTACTGGAAAAATAGAAAGCTTACACACAACAATAAGCATTTAAATTGTTTTTTCGAAACAATCTCCGATGATTAAGTGTAGCTAATTGGCTTTGCCAGGGCCATAAATGGAACTAAAAAAAGAAAAATCTCCAATAAAAAGACTCACTTTACACGAGAATACCTCGTTTTTTCTTCTCTCGTTGACTGGTTTATTTGTCCTTTGGCCTTAGTCCGGTTGCTGACACATAGGAAGACTCTTCTCATAAAATGGAGTGCGGCTAGTCTATTCAGATGTTGCCCACGTCCAGGTCTTACAGTCAAGGTACTAATCTTAAAATTTTGTACATTTAACGTCCTATAAAATCTTTTAAGTCTCAGGGAATTATTTACCGTCTTTAATACATGTTAATTGTAACAATTTAGAAAAATTCCTAAAAGGAGTCCCTCAACAAATTTTGATATGAGAGCTCATTTAGAACTAGCTACGCCACTGATTGCTAGGTCAATAAAATGAAAAAATATTTTTTGTAGCACTTGATACTTCTTTATACACATTCAACTGTAGATAAATCCGTATCTGCTTTGTCAATAAGTCCCATATTTTTGGTGTAATCTAACACATCTGATTTTGAATTGATTGATAAGTCAATGGTTGAGTTTTTCATTATTTTTCAGTTTTCCTTAGTGAAATGTCATAATCATATGTACGTCGCATTTGTTTTTCCACTTTTAGTAATAAAACTGTATCCCCACACCTCATAATTTTTATCCGTCCTCGTTGTAACCGTTGGGTATACTTCAGAAAATGTCATCTGTTCTTCATATCACAGTAACCTATTTTTGCTTAATGAGATAAAGCAGTTCTTGAATAAATAGCCAGTTTCTTCATAGAGCCTTAGAAGCTGTTTTATTTTATCTCCTCCTACTCCCAACGGATTATTTGTTAGAATATCATTGTCCGAATCGATATATATTCAAAAACAGTCCTTTTCACAATCACATTTAACAAAAAAATGTATGCAAATGCCTTTTGGATGGAATACATTGTTTTAACTCAAGCCGGCCTTTGAAAACAATTATTGATTCACCTACAATCTACTATTGAAATTGATCAAAAAACTGAAAATTTATTATTTATGCATTGAGTAATACCCCTTACTTTCCAATGTCTGTCTTTTTCCATGGGATTATTATTATCAGCAAAATATCGTAATAGTTGAATAAATTTGTCTCTAGGCATGTATTTTCCAAAAAAAAAAGATTCTAGCTGTCATGGGATCCGATTCGCGAATTAGTAATCTTGTAAAAGCATCAATAATATGATAGCTAAAAATGTATATATTTCTGATACAGTTGTGATGGACCCTCTTATTTTTCCAACATTCAAAATATCAAATTACCAAATCATATTAAATAAATCTCAAATGACTAATTTATCTTGTTTTGAGTTAAATAAATAAATGGCCCTACTGTTGTTTTGTCTGGAAAACATTGCGGGCTCTTCAAATTATATGACCGGCAACGATTTCTTTTTCATTTTCACTATCACTTGAATTTTTATTTTTACTTTTATTTTTTTTTGTGTTTCATACAGATTTTCTTCTTCATCACTATAGTCATCAGAAGTCTGGCTTTCTTCAAAACCTGGTCTGCTGAATAAGTTCCACATTTGTACAATTGTATAATTAGTATAACTATTTTAGAACGGAACAGACCGCAAAAGAAAAACATCAAAAATGAATTTTATTTCTTTTCCTAGACATAACAAAAACGCTAACAACTATAAAAAAACCATAATCAGTTGGTTGTGTTTTACGTATAAAACCCTTTACATAAACAAAACACTTTATAAATACAGGTTATCATAAATTAGCTCTCTGGCATGAAAACATTTCGCTTATTAATAAATTGATTTTACTCTCAGAACAATTGCAACTGCAGAGAACTACAATAAACCTAATAAACATTTATCTTCGATGCCTACGTTACAGCATAGTTTTACGAACCCTTTATTTATGACAGCCGCAGTAAAAAGATTAAAATAAATTTATCAGCTGTTTAGACAAATGTAGAAAATTTCCTAAAATAGATTCGTACAGTTGAAAGTAGAATCCTATTCGTCTTCAAAAATGGTAAAAAATTGTAGAAACTCTCACATAGAGTGGCCGACTTCTAATTTACAATTAGTTTCTCCTAGAGTATTTTGGATAAATATTCAAATAAAAAACTTCGCTTGCAGCTACATGGTTGAAAACAAACCATAAACATAAAAAAATGTAAATAAATGATAGAACAAATTATTACGCTGGTTTTCAAACTTTTAAAACCATCCATAAAATTTAAAAATAAAATGTATAAATCCTATAAGGAACTAACTACATGAACTATTTTAGTCGACGGGAATGAAAGAGCACTCAATAATATTTGATAGTAATAGGTGAAATTTTGTAGGTATGGACCAAAACAACAGCAAACTGTAGCTTTAAAATGGTAAAAGTACAATCAGTCTTCCCAGATATAAATGCAACGACATTATTTGATGTACTACATGACCCAAACTATAGAAAAGAATGGGACGAACACATGCATGCCTCGATAGAAATAGGTTACCTGAATCCAAACAACGATGTAGGATATTATGCTTGTAAGTAGAATTTAATATTTATAATCAACTATCTATTTTTTTTTTTTTTTGTTCCTTTATTTTTTAAAAATCTAGAATTCGGCGAGTGGTGATGCTGAATCATTATACAAGACTTACAACAATAAATTCTAAGTTACTGAACTTGTACTAAGGCTGTGGATTTAGTTTTAAGAATTTTCTACACAAAAAGTACGGCTTCAAGAGTTTTATAGAAACACGTTCTCAAACCGACCAAACATTTTTTAAAATATGCTTTGTATCGAACCATATAGTTTAACCTAAAAATAACATGCTGAACATATTATTGTAAAGTTCATTTCAAGATATTTCGTTGACCTGCCACTTGCATTCAGAGAACTATTAGTAAATCCCTCGGTAGGTGGTCGTTAATCCAAGCAAATTAGTACAGGATGGTATTTAAACCCCTAATAATTGTATTGCTCCAAGCGCTTGAGCATCACTAGTCACAAATTCCTGGCAGGCATTCAAGTCAGTCAACGAATTATCTTGAAATGAACCATACCATTTAACATTCCTGACGGTTTAATACGTTTTGCGATGCCCTCAATTAAAATGAATTATTGTTATATCAATGTAAACGATAAAAATAATAATTGCTTTCTCATTTCCGTAAACACAATTCTACTTTAGGAAATAAGTTTTCTCTAGTTGTATTTTAAAATAAGCAGAAAACATGACTATACGGACGTAAACTATAATCATAGTGAATAGAAAAAAAATAGAACAAATTTTAGATGCAGACAATTAAACAAATTCCCTCCTTCAATGTATCGAAAAAGTTCAATCCCATTTTAGAATCTATAAAGTTTAACTCTGAGACAACATGAAAATAAGTTGACTTTAGAAGGATTTTGCCACTGTTGGCACCAGATAAGGGAACCAGTAAATATATTTGAGATTCATACTCCTTTGAAAGAACCGACTGGCTGAAATTAGCCACGGGAGAGTTTCACGTAAGTTTTCTTGTATCTAGGATTATGCCTTACCCTGTAATAGAGGTTGAGAGAAACTGTAAAGTATTCTTCCTCCCGTGAAAAGAAGTTTAGGGTTTTTTTCACACAATTCTGTAAGTTTCTTTACGGTATCTTAAAGGGTATTTAAAATTACCTTTTTAAATGTGCGCGTTGATATGCCAACGAAATCACCCGGTTTACATTGGAAGTCGCCTCAGCCTAGTTAATCTCAAAATCTCAGAAGCGTCCGCAAAGGAAATAATTAATGCTTTATTTGACCCATTCGTAAAAGCCTAGTTTATCCCTTAGTCATTATAGAGTAAAAGCACAGTAAAGGGAATTCGGGAATGATTATCGATTTCACCTTCTAATTGTATCTAGAAAACCTATCAGCGCTATTTTCTTTTGATTCAGTAATTAGCTGATCGTCTCGATTAAATCGTTTAATGATAGGTACGTGGATATGTTCCAAGTTCTAATAGTATATATCATAATATTGGCATAAACAACGGTTTGCGGATGAGAGGAATTTCACGAAGACGTAAACTGTTTTTGTAAGTGTACTCTGTCATACTTTGTCTCATTTTTACCCTACTTGTATCGCGGTTTCTTCTTTCTAGCAACTCCTAAAGGCTCTCCTTTGTCGTGTTTTTCCTCAGTTTACAATAATCTGTCAACAACTTACCAACTTTTTAAGGAAAGTGAGCTTCTTACTGAAGGGCAATTATTAACACAAGGGAAAAATGGAGAAAAAAATTGGTCTTTTAATCTTACAATCTATAACTTTTATTTATCATAGAAAGAACTACCGGTTTTGTGGCAAAATGGTCCTCATCTTCAGGTTCAAATCACAAAAATTCGGTAATTAATAACAAATAGTTTGGTGTAAGATAAATGTATGTATGATTTGTAGGTAAAGTTCGTAAGTTCATTTCACTGACTTTCATAGGTAGCCTCTCTTATAAAATAGCAAATATCCTTAAGCTTTACTTTAAAATATCTTTCAAATTATCCAATTCATTGGCCAAAGTGTCAGTTAATAATAAAGACAAATTAGAACAAGCTGGAATTTATAAACTAAATTGCAATTGTAGTGCTGTATATATATATGTATATATATATATATATATATATATATATGTTGGTAAGACTTTTAGAAATTTCAAAACCCACTTAAAAGGACATCTAAGGACTTTCAACACCAACTCTACATCATTCTCTCATTTCGCAAACCATTTAATAGATACTGGACACGATTTCGACCCTAAAACATGTTTAAGTATAGTATACCTTACAAATAATAAGTTCCTCTTGAACAATTTAGAAAATTTAGAAATTTGTAGACTCGTTAAACATAGTAAAGATAATTGCTTAAATGTACAATTCCAATTTGAAACAACACCTACGTTCTTTAGTTTAATTTAGTTTTCCATTTAAGAGTATTATTTATTTAATCACTCAATACTTTGTACAAGCGACACCAATATCTTCTTCAATATAATGTTCCCTATTTTAGAATGGTAATTTTTTAGAATTTATAATTGTTTTTCTTTTCAAGCTTATGGGGTCTTTTGCTATTAAAACAAAAATAAGTTCCTAGTTTAGGTTATGCTAATTCTTTCGTTTTCTCTTAAAAATGGACTTCTTTTCATTAAGATAATGATTGCATGCTCAATGAAATAATTAAGATATATATATCAAAATAAATATAATTTTTTAACTAGTTTCATAATTATTATTTATTTTTTAATTCCTATTTTATACATATAATTAAAATAAAAAATTTGAACTCACTATAGTATATTACAGTTTTTCTACAATAAAATATATTTTCTTTAAGTTGTGAATATTGAATTTATCTATATTTCTTATATCTAAGATGTTGTCCACTAGATGATCTTGTTTCTGTCATCTAGTTTCGTCCCCTTGCTAAAATTAAGACAACAATAAATGTACTACTTTTTGTTAATTTCTGGAATATTTTTACAAAGATGTTTTAAAGTTCTTCATTTTATCTTAAGCTTTTAATTATATTTAATATATATGTATTTGTTCTTGTACCTTCTGCAAATCATGCAATGCTAGTCAATTTCACCTTTTTCGCATGTGTTTCACACTTTTTTTACGTTACATAACTTTTTCTTTACAGTAATCAGAATGCATAAATATATAAATAACCATTTACACTCAATATATACATGCTTTTAACTATATTTATTTACAATAGTAGGCGTAGAAAAAATATTTTTTTACAAATTGTCTAATAAGTGTTAAGTGTTTTAAGATTATTAACATTTTTTGCAGTATCTTGTCCGACGCCAGTCAAAAATAGAGATTTCGTATTACAACGATCTTGGTTGGATATGGGTAGGGAAAAATTAATTTTAAATCACTCTGTAAATCATAAAGATTATGCAGTCAGGAAAGGATATATAAGGTAAACAATTGAATCTATCAAGTGTTTTCAGAAATTATTCATTTAAAATATCCCTTTTCATAGAATAAGAATTATTTCGTTTCTTTAGGTACCTTAAATAACTGAGACAATGAAATTTATAGGGCGATTTCTCACCTGACAGGATTTGTAATTAGGGAGACCCCTCATGGTTGTTTCTTGGGATACATATCTCAAACGGACCCAAAAGGAAAGTTACCTTCGTGGCTAGTCAACAAGATTACTCAAAAATTTGCCCCGAAAGTTGTGAAACAACTGAAGAAGGCGGCTGACGGTTACGAAACGTGGAAGACAGCCCAACCGGATCCGTTTTTCAAGCCGTGGGTTTATCCAGAACAAACGTTAAATTCACCTAGAATCAGCATTTCAGATGTAAGTATTTTTGTTAGTCTAGTCGAACAACTTACATACTTATTTATAAACAAAAAAAGAGTTTTAAAGTTAATTCTTTCAACAAAGAAAAATATGCCCTTTTTTTTAATAGGAGTTAATTTCTAACTTAACAACAGGTAGATAGCATAAGTGTTACCTACTTCTGTTACAATTACGTTTGTAATAGTTTGTTTCTCTTTTTTATTCCATTGCGGCATCTGAATATGAAATACAGAGTTTGTTGTTGTTCTATTTAATAGTTACTTCATTGTATACGATATCATAATGGTTTACTTATTATGAAATTTGCTTAATTTATTTATCTTGGATCACTGGATTTGAACGTTTAAGGGAAAGTGTCCCCCTCCCAAACTTGGTCCTCCTAAGGCCCCTTGTGCTTCTTCCTAAAGGGAGACCTTCTCTAAATGCGTGCAATTTTTCCCAACTCTGTATACAGGGTGTTACTATATTCGACCGACAACGCTTTACCCCAGAGAGCTCTCGTTAATTGATGAATTTTGATATAGGAACATAAACCCTTAAAGGGTTTAGTTTCCGAGATACAGGGTGTTAAAAGTTTGAAATCAAAATTAAAAATTTGTCATAAAACAGAAACGCCTCCAAATATTTTTTTCAAATTTGGTGACCAATATGCTCTTTAAGAAAGTAATATTTTGACATAAACTGACTTTTAAAAAATTTAACCAGTGGCGCGCTATCAGGGTTTGTGGCAACTTTTATCCCCCTATCTTTTACGCCACTGGAATAAATATTTTTTTTTTTATTTTTTTAAATTCTCTGTTCATTTTTAGGTAAAAAAGTAATAACCTTTTATGGAGCTAAAATGAACGGTGTTGTAGATATTTGATTCTGAACAAAAGTCTGCAAGTACTTAGATAATTCACAAATTATGATTTGTTGTGTAATTTGCCCGTCGGCGTTTTGCTAAACAAGTAAGTATTTGCTTTTAATCCATACTATTAATTCGATTTCGAATAATAACTAAGCGTTAGGCGTTAGTTGAAAAAAGAATACATGCTATTTCTGAGATTTTCTGAGAACTTGATAAAAGTAAAAATCACAATAACGCAAAAGCTATCAAAATTAAATTCAAACAAATGTATTAGATACAACAATAACAAAATTGACAAAATTACAATAGTTGTTCAAACTGTCGGCCGTTTACTTGTAAGCACGTTCTACACCGTTTTCTCATTGAAAAACGTGTTTTTGAGAATATCTCCGGATTGGACTGAATGAGTTCTGTCGCAGCTTGAATTCTCGCTATTAGATCTTCTTCAGTTTCAACGATGGTTTCGTACACTAAGGACTTCATGTAGCCCCAGATAAAAAAAATCGATAGGGTTTAAGTCGGGTGACCTTGGAGGCCAACATTGGGGTCCACCCCGACCAATCCATTTTTCTCTAAATCGTCTGTTTAGGAAATTTCTAGCACTTGCAGCAAAATGAACAGATGCCCCTTCGTGCTGAAACCACATGTGTTGTCTAATATTTAACGGTATATTTTCCAACAATTCATCTAACACTTCTTCCAGAAACCGCGTATAAATATCTCCATTTAATTTATTTGGAAAAAGGTAAGGCCCGATTAAACAATCCCCAACCATACCCACCCACACATTCACCGAAAATTTATGCTGAAATCCACGTTCACGAACAGAGTGTGGATTTTCTTCATCCCAAACGTGACTGTTTCTGGAATTAAAAATGCCTTCCCTGGTAAATTAAATGGAGATATTTATACGCGATTTCTGGAAGAAGTATTAGATGAATTGTTGGAAAATGTACCGTTAAATATTAGACAACACATGTGGTTTCAGCACGATGGGGCATCTGTTCATTTTGCTGCAAGTGCTAGAAATTTCCTAAAGAGACGATTTAGAGAAAAATGGATTGGTCGGGGTGGACCCCAATGTTGGCCTCCAAGGTCACCCGACTTAAACCCTATCGATTTTTTTATCTGGGGCTACATGAAGTCCTTAGTGTACGAAACCATCGTTGAAACTGAAGAAGATCTAATAGCGAGAATTCAAGCTGCGACAGAACTCATTCAGTCCAATCCGGAGTTATTCTCAAAAACACGTTTTTCAATGAGAAAACGGTGTAGAACGTGCTTACAAGTAAACGGCCGACAGTTTGAACAACTATTGTAATTTTGTCAATTTTGTTATTGTTGTATCTAATACATTTGTTTGAATTTAATTTTGATAGCTTTTGCGTTATTGTGATTATTACTTTTATCAAGTTCTCAGAAAATCTCAGAAATAGCATGTATTCTTTTTTCAACTAACGCCTAACGCTTAGTTATTATTCGAAATCGAATTAATAGTATGGATTGAAAGCAAATACTTACTTGTTTAGCAAAACGCCGACGGGCAAATTACACACCAAATCATAATTTGTGAATTATCTAAGTACTTGCAGACTTTTGTTCAGAATCAAATATCTACAACACCGTTCATTTTAGCTCCATAAAAGGTTATTACTTTTTTACCTAAAAATGAACAGAAAATTTAAAAAAATAAAAAAAAAAATATATGTTCCAGTGGCGTAAAAGATAGGGGGATAAAAGTTGCCACAAACCCTGATAGCGCGCCACTGGTTACATTTTTCAAAAGTCAGTTTATGTCAAAATATTACTTTCTTAAAGAGCATATTGGTCACCAAATTTGAAAAAAATATTTGGAGGCGTTTCTGATTTATGACAAATTTTTAATTTTGATTTCAAACTTTTAACACCCTGTATCTCGGAAACTAAGCCCTTTAAGGGTTTATGTTCCCATATCAAAATTCATCAATTAACGAGAGCTCTCTGGGGTAAAGCGTTGTCGGTCGAATATAGTAACACCCTGTATATACAATACTGTAAATACGCTGTAAACGACCTCTTAGTTTCTATTCTCCTTTGTTTCTTCTTTCTTCATGAGAATATTCACTGTTTTCCTAGACTTCATTTCTTCATTTTCAGAGTAATTAAATACATTTTTGAATATTTCTTATTCAGACTTATCATAAATTTTAGGTAATTATAATCAAGTGGGAACCATATAGCGAAGAAGGCAAATTGTAGGGACACATTTTAATTCAGTCTAGAATAATACGAAGAATAAAGAAAATAGGAAAGTATTATTGTGCTAAATTTATCTGTTAAAGAAGAATAAAACATTGATTGGTCTAACGAATTACTTTACCATTATTATAAATACATTTATTTATCATATCGGAAAAAAACAACAACTTTTACTATTCTGACTAGTTGTGTGAAAGATTGTATTTAATATAAAAATTCTTCCTCTAAATTTTGTACTGATTTTTTTTGCGTGTCTTTACATGATTTTTTCCTCAAAAATGTTAATTAACTGTGATATTTTATTATATAGCATATTTATATTTTAGTGTATCCCAATTGGAGACCACATTAATAGTTTGGGAGAAGAAGAAGAAACAGAATAAAGAACTACTGCCCAAAGTGTCCAACAATTTCTCTGCTACCAAAATATAATCACAATTATTGTGATAAGGTGTTAGTTAACTACATTTGATCACACAATAAACTTAAATAGTTTAATAGTATTTTTTCTTTAAATTTTGAAGAGTTGGGGTGACTAAAGGAAAAATATTTAAGAATTATATTTATTATTGCCACAGCTGACTTAGAGTTTGTTTGCATGTTTTAGCAGCTGACAGAATCTAAATTTTAGGGTCAAATGATTTTATTTTATAAATTTATATGGGCTGTTAAGGTCTCACTGTTGGTAATAGAAAAAATGCATACGGGTCTAAAATTTTGCAATGTTTTTGTAAGACCTTGTGTAAAGATAAAAAATACAGGATATTACATTTTGAATAATGTTCCTGGAAGCGTTTTTATTATACATAACATAAATTTTTAAAATTTTTAATCCAAATTTTGGTCTTTCAATTTTCAATAATATGTTTGAATTGTTGATATATAACTACTGTTAAAATATATTATCATTTATCCCTCTTCATACTTCTATAATTCAAAGTTTTGCATACATATTTCAATAGTCCTAAGATCTACGAAATCAAATCTTAAACCAAAATGTAAACAATACTAATGTCTTTTTTTTTCGATAGCATTTTAGATTATATTTTTTTAGATTTTGCTATATTTGTTAATATCATGTATTTTAAAGATATTTTACCTATGAGCATAAAAAATAAAATTTTTAAAATTATTCTATATTTGTTTTCTTTAATTTATCTTCCCGCTGAATATGATCGAAATGTTGACCTAGTAACCTGTAATAATTAAGGCGCATGTAATAATGATAAATAATCATTCCATTGTAATGTTGTCATTATATGCGAATCAAAAACTGTATAAGAATACCCTTTAGAATAAGCTTCAGACTGATAATTTATGTTGTGTTACTTTTAGGCTGGGTTGCATAAAAGCTTGTTGCATTTCAAGTACCGGATTAAATACATACATTCGTTTAACGTCAAAATCACTAAACTCTTGATGAAGCAAGAGACTCCTCAAGATAAAAGTTTTATTTACACTTGTTGTATAAGTACAGGGTGAGTCCTGAGATATTTCACATACTTCTGCCATATACGAGTACAATGATCGGTAAAATTATCGCACCTCAAAAAATTACTCTATTGTGATAAAAAATTTTACTATTTCAAAAAGGTATCTTGAAAACAATACATTAACAGGAAGTTTTAATAGCAACACTAATTAATATTTAATTAATAAATAACACACAAAATGAATAAATATTATTGTTAAATTGCAAATTGCACTTGACAATTTGCTTGGACTTTTTTAATTTTCACGCCTTAGGTCTACTTTTACCAAATATTACCCCCTCTTGAGTTAAATAACTGCGGTCATTCCAAGAGGCATGCTTTGAATCACTTCTTGGATCCTTGCTTGATCCATTTCCTTCCATTCTTCACTACATAAGAGTATCAAGAAGTTGGATAAGTATTTATGGACGATTTCTGCGTGCTCTGATCCTTTGCTCATGTTCATCCAGACGTGCTCAATGAAATTAAAGTGAGGGCTTCTTGCAGGCCAGCCTATTTTTTGAATTTCTTGAAAGTACCTAGTCAACATTCTAGAGAGCATTGCATTCATAAAAAGAAAATTGTGCAAATGGTACTACGAGTGGTTCCAATATTTCGGTTATGTACTGATGGGTATTTAAAGCCACATGAGCTACAGGAACCACATCTGTTTTAGGCTGGAGATCCCCAGACCATGACGGACTCGCCATCAAAATTTTCCCTTCCGATCATCGTGCTTTCTGCATAATGTTCTCCATGCCTTCTCCATACTCTAATACGACCATCGGGTGAATTTAGAGCAAATCTGGATTCACCCGGCGTTCCAATGAAAATAATTGCGGGCAAATTGTAGGCACGCCATTTTGTGATGTGGTAGCAATAAGGGCCCATTTGCCGGTCTTCTGCTGGTTAAATTGTTTTCTTTCAGTCTTCTTCAGTTATCTTAAGTTGTAATAAAAAGTCTGAATAAATATTTTCAAGTACGTCTTATGAGTTTATAACTCTAATAGATTATTAAAATTTCCGTTATTACACAACAGCAAGCAAAGTATTAGAACGCCTAAAGGTAAGGTAAGAAACTGAATACGGAGTATTTCTTTAATCATAATATTGTTTATTCCAAGTACTGAAGAAGTATACGTCCCAAAGCAGTTCGCCTTTATGCCTTTTTTGGCCTTAAAACGCACCTAAGTTTGAGGATTATTATATATAAATTATATAAATAAACTGCTGCATACTTCCCTGTTTCCGGCTGTAGCAGTAAAGATTTTCGTAAGACTCTAAACATAGCAGATGAAATGCTAAAATCATTTTCTACCCTGCAAGCTCTACAAAGCATTTACTTAAAAATACATTGCTGAGATCCGTTTGGAAGAGTGCCCGAAAAAGGCGCTATAACATTTAGAAACAAAGGAAATACCTCATCGGCAACAAGCACATATATCTAGGCAGCAATCTTGAAATATCAGAAACAAGGGTGGCAGTGATTTATCCTACAGAAAACTAAGGTCTTTTTAAAAAGAGTATAAAGTATAGAATATTTTCAATTCATATAGTTCTGTTTGTTGATTTACTTAAATGTAGTCACGTTTAAGGATCCTGAGATACAGAAAGAAGTAAATATGTATATTTACGGATAGATTCCATAAAGAGTAGAAATAATCATTAAAATTAAGGCAAAACAAACAAAAAATAAGTAGAAACTTAATTATATTAAATAACAAATATAAAACTATTTTCACAGTTAACACCACCAGAGTTTTTAACATTTTTAAATTATAAATCAAACCCCTTTTTATAATTTTGATGATCTAAGATACCCTATATTTCACTTATGTTTCTAAAAATTACAATATATTTTACTTTTTCTCTTTAAAAGAAACTTTACAGTTTTCGAATATTTCCAATGAATATTCTGTTGAGTTTTAAAGATAGAAATTATTATTATAAATATTATTACAATTTGTTATTAAACATTTGTTTGGAATACTAAATAAAATCATGTTTACTATAAATAATTATTTTATGATACGCCTATGCGTTTAAAAGATATACCGACCGTGCATTGCCACAAAAAGATTTTAGTCGTACTTATGTAAGGGGTGATTAATTTATGAATGTATTGAAATAAATCCATTATTCGGGAACTTTTCGTCGACGCGTCTGCTCTAAAATGAAATAATTGTGTTTAATTCAATATTAATTCAAAATTTAGTGGTTTATTAGTTTAAAAAATAAAATTGCTTTCAATTTTTCAGTTTCTATTTTCCGATTCGATGGATCTAGTGCGGGTTTTGATCCCTTTATTTTCGTGGTCCTGTTTCTAGAAAGAGAAGGTAAGATAAATATTTGTTTTATTTTTCGATATTTCAAAATTAGAAAATAATGTAATTGTTTTTTTACGCCCGACAAGCAATTGTGTTTAATATTCTTTAGTTTATCTATCATATTTCAAAAAAAAATAATAGATTGTTTGCACTAATAAATTGAACTTTTAATTTTTTCAAATATATTTTTTCCGTTTAATAACTAGATATGCTAATTTTTAAATATTTTTTTTCATTCAATTTTTTCATTTTTTGAAACATTTTCCGGTAAATTTGCAGTGGCACTGCCTAATTTCCTTACATGTTTTCATTTCTTGTTTAAATATTTATTATTTTTCAATTTTATAGATTTCTTTTAAATTTCTACGTTTTAAAAATGAACACGTAAACACCAAAACAAAAAACGCCGAAAAAAACTAAAATAAGACGATCAGATTCTTTGTTCTACTGTTTGTAGTATAATTCATTTAAAATTTAATTAAGAATTAATTATGGAATGGTTCCAGAATTTCTTCAATTTTGACTTCGTCAGGAAAGGTAGAAAAACTGGGATAATATTACATGGTGGTCTTTTGATTTCTTTTTAATTCAATTTAATTATTCTAAAAATAATACGATTTTGACTAAATATTAATACAGCACTTATAATATAGAGGTTGATACATAAATATTATATTATTATTCCATTCCTATACAAAATGAGATTTTTCTTTTTACTTGTTTTTTCTATGCGCATAGATAAAAAACGGTTTATAAAAAGTGAGTGATTAACAGTTTGTGAACTGAATGATATACAGTGCCTTTGACGACAGAAAGTCTTCGAAAGGTAATTAACCATTTTTAAAACTTTTACATTCTGTGCATATATTTTATACACAGTTTGGAAAAGTGAATTATATACAGTGTGTTAAATTATGAACAATCTTCGAAGGATGAGTTAAATATTTTAAAACTTTTACATTCTGTGCGTATATTTTAAACACAGTTTGTAATAAATTAATGATTTATAGTGTGTTCAACAACAGAGTTTTCGAAAGAAAATGGAAATATTTACATTTTTTACATTTTGTGTGTATATTTTACACACAGATTTTAAAAAGTTAGTGATATTCCTGTGTTCATTGGCAGAAAGCCTTTGAAAGAAAAGTGAAAGTTTTACTAAAATATCAACTAATGGGGGCTTTGTTTTTATTTATGTTGAAAATTTTCGCAATCACCCTCTATGAATAAAAGAAATCAAAAGACACAAAATTATTACTAACAACTCTGTAAATTTTGCCTAATTGTCGTATATTATTCATAGTTTGGTTTATATTATATAAAAACAATTAATTCAAAAATAATTTTATTTCAATGTGTGTTAAAATCATCAAAAAAAAATGAAATATTAAAATTTCATGATATTAACTTTTTAATAAATTTTAAATATAGGCAAAATATACAGGGCTGTATAATTAACAAGGTGTTTCCTTCGTCTTCAACTCGAGTTAACGAAGAAGAGATCTACAGAGTACTGCAGATCTAAGGAACCGTCGAATACTAAGTTGCAATATTTATTTTGTTTCAAAATTATTTTAAAGAGAAATTTATTTTATTTTTAAACGAAGTAAAGATATAAACAAATAATATTTTGATTCCATATAGAGAATCTTTAAAATAAATGAAATCATTTTTTTGAGTAATTACTTTCCAAATTTCTACCTATTTCAATTTAAAAAAGGATAATGTAATTTTCTAAATTTTTATGAAAATAAATGTAATATAAAATATTTTACTCTACTAGAATAAAAAAAACTACAAAATATTTTTCACAATGTATTTTTTTTTATAAAAAGTTACTTGATTTTTACTAAATATAAACAAATATTGAAAGATAAAACAATGTGAATTGAGTTTTTAATTTTCTAAATTAAAAATCTGAAAAGGGCATGTAGAGTTTTTCAATAGTGAAATATACATTTTACAAAGAAATAAATGAGATATATAGAGGGTACTCACATCATTAAGTTTATAAACAAAAATATAGAAATGCATTTAAGACTGATTTTTTTAATTATTTTTTCATGTGCTATTGAAATATATAAAGAAATATTTTGTAATGAAAAAATGTACTTTTAGGGAACTCTGGCGTCCAGGTAATAACTGAGTATTTAGCTGAATTTGAAAAATATATTAAATTTTTAATTAGTATGACAGGTATAGGGTCTTTTTTTATACGTAAAGTTGACATGGACAGACTTTGTCTGTTTTTCGTTATTTGTTTTCGGAGGGACTTTTCTTCTATTTCCTCGAGTTTGATTGAAATTGTTTTGTCTGTTTATGAAGGGACTTTTTTTCATGTTTTTGATTTAATTTATTTTTCCTTTTATAGAGAGATATTTTTTTGTATTTCCTTATTTTTGACTAAATTTGTTTTGTTTGTTTATGGAGGGACTTCTCAATTTCTCAGAATTTCATTTAATATGTATGGAGAGAAACCGTTTCAAAGTAAATGAAAAAGAAGAAGCGTTAGAGAGCTAAAGGAAATATATAAAGAGCCAAATATTGCAGGGGTAATCAAAGGACAAAGAATAAGATAGAGAGGCACTTATAATGAGAATGATAAATGCAAGAATACCGAAGAAGTTAATATAAAACAGTATAAGAGGAACAATGCGAAAAGGGAAGCCAATTCTAGATGGAAGAATGAGGTTGTTAAGGATTTGGAGAAGGTTGGAGTCATAGAATAGGAGGAAAAAATAAAACAACATCCTGCAGGAAGATAGCCACCAAAACCATGGACCGATTAGGTTAGGAGTGCTTATATATATAAAATACCAAAATCGTTAATAACTTGAAGAATATAGTGACATCCAATAGCAACTTCCGTGGCCAAACAAATCAAATCTTGACAAAAACATTCCTTTTTACGAAAAATATGATGGATTATCAGTCGAAGAAGATGTATTACTTTGGAAACATCGCATTTGTATTCTCTTTTCGTTAAAACATAAATTTTGACCTTACTTCATAACTGACATACATACAGGAATTACAGCAATGCAATAAGTAGTAATACAAAGCGGGTTCTAAATCAATTCAAGAAACTGCCACCAGAGGCGCTGGTGTCGCGCCGGCGTGTTGCGCGGTAAATTCAAATTTCGACAGCGGCCATTTTTAGTCCAGGCGGCCATGTTTAGTCCAATTATGTCAAAGTTCCACAAAGTGTTAGTAGATGGCGTTGGTGGCGCCAAAGTTCCACAAAGTGTTAGTAGATGGCGTTGGAGAGCGGCGGCGGCGGCGGCCATTTTTAGTCCAATAATGCTAAAGTTCTAGAAACTGTCACCCGATGGCGCAATGAACGTTGCCATAAGGGCACAAAGCGTTTATCTTCGTTATTATTGGTCCAATTGAATCGCGGAAAAAACAGGCATTATCTATAAGTGACGTAGATGTCAAATTTAAAGAAAAAACATGCGCAATGGACGTTGCCATAAGGGCATTAGCGTTCAACTTCGCTGTTATTGGCCCAATTGAATTGCGGAAAAAACAGGCATTGTCTATAAGGTTATTATATAATATTTTGCATTTTATTAATAAAAAAGATATAATTTTTGTCAATAGTGTTATAATATTCCTCCGAAAATTGAGCTTGCTTAAGTTAAGTAAATTTCAAAATCTAAACTTCAAAGTGTTTAATAACACACAAAATTCTTTTTTTCAAACTAAAAATTTTTAAATACGACCCTGCAATCTACATTTTCTGAAAAAATTTAAAAACATACTTTAAATAATTTTAAATTTTTTTCAACCTAAAAATTTTTTAAATACGGCCCTGCAATCTACATTTTCTAAAAAAATTTAAAAACATACTTTAACGGTTATACCGGATGAAGCCTCCCCGATAAAAATTAGATAAGACTGGTAACGAGAAAAAATAAAACCACATTTACAGAAAAAAAATTCTAGTACAAACATCTACATCCGTTCCCACAGGATGTAGCTTCCTGGATAAAAATAAGATAAGACTGATAACGGTGAAAAATACAACCACATTTCCACGAAACGAATTTAGTTATCTTCCCACAGATAATGTTGTTGTTTTTCTCGAGTGCTATAAAAGCCGAAGCATATCAATCGACAATTCAGTCGTAAACGTCTCTTCACCAGTGCTGCTGCTGCTGCCAGTTAGTATTCAGTGAGCTGTTTCCAGTTGTTTTTTACATTGTGCTGTCAGTTAGTGTTCAGTGAACAGTTTCCAGTTGAAGTTATTGTAAGTACATTTAATGTTAATTTTTTTAAAACTTTTTTTGTACCAGTGCTCTGCATTTTTTGTAGTAAATTTCAAAATCTAAACTTCAAAGTGTTAAATAAGTTAATTTTTTTAAAAACTTTTTTTGTAATTTTAACAATACAAATTTTTGATTTTTTCAGTAATTTGTACCAGTGATCCACATTTTTTTGGCTGTTAAGCTTCAATCCGTCTAAGACTTTTTTTTGCTATCGTCATCTTTAAGCTTTTAAAGTAAGTGTTTTTTTCGAGGTTTTTTTCATGCTAGTATTCCATTTTTTTATTATTATTTTAGATGAGTTTTCTCGAAAAATTAAACGAATTTACTTCATCTACAGATACCGAAAACAAGCCCATAATTAAGCTAAAGGACCTGCAACCCAACATCACAAATAAAATTCACCGTGTTCAGCTTGTTAAATCCAAATTTTGCGGGGAATCCATCCTAGTGGAATTGGAGGAGAACGTCACCTTTCTGCCCAAAAGGTCTACCGAAATTTACAAGAACCACATCGACGATCTAAACAAAGGGGACTTCAGTTTAATTTTTATTGGCCTGCACGAGATATCCAAGAGCTGTGCTCCTAGGACCTTATTCAGAATAGAAAATTAGGTTAGTCATGAATTTCGCACTCGTTTTTCAAAAAATTGAAGAAATTCTTAAAACTCAGCACAATATTTCTACATATTCAGATAAAAATAAATGGCTACTCACCTACTCACCTACGAAAATGCAATTTAGCGGTAAAAAAATGCAATTTCACGGTAGGGGAAAAAAGAAAAATTTACGCCAAAATGGGGCAGTTGAAAAGGTTACAGTGTATCATTAAATTAGCGTCTTCCCATGTAGTAGGGGAAGGCATCAGACAGGGGCGCGGTACTAAAGCGGGCGTTAAATGGGAAGACGTAAACGCGATTTTTAATAGTAGAATTAGAACGGGGGTAATTGTAAATTTAAAACATAAAGAAATAAAAGATTTTTTGAAGGCAGCTTTTAATTTATTTAAATCTAAAATTTTACAAATTTTAAAAAATGATACACCGTCACTAAAAGTAAATGTCACATTTTGTGGCGATTTTTTAAAAAATAATAGTGATGGTGGGGAAGTAATTGACATTAAATACTTTGGATCCCCAAATTTCGTTATTGATTTAGGGACAGATTTAGAGCAAGAGTATAAAAGTGTTGTAGATTTTATTTTAAATAAACTTTCGGAATTTCAAGAAAAAGACAGTGAGTGGGCGTTGTCAAAAATAAATTTATTGGAAGTAGCTATTAACAAATTTGAAATTGGGAACGGTTCATCCTTCATTCCACTACCAAAAGAAATATTAACGAAAAAGGCATGCATAAACGTCCAAAATGCAGACCTGGCGTGTTTTTACTGGGCCGTAACGAGTTTTTTGTTGCCCGCTAAAATAAACCCTTCATATACATCTAATTACCCTCACTATAGCACAGTTTTGAATACAGAGGGTTTAGAATTGCCTATGAAATTAACGCAAATATCAAAATTTGAAAAGTTAAATGATATCTCTGTAAACGTTTACGCTTTAGAACTAAATCAAACTAATAAAAGATCATTTTACGTAGTGGTACCTGCACGTTTAACTAAAAATAAACTGCCGCGTCATGTAAATTTACTTTTAATTCAAGATGAATATTTTCCAAAATTAAACGACTACGAGGCTCCTCCCGTCAACAATGAAGATACTACTACCACCACCAACACCATTAAATACCATTATTGTTGGATTAAAAATATGTCTAGACTAGTTTCAAACCAACTTAACAAAAGTAAAAATAAAAAATTTATTTGTGATAGGTGCTTAAACTATTTTCAAAACGAAAAAAAACTAACGGACCACGAAATTATATGCATAAATAGTAACGATTGCAAAATTTCTTTCCCCCCATATGATAACGTAGAATTTAAAAATCATGTATACAAGCAGAAATGTCCTTTTGTTGTTTATGCCGATTTCGAGTCTATTTTAGAAGCCTGCACTAAAAAGATATCTCATACAACCACCAAGTATCAACATCACAAAACATTTAGTGCAGGCTTCTACTTAAAATGCAGCTACGATAATCAGATTTCCTACTACAATAGTTATAGAGGGGAAGATTGCATGGACTGGTTTGCGAATCAAATGTTAGATGTCGCGAAATTTATTGAATCTAAATTATTAAATATTGTTCCTATTCGTATGCCTACTATCGCAAACGGTGTCTGCTGTCACATTTGCGACAATAAGTTTAAAGAAAAAGACATCATCGTTAAAGATCACGATCATTTTACGGGATTATTTAGAGGGTTCGCACATCAATCGTGCAATCTGAACTTCAAAAAACTATTTGTAGTGCCTATTGTGTTCCATAATCTTAGCGGATACGACAGCCATTTTATAATAAGAGATCTTGCTAAACGTGGACCTTTGAGTGTACTACCTGTAAATATGGAAAAATACATTTCTTTTACGCAGTATGAACCGAAAACTAAAATTAAATTTCGCTATATAGACTCCTTTAGATTTTTGGGTACCAGTCTCAATGAGTTGGTGTCTACACTAAAAATAGAGGAGTTGGTTACATTAAAAGGGGAATTTGGTAACTTGACTAATGAAACGTTCAAACTGTTGACGAGGAAAGGTGTTTTTCCATACGATTACATTGATAGTATTGATAAGCTAAATGATACCACTAGTCTTCCAGCAATTGAGAGTTTTTACAACAAATTAAATGATTGTCATATTTCCACGGATGATTACACTCATGCGCAAAACGTTTGGCAAGCTTTCCAAATTCAAAATTTAGGCGAATATGCAGATTTGTATATGCGAACGGACATTCTCCTTCTTTGTGACGTTATGGAAAACTTTCGAACAACTGCTCTGGAAACTTACCAACTAGATCCGGCATGGTACTATACTATACCCGGATATACTTGGGACTGTATGCTCAAGTACACTAAATGCAAATTACAAATTTTAAAAGATGTCGACATGTTGTACCTTATGTACTTTGACGTAAACAATTTATATGGGTGGGCAATGTCACAGTTCCTCCCCTATGGGGGGTTTGAATGGGAGCCCAATACAAACATCGATATTACTCAGATTCCCGACGATTGACCCGTCGGATATATTTTACAAGTTGATTTAGAGTACCCCGAAAGTTTACATGACGAGCACAAGGATTTGCCATTTTGCCCTGAACACCGCAAACCTCCCGGTTCCAAATTGTCCAAATGAATGACCACCCTTTACCCGAAAAAAGAATACACTCTGCATTATCGCAATTTAAAATAAGCCCTCGAACAGGGCTTAAAATTAACAAAAATTCATAAAGTGTTAAAATTTAAACAATCGGCTTGGCTACAGTCCTATATCGAGCTGAATACTCGTTTAAGGACTGTGGCCACTAGTAATTTTAAAAAAAACCAATTCAAACTTGCTAATAATGCTGTATTCGGTAAGACTATGGAAAACATCAGACTCCATAGGGTAGTGAAATTACTTACTTCTTACGAGGGTCATTACGGTGCAAAAAATTTGATAGCCAGCCCCCGATTTCATAATCGAAGAGTTTTTGACGACAAACTCATGGCTATCGAATTAAAAAAAGCTGAACTACTCTTCAACAAACCCCTGTATATCGGCATGGCTATCCTGGACATTTCTAAAACCTGTATGTATGACTTTCACTATAATTTCATGTTACCAACTATGGGGGTGGAAAATTTAAAATTAATGTACACAGACACCGATAGTTTTATTTACGAATTAAATTGTGATGACGTTTACAAAAGTCTTGTTGGAGATCATTTAGAAAAATTTGACACTTCCGATTACCCCTCCAATAACGCCTATAAGATTCCTTTAGTTAATAAAAAAATTCCTGGTTTAATGAAGGATGAAGCTAATGGTAAAATAATGACGCATTTCATAGGGTTAAGATCTAAAATGTATACGTATAAAGTCCAAGGCGGCAAAGTCGTTAAGAAATCGAAGGGGGTTAAATCCAATGTAGTAAAAAATAAAATTACATTTGACGACTATCTAAATTGTTTGAAAAATATTACCAAAAAATATATTACTCAACACACCATTCGATCTTATTTGCACGATGTATATAGCATCAGTCAGACTAAAATTGGACTTAGCCCCTATGATGATAAACGACAATTACTTCCCCACTCACATGACACCCTTCCGTGGGGATATAAAAGTTAATTTTTCTTTTTTGTTTTTTCAGATATGTTAATTCAAAATTTTAATAAATTAAGATGTGATTACTGATTATTAGTTTGCCATAATTTTGAAATATTTATTGAATATGCAGAAATATTGTGCTTGGTTTCGATATGAATTACATGAACATAAACGAGTGCGATTTTCAGACTGAACTATGTACCTAATGTATTAGTTATAGTTTTTATGTATTAGTTATGTATGTTTAGTTACTGTATTATTTGTAGTTTTTTATGTATGTTTACTTGGGTAATAAAAAAAATAAAATATAAAAAAAAAACTTGATACATTTTTTTAATTTGAACAGTGATTATATATATCATTAATAACATCATCTTTATAGTAATACATGTACTCTTGTAGAGCAGTTTTTTCTAAACAATTAGGCATAATAGTACAAATTAAAATTAAAGTATTAAATCTACTAATGTCACAAATACTATTGAAATTAACAGCAAAATAAGCTCGTGTAGAGTCTATTAAATTACAGTAGAATGCATTAAAGTCCAAGTCTTCCAACAACGAAATGTAGTTCTTCACCAAATTGTAATTTGCTTCAAGGATGTCGGAAACGTCATTCTCGTCCAGATAGAACTCGACTCCATGTTTGTTTGCAAGTAGAAACTTGGTATCGTCATACACTAATTGAGTGACTTTGCAAAAGTCTCCACAAGGGAAAACTACAGGATCGTATTCGTCAGGAGGTGATGATAGATTCTCGTGAAAAAAGTCATCGTATCTCTGACGCAGCAATTCAATAAAAGTAGTCCACTCAAATGTACCAAACGAAATTCTTCCAGGTCGAAGTAAAGGTGTTAGCGTTATTGCGGGATTAAAGGTTCTGGTTGGACTTATTCCACACAAAAGTGCATAACTTCGTAGGGAAAAGTTCGTTTCCAGTAGATGGTATCGCTCCAATTTAGCAGCATACTCGTATGAAATTAAAGCTTGGTCGATTTCCTCAACACAATCATTAAGCGACACTGCAGAAGGTGAAGAAGGTGTTGGCGACGGTGACGATGACGAGTCACTTTCAACAACAATTTCACAAGAACTATAACCACTATCTTGACTACTCATGTTGTTGGTTGATTTAAATTGCAGGTGCACCACACGACTGAATAAAATGTATGTTCGCACACACTTGTATTTATATACCCCCACTATGCGAGGGGGGAACGATAAGTTTGACGGTTATTAAAAAAAGGCCCCTTGAATTGCTAAATTTGTTCGTATTTTCCATAAGATTCTATACAAAATCAGTGTTTTCAATCCAACTGTTATGCTTGTTATCAAGACCCAACCATTTCACGTATACCTTCTTCCCCTTTCTTCTAAGCACCTTTTCTACGAGGTAGACATCGGGTGCTTTCGTCTTTTGCAATTCCTCCTCGTAGAAAGCCCCGTTGATTGGTGGTACCCAACATGTCTTCAAGCAGATAAGTCACGGGATTGGTTATTTTGACTTTAGTAATTTTAAAGAACTCGGTACTCCAATTATGGGTGTATCCCTTTTGAAAAATATGCTTGGCTTTGCTTAAGCGCACAATGTCGTCAACGTTAAGTTTGCGTGGTCCAACAATCTTCAAATGTGAGTAAAATTTTCGAGAAATTTCCTTCTCGTTTGACTTGTTGACCTCCGAAGGCTTACATCGTATTTTCGAATGTTTCGTGTTATTGTACTCTTCCACAATTTTCGGTAAAATGTCGATCCATCGGTAGGTGCCTTGCAAACTAAAGTACTTGTATAGTTTTGTCTTTAAAGTTCTAATACAAATCTCGGCTATCGCAGCCTTTTTAACGCTAAACGTATTGTAATGATTAATGTTGCATTGTGTCATTAATTTTTGGAAATCTGCATTGAAAAACTCTGTACCTTGATCGGTTTGAAGATTTTTAGGATGTCGACGCCGGCTGTGTTTTAATATACTGGAGAAAGCTTTGGTAATTTCAACTCCAGTCTTTGTCTTTAGAGGCATCGTCCACACGTACTTTGAGAAACAATCAATAACAACCATAATCATTTTGTAACCTTTATTTTGGTGTGCATAGGGTCGCATTTCAGCCAAGTCCATTTGCCATAAATTATCGAGGCCTTTAATGATTGTTCTACGTCGCGGATAATTCCTACGTGCTGGAGCATGGAGTTCATTAACAACTTGAATTTTTTCTTTAGACATCTTGAAGAGCTCTAAAGCGAGTGCAAGTGTGTTGAAGTATTTAAGGAATATATCGCTTCAATTTTTTTATCTTCCAGATTTTTTATATCCAGCCCCAGTTCAAATATGTGATGATACTGTAGCAGTATTACGAAATTGGTTTAGTTCTCGTTCCAAATTCTTTGTTAACTCAGCGGTTTCGTGGTTAGATTTAATTAAATCTCTCAAAACATATTCATTAACAGTCATTTCTTTTTTCAAATTATTTATTAACTCGGCCGTTTCTTGGTGAGCTTTAACCAAATCTTTCACAATACCTTCATCAACAGTTATTTTTCGCTCGATTTCAGCAAACTGGGTGCCTATCACACTAGCAATTTCTTTGGGTATATCTATTTTTAAATTAGTTCCCATTAGTTTTTTATCTAAAACTTTCACAGTATTCGTCAATTGATTTTCAACGCTAGTTTGAGCGTTTTTTATATCACCCCGTAGATGCTGTTTAGCAGTTACAATGCTGGTATCTACATATTTTTTTGTTGCAATATCCCCAGCATATACAGGAGGATCCTTAGTTACGAACGCATCAATTTCCCCAGTTTTAGCTTGTAAAGCTACAAGTGCGTTTTTATATTGGTTAAACAAATTATCGACTCTTATATTTAACTGGGAGTCAACGTATTCTTTACTGGCAGCATCAGAACTAGCTGAAGGTGGTAACACATTGCTTATCCTCACATTGCCAATATCAACGTTACCTTCAGCCGTTTGTGGAAACTTTAATAACATATTACGAAGCAGAGATTGAGGCGGTCTATTTGACATCGTCGTTGACCGACGTCCGAATTTGTCGAGACTCATCATGCAAATAACATTAAAACTATGTGTTACATTAGTATATAACGTTGGCTTCTCTCAGCTCATTGATGATTGCAACTATTTCGTTGTTGTGTGATGTATTTCCAGCGTGTTTGGAAGCTACTAGCAATTTAAGTCGTTCCACAAGTTCATTGACATCGTCCCAGTACACGTAATCAATAGGGTTCTCATTGTAGACCATTGCAAGTCCAACTCCAGATTTCGATGATATACTGCTAGTCGATTTTCGAATTTATCATCATCGATATAATCTTCAGGCTCATCATAAAATATCAGTTGGTAGAGACCAGGTGTCCCTTTAACATGTTCCCCCTCCGTTATAATAGCTCCAGTATTCCGATCAAAATCGATATTTTTCCCTCCGAGAAGCCATTTAGAGTGAGTCAAATCGTAAACTGGACCGTAAACTAGGTCTATATTTGGACTCTTATTCCAGTAGTCAAGCATATACTTATGTGATATTTCAGGATATTGCTCCAGATACTCTCTGAAGGCCTCATCCGAAATATGATCTGGGCTTGGCTCTGAAGCGTTGGAATATACACTCTCATCATCATCATCACCCCCAGTCTGAGCTACATCTTCCATCGGAATAAAATTAGTGGGATGGCTTGTATCCTCTGTTTTTAATGGTTCTTCTTCTTCGGGTTCTTCCTCTTTGGATTCTTCTTCTTTCTTTATATTTTTTAAAACTTGCGCAGATTCATGGGACGTTGTAACAATTTCTTTTAGAGGTTTTATTAGGGGTTTAAATAATGTATTTAATGTCCGATCCTGCTCAGATCTACCCAACTTGAGAGCTAGATATTTTCGACGTATATCGCGCGAGAGTTGTAGAACTTTACGTTTACGGACAACCTGCTGGTTTAACATCTTGCTGCATATTAATCATACACCTCATGGAATTACATTTTTATATACAAGTCGAATCCTTTGCGATACCTTCCATTGTTGAGAGCAAAATCTTTTACAACAACAATAGAACCATATTGATCACTCCAACATTCAGAACAGAGTTTTTTAAAGCGGTCAAAACTCATGTCAGGTGACACGTGCTCATCGAATACGTGTCTCAGGTTTATTTCATCCTGCTTGAAGAGTACAATTAAATTACAATTGTCTTGAATCAGTTGTTTGGGTATTTTTGAGTACGTTTGGCATAGATAAGCAGAATCAATATCCTTATGACGGCCCATTGAGTAATATTCCCGAATTTTCTGTTGCCCATCGCAAGCCACATCGTCAAATATGAATATGGAATTTGATTTAGCTTCAGCGGGACTTATTATTTCCTCATTATCTTTGAACGGGAAATAGCCTACTCCTTTCGTCTTACTTAGCACCTCTTGAAGCAACTCGTATTTTGGTTGATACAAAGATTTGGAGTAAACATAAACGTTTTTAAATTTCGCGCCATTCGGATGGAACAGTAATGACAGCATTACGTTTGTTTTACCACACCCACTCGGTCCACATATGATTGCACGAAACGAGTTTGGTAATAATTCACCATGTTTACTTTTCTCATGCTTGGAGGTAATGTCCAAGTTTTCAATCGGAACCGTTTCTGCTGAATGACCTTCATTGTATGACATTTTTAGTCAAGTCGTTGTGTATAAATATATAAAAACGTGACGTGTGTGACGTAAAACGTGAGGTGCGTGGCGTAAAACGTGACGTGCGTGACGTAAAACGTGACGTGCGTGACGTAAAACATGACGTGCGTGACGTAAAACGTGACGTGCGTGACGTAAAACGTGACGTGCGTGACGTCCGGGCACAAAGCTACAAAAACGCTTAGCACGTGGTGATTCGGGCATTAATCCCTTAGACGCTGCCTGTAAGGAGCACGACATTGCATACTCTCAACACAAGTCCTTGAACGATCGACATAAGGCAGATCAAATACTCGAAAACAAAGCTTGGACACGTGTCAAATCAAAGGACGCGCCGTTGGGAGAAAGAGCAGCTGCTTTGGCGGTGACCGGTGGCATGAAGATCAAACGTAAACTTGGAATGGGGGTGGGACAGAAGACGAAGACGAAGAGTTCCTTTAGAAATCACGTAATCAGCAAGGTTAAAAAGGCTGTGAAAAAAAGTCCTTCCGCAACGCTACAGAAGGCCGCCTCGCAAGCTTTGGGAGCCGCGAAAATCGCCGTAAGGAAAGCAGGTGGTAAAAAGCAAATTCGACTACCCAGGACGATACCTTTTGAAGGAAAAAAATCTGGAGGATTTCTACCATTGATTCCCCTGTTTGCGGGCCTTTCGGCACTTGGAGCCCTCAGTGGCGGGGCAGCAGGAATAGCTAAAACCGTAATCGATGCTAAGAATGCGCAAAAGAAATTGGAAGAAGATCAACGTCACAATAAAGCTATGGAAGTTATTGGGGCAAAAGGATCCGGCTTGTATATGAAAAAGAACGCTCGCGGAGGCTTTGGATTGTACATGAAGAAACAAAAAAACTGCCAATAAAGCTGCCCAATAGATCGCTATATGATGTGGACCTTTTGCGATATGTCAAACGTTTAAAAATTCCTCATTTTAGAGGGGTTTTCATGCGCGACTCTCTACCACATCAGCAGCAGCGCTGGCAACGCGAATGTGCCATCATAAATTTGGATGACTCTAATAATCCGGGCACACATTGGGTAGCTTATAGAAAGATAAACAATGTTGTTGAATATTTCGATTCATTTGGCGACTTGAAGCCGCGGAAAGAACTTGTGAACTATGTTGGGAAAAATGTTCGAATCTATTACAACAACGACCAATATCAAAACTATCGACAAATCAACTGCGGACACCTCTGTCTACAATTCCTATATAATGGAGCAGCAGCAGCAACATCATCAGGAGTTTAATGAAATGAGATACCAACATGTTTATTTTGTGGAATTACTTATAAATAAATAATTTTTTTGAAGTAGTTTTTTTATTTAAGTACTACCTCCCCGTTGATATACATTAGTCATGTCTTTGCTTTTGACGCTAACGAGTCAAACTCACGTGTTTTCGTTCACACCTCAGCCCCCAATTGTGCTCGATTCCGAAAAGAGATATTTCCTAGCAGTACTTGGCTTCCACTCATACAACTCGATACCCAATATTGACGGTGAGAAATTTTTCTACTACGAAAACAACGATAGTGGGAAGTTGAGAGAAGTCGCGATTCCTACCGGTTGCTACGAAATAACGGACATTGAGAAGCTAATTCAAAATTCTATTGCTCCAAATACGGGTGAAACACTATTTTCGTTGAAGCCAAACAACAACACTCTCAAGTGTGAAATATACAGCAAACGTCACGCAATTACTTTTGAAAGTCGTCACTACAACAGCAGTCTTGGACAGATTTTGGGATTTTCCAACAACAGGGTACTGGCCCCCGGTGTTGTACACTCTTCAGATCTCCCCGTCAACATTATAAAAGTATCAAACATTCGCTTTGAGTCCAACATTACCGAAGGTGCCTTCTACGGAAACAGGCCTGTCCACACCATCTTTGAATTTCCGATTACAGTTGACGCGGGCTACGCAATTGTGGAAAGACCTAATAACCCAATATATCTACCTGTTACGAATACCGGGGAAATTAGCAACATCACAGTGCTGGCTGTAGACCAAAACTTTAAGCCCATAAATTTTCGAGGAGAACAAAGTGTCCTTCATCTAGAGTTAGTAGGACGATCATAAATGGGTTTGGTGATAGATTATAAGAACAACCCGTTCAATAACACCATTCACTGCTAGACCTCCTCCAGGTCAACGAGAGCTAACACCTGCAAATAAATTGTTTCTTCAATCGCTTGGATTAACGCTAAAAACAAAATATGGCAAATCATCATCAGTACGTACAAGCGGGAGACTATGGGAAACGCCCACGTACCGAAAGCATTGATCCTAGTTTTAACCTCTACCAACAACCACGTTATGATGAGTCTATTAGAAGGATTGAATATCGAACGTGCTCACCGTTCATCAAATCCTTCAACAACAATGATGTGGTGGAATTTGTTGTCAATCAAGTGGATTCATTTTTTGCCATGAACGAGTCATTGATCGAAATTAAGGGTAAATTGGAGGTAACAGGGGGAGGAGATGTTTCCCTAGTACCCAACTTTTGTGCCTTTCTCTTCGACTCGTGCACGTACAGCGAGAGCGCCAGAGAGATTGAAACGGTTCGTGATCCTGGAGTAGTGAGCGCTGTAAGAGCTCTTCTCAACTACAGCGCATTAGATGCAAATCACATGGCTATCGCCGGTTGGAATGGTACTTCCGACCCTCCTATGGACGCTTCCACAAAATCGTTTAGTTTTTTGGTGCCGCTCAAGCATATTTTCAACATATTCAACGATTACCCCATGATCACTTGTGGAAGGCAAACAATTCGATTGGTTCGCGCTCGCGATGATAGTGATTGTCTTTTGATTAAAGAAAAAACTACTTCTACTGGTACAACGGCAACAACGACTTCTGCAACAATTCAGATCGAAACCATTGATTTGAAAATCAAACATATATATCCCAATGATGAAATTAAAATAAAATTGATGGAGGCCATTAGAAGCGATACACCTATACTGATACCGTTCAGAAAATGGGAACTTAATGAGTTGCCTGCAGTTACGAGTGGTTCGCGAAGAGAAATTTGGGCTGTTAAAACTACTAAGGCCGTTGAACGCCCCAGATTTGTTATTGTATGCTTCCAAACCAATAAACGAAACAATACTGCACAAGATCCAATGGCTTTCGACAATGTCAATGTGACCAGCATTAGACTGTCAATGAACGAAGAGTATTGGCCCAACGAAAGAAACATGTTGGACTTTGTCAAAAACGACTACGCCATGGCTTACCATAACTATGCGGAATTTTACCCTAGCTATATGCACGGCTCAACCGCCGAAAAACATCCTATACTGACCTACAAGGAGTTCAAGAACAGAGCCATATTTATCATAGATTGCTCGAAACAGGAAGAAACCATGAAGTCCTCCACTGTGGACGTGAGACTTGAGCTCGAAACGGATATTGGATTTCAGTAGATCATTTGCCACGTGATCGTGGGAACTTTTTCTGTCGATCCTTATGGACGGACACGCCCCCGCACGCGACCTACCCCCACCCCGCACAGCTCCAGCGGCAGCATGTAGATGTGGACAAGAATGGCTTGAACGTGGTGGCACTTCAGCAAGACCTTGAACGTGTTGGCGGTTCAGCCAAAAAGAAGAAGAAGTCTTTCAGCCACGAGGATTCCCGAAACTGTCACTTGACGGCACTGGAGAGCGTCGGCGGCGCCCATTTTAGAGGGGGGTCTTGGTAGTTCAGCTGGAAGAAGAAGAAGAAGAATGGAGCAGCTCGTTCAGTAGCCTATAGAAAAAAGAAGAATAAATTACTATAGCCGTTAGCGGCGGCGGCAGCGCACGAATGCCGGCCCGAGTGGAGGTGATGGCACGATAGACGGCGGTGGCGCGCGAATCCGGCCCGGTGATCCAAGATGGCGCGATTCATGGGGACGTAGTCGGACTGATTCGTTTCGGAGATAACGGATGGATATAATAGTCGTCAGCAAAGGCCATGTTGCCTTTTTCATCATTATTATTATTTATACAATGTTGTCATATCGGAGCGAAACAAGGTGGCGACTCACACAAGCGGTGGCCTGTCAAGGCGATATGAATTCACTATTGAGATAACCCGTGTTGCCAAATTTTTTATATTATTATTTATGCCATGTTGTCATATTGGCGTAGAAACGAAAATGTCTAAATAAAATTTTGTTAAAAAAACAATCGGTTGTTGATGTTTTTAAAACAAGTCTAAAAAAGTTTCAAAACTTACAAAAAAAAAGGGGTTGCTCCATTTCCTCGATTCTGGGTGTGTAGGTGATTACTGATCGGTGATGGTCATTTATTTTTATCGGATTATGTTGAAATATTGTGCTTAGTTTTAAGGAGGTCAGCAAATTTTGATAAAAGCGAGAGCAAAATTCATGATTGGTAGTCGAGCAAGCAGCCCTCTGTACAGGCCCTGTACAAAGGTTGTGTTGTAGGGAAATCTAAAATAAAACAGAATAAGGTACTAAAAAATAAATCAGGTGCCGTCACTGAAAAGAATATCCAGTAATAGTTTTAAGACATAAAAATAACCGTAATGTGCAAGGTTGCTGTTGTTGTTTCTAAAAAACAAGTCTAAAAAGCCGTTTTTCGACTATTTCAAATACACACATATTACAAATTGTTAAAAACTTACTAAAGTCGATGCTGCGTGTGTGGGTGAACACTGGTTTGCGAATCAAATGTTAGAAGTCGCGAAATTCCTGATTGGTAGTCGAGCAAGCCTTTTGTACAGGGATATTATTTCCTGAAACATTGTGCTGTAGGTATATCTAAAACGAACAGAATAAGGTACTAAAAAATAATCGTAATGTGTAAGTTTGTTGTTTTAAAAACAACTAGTTCAAATACATCCAAATTGTTAAAAACTTACTAAAGTCAATTCGATGTATGTATTCACTAAGCTTCAGCATGGTCGATTTAACCTCAAACTTACGTTTAAAACTTGCACACCGTTAAACTGAATTTGGAATTGAGATATTCCATGTTGCCATATCTTACACCGTGTTGCCATTTTGGTATAGAAACGGTATACTATCAGAGTATAATTTAGGGATTTTTGTATTCATTAGCACTGACGGAGTACACAAATTTTAAAAAATAACCGAGTTGTTGTTTTAAAACATTTTTAAAAACCCGTTTTCCGACCAGGCAAAAAATACAACCAAATTGTTAAAACTTTCTAAAGCGGGGGTGGTTCGAGACCTTACCTTTTTCATTTTGTTAAAGTACCCCCATTCATAGCAAAACATTATTTTACATACCAAAATGTGTGTTTTACTGGGGGTTAAAGAGGAAAAACTCGATTTTTAAATTTTTAAAAAGGTATAATCTAATCATTTTAAAAATCATAATGTTGTAAACAAAATAGAAATATAATAAAGTTCCCGTGTGAAAAGAACTATCGATATCTTTATCTAAAAAACCCCAAAGCGGCGGGGTATTTGCATATAATAAGAAATTTTCGATTCCTCAATAGCATTTTTATAAAAGAAAAAATGGGTAAGTACTTTCTGTTTACGAAAAAAATTTGTTTTATAAAAAAGTTTTTGTTTACTGTAGAAAGCTTTGAAGAAAAAATTAAAAAGAGGGTGTGGGCCAACCTGAAGCCTGCGGATAGGGTAAGCAATTTTTAAAAATATTATCTTTTATTTTTCTAGTTTATAGAAATTTTAAATTCTTAAATTATAATATGCTTTTCTTTACAGACAAAAATGGTCATCATTTTATACGGGGTGTGGGCGGGAGGGTCACCTCCACCAAACATCATCCCCCTGGGGTCTGTGGGGCCCTACCTCCTATTCATGGAGGTGGCAGCCATGATAACAGTGTGGGCGTTAAGGTAAATAGCACGAAGGAAAATGAATTCAATTGTTATACCATGTATTTTTTCCTTTTTACAGAAAATAAATTTCTTCACCCATGTATTTGTCTTTTATTATAAAAATAATTATATTAAATAATAGTTATGCAGCCATATATACACATAATTGATAATTAGATTGTCTTCCAATGATATTTTGTATATAGGCTAATGCTAGATCCCTTATTTTATCTAAAAACCACAATCTACTTTAAAAAAGTTCAGTGAAAAAAATGAAGCACGGTCTTGTAGCTAAATATTTATTATTTAGAGAACGTAATGTAAGTTTTTAAAAAAATAACAAAGTGATGCTATATATATATATATATATATATATGAAAAATATTTTTTAGGAAAGACGCTGGTTACGGGCTCCTCTACACATAGTCTATGTAGTAGATGAAATCCCGCGCGGTTCACACCGTATATCCATCTTAGAGTTAGCTCTAAGAACGGGGTTGCGCGGTGTGAACCGCGAACTAGCGTTCGTACGAGGACCCTTAGGACGAATAGTGTTTGTGAAAAGGTTTTAAATCCCTCATAGGTAAATATTTATATTGAGAAAATATAACGTATTTTTTAAAATCGAAATACTTCAAATAAGTTGGCGATATTATAAAATATTTCTGATTGCAAATCCCACATCCGGTATACAATCACAGTATTCACACCATTTCAATTCGTCGAAAAAGTAACAAGTTAATCTGTGCCGGCTGTTTGAAAATATTTCTGCCGGTAAAACCCACATCGTGTATACAATAGCCGCGTTCACACCATTCAGCTCGTCGATAAAAGTAGCAAGTTATTCTGTACCGGCAGTTTGAAAATATTTTTGTAAATGGTAAGACGTAAACGCGATTTTAATAATCGAATTAGAACGGGTGTAATTATAAATTTAATTCTTAGTGAGAGTTCACCGGTAGTTTGAAAATATTTTACTAAATGGTATGACGTAAACGCGATTTAACTCTAGAATAATATAAATAATAATAAGAACGGTGTAATTATAAATTTAATTCTTAGTGAGAGTGAGCAGAATATTTGTTATTACCGTAGGATGCTGAGTTATTCGATCTGCGCCGTTGTGTATACATTAACGAGGATATTTCAGGTAGGAAGCTTTTCCTATAACGGATTATTTTCGCGACAAGGGAGGATGATATAACTGAGGATTAAATCATTCAGTTTAAGGATTACCATATGGATGAAAAAAAGACCGGTAAGTTTTAATAAAAATTTATTTGGTGCTTTATATACAGGGTGTTATTGAAATACACGTACATATTAAAACTGGGTATTGCGCAGATCCCCACTGAATGTAGAAAAATATTATTTTTTAAAAATACCCCTTATTAAGGGAGTTATTAATTTTTGAAAATTAATTCTAAAACAAACGTACTTCACTGATATGTTGAGGATGACCTATATAAATTAGGTTTATTTACCTATTTTAAACATCAACAGTAATTAATATGCAAGTTTTTGTCAGATGATAAGAAAACTAGTCTTGTAAGAAATAACCATGTTGGCAAGATTTTCGAATTAATTTCTATTTCCGAAGACTGGTTTTTACTACCCTCGTTATCAAAAAACTAGAATATTTGATAAATGATTGTTTTTAAACTATACATTTTTGAAACTATAGATTATTAAAATTTTAGTTGATTTACGAATCTGGCTAACACGAGCGCGTCATTTCCAAGTTGGTAAAAAGTGTTGTTACGATCACTTTTAAATATTTTTTTACGATGCCACTATTTACGAATATTGAACTAACCGATATAGTGCTGGTTTATGGGGCAGCTGGAGAAAATTCTCGGCAAGCACAAATCCTGTATCGCGAACGGTTTCCAAATCCAAGAATTCCGGACTGTCGTACGTTTATTATAAAATTTGAGAGTGTCAATGCAGATCGAGGGAGAACAAGAACACAAAGAACATTGGCGGCCGAAGAAGAAATATTGGAAGCTGTTGAAAACCGGCCTCAATTAAGTTGTAGAAGACTAGGTCTTGAAATTGGAGTGTCCTCATTTGTTGTGTGGCGGACACTTAAAGAACAAGGTTTACATCCTTATCACATCCAAAAAGTCCAGGCCTTATATCCAGGTGATGAAGAAAAGAGAGTGGAGTTTTGTGAATGGATGATTAAAAAATGTGTTGATATTCCTGATTTTCTAAAAATATTATTGTATACTGACGAGGCTTCATTCACTCGTGATGGCGTGTTCAATATGCACAATACGCATATTTGGAGTGATGAAAATCCTCACGCCATTAGGGAAACTGGGCATCAAAGAAAATTTTCAATAAATGTTTGGGCTGGCATAATATATCAGTATTTAATCGGGCCTTATGTTCTCCCGAACAGATTAAATGGGCCAGGATATCTCCACTTTTTAGAAGATATTTTGCCAGTACTCCTAGAAGAGATACCGTTACAATTAAGGCAACGGATGTGGTACCTACTAGATGGCGCTCCTCCTCACTTTGATTTAAACGTACGGCAGTTTTTGAACATTAGATTTCCTCAAAAGTGGATAGGCAAATGGACCTACTAAGTGGCCTCCGAGATCTCCGGATTTAAATCCATGCGATTTCTTTTTGTGGGGTCACATGAAACAACTGGTTTATAATGAACCTATTAATAGTGTTGAACAATTAACCAATAAAGTTAATGCGGTAGCCGAGGAACTACGACAAAATCCAAGACTAATTTCTAATGTTCAAAGTTCTTTGGAAAGACGATTGCAAGTGTGTGTAAATAATAATGGACGGCATTTTGAACAATTACTGTAATAAACTTTATTTTGAATTAATTGGTTTTGCTACGGCAACAGTGCAATTTCTATGGGTAAGTTCAATTTCGATTTATTTTACTTCTTTAAATATGGAAACTAGTAGGTCGGAAAAGGGGACTCTTCCCCAATATTTAAATTTTAGAATTTGAAGTTAAAATTGGTGCCAATCATTTTTGGTCATTACATACTATTCCCCATTTTAATATGTACGTGTATTTCAATAACACCCCGTATAACTCATTTTTTTATTTTTGAAAGCCGTAAGGCAAAGAACTATGATCCGGAAGAAATTTTCTTTTTGTTGACCTGGGCTGATATCTTTTCTCTGATGTTATGGTTATCACCTCATGATCCTTTGTTCTTCTGATCTGTTTTGAAATGATAAAAATAGGGTCAGTCTGCTCCAGAACCATTTCCTTGATTTTATCAAAATTCAGTAGCTGCGAAGCGCTATAGTTTAGTGAGATCCCCTTTACTTTACAGACGACATATTCGATGCCATTACAGGTGTATTTATAGGCATAATTTTTAGGGCCCCCTGAAACGAATTCTGTAATAAATCCCCCGTTCAGCTCGTCCGTAAGATCTCCAATGCAATCTCCGTGAATAGATTAGGAAGACCAACTTGCGAAGAATAGATAATTGAATCGGTGTCAAAATATAAGGCTCTCTTCCCCACAAGATCTAGGTAACTATATAATTTTAATCTTGCTAAAGCTGTAACATAGGCTGCTAACACCACATTTACTGTTGGGGAAATATCGTAGGCCTCCTCTTTGTATTCCCACGTTACAATTAACGTTTCCCCATTTACCGGTAAAATGGTGTTTACCGTTATGGCAGGGTTCGACATCATTGAATAAAATTCAGCAGAATTTCTAATTATGGACGTTTTAGGTAGGTTACTTTTCTGGGCCAGCTTGCCCCAGAAAGAGTTTAACATCAGCTTTGCCAGCGATCTTAAACCGGGGTTCTCGGTTATCTCAGAAAACTCCAATAAAACGTCTTCTCTCTGCAGAAATTCTTCAATATATCTATCTTTCTCAGCGTCTGTCGCACAATTCTTTGGCCAGCCGGAGCTCTGCTGCTTGATTTTTATAAACTTATTCATCATGCTTGAGAATAAGCCCTCCTGTACCCTGCTAAGTTGTATGGTGTTGTAACTCCATATTTCGTAGATTTCCATCATTTTGTACCCTTTTTCAATAGCTTTAACGACTTCTTCAATCACCCATGTACCATTTAAAGCTCTTTGCTCGTCATCGTGAGTACAATCGTCGTCTTGGTTCATCCCCTCGCCGAATTTACGACAAAGGACAAACATACATTTATCCTTCATTCTATAAGGCAGTACAGGGTGATACAGATTTGTAGGAGGTAATATTTTACATTTTATCACACCTGACATTTTGGAAATATCAGCCAATTTGCATTCTTCTTCTCCCACATAAATTTTTTTGGGGTGGCCAATAGGAAATTTACCAAATTTACACACCCAAGGGTAAAGCGAACAGACATCAAGATATTTAATTTTCTCATTTTCTTTCGCCTTGTAATATTCCACTGTATTTCCCGTTCGGCCCCCGTACAGAGATTCTCTAGGGTTTAGAGGTAAATATTTTATGTAAGAATGGTTTTCTGTGTATTCTTCAATTTCTTTATTTAACATTTTTCGAAAATCGCATTCCCACATTTGTACAACGTTATATCCATTTTTCTCCAAATGTTTATTTTTATTTACAGTTCGCTGGAGTCGGTTTTCCATACAATCAGTGGGATCGTCTTTTAATGCTGTATCACGGTTGTTTGTATAGCATTTCGGACAACCGTGAAAATAACAACCCTCGAATTCGAAGACGGTATTTCCATGTACCCCGTCAACTTTAACCCCGGCAACTCTGGCCTCTTGACCTCTGGCCGCATGATGTATCTCGATACTTCTTTGATGCTCTTCCCATATCAACCATTGTAAAACTATTTTCGATTGATTATCTCTGAATCTGTACCCCCCTTTAGGGATTATTCCGATCGTGTTTGGTTTTAAAAAGTTTCGCCGAAATACCTTGTTACAGGCTGACGCAATTGTGGATGCCTCTGTGAATGGACACACATTTGACGTCTCCAACAGCTGCTGACGAAATTTGAGACAGGCCTGCGTCAGAATCTGTACATCAGAAACACAATACTCCACAATCTCCTTTTGAAAATCAAATATGTAATTTTCAGCAATTTTCTCGTTGTGCCATTTAATTAATTTCTCGCGCGCATCATCTTTTAAGTTGTCAGGGTCGTAGAATTTCAATGCAGGTGTACCTCCGACATAGTTCTGATTTTCCAGCCTGTTAAAGAGATGTGGAAAATACCCCTTTTTCAATTCGGAGAATCCAAATGCTTTTGGCAATGCTGATAAGGCCATCGGGAAATAGTTGAGTGAATCCAGAAATTTAACGTTTCCAACGTTCATCATAATTAGCTTTGTGCCACGCATAATCAGGTCCGGATTCAAATCGGTTTTAGTGAGAATGTAATTTAATACGAATTGATGATCGAAACCGCCACCGTTATGGGCGACGAGAACAATCTGTTTAAATTTTTTTCGTATTTCTAGTACTTCGGTCAGAAATTTCGTAATTACATCCTCTGTTAGAACTTTTTCTCTGAATCCGCAACTCTGACAAAATAACAATCTTGTCTCGTTTATACACTTGTGGCATACTTTTCTGTATACACATAAATTTGGTTCCTGCTGTATGAAGCCGTTGACAACTTTTTCTTGTGTTGTCTCCAAGTCATAGAAAACAAACAAAAAATCTTTAATTTGAGGGGATTTTCTGTCAGGTTGCATATAACACAAATGGTCTTCGGGTTGGTTCGATTTACAAATCTTGCAAGAAATTTCGCCACAGACATGATTGTGCGTAGTGCATATTTTAAAACATTTCTCACAGCTTTTTATTCTTTTACAAACCGAATTCAAATGTGCCTCGTAACAATCATCGCCGTAAAAATCTCTTCGGCATTCAATACACCGTCTTTTTACGACATCTTTATTGCATGCAGGTGCTTTTTTGCATGCAAAACATACTCCAGCGCATTTATGTTTTTCTTTATTACTGTATGGAGTGTGACAGTGTTCACAAAAATATGAACACATAAATGCAGCGGTTAGAGATGTGATGACATTGTAATGGCCTTCATGGAAAATCAGATTTAAAGCAGGACCGTCATTTCCTCCTTCAAAAATAACGTCCCGCCCTTTGCCACCATATTGATAAACGACGATCTTATAATTTTTTAGATGTTGTTGAAAGTGTTGAAGTTCGAGGATCCCGCATCCCTCTGGAGTAATCAGCACCCCGCTGGATTTTACCAGTTCAAGAGCTTTGGCTGCCTGAAGTCTACGACCATCCCGAATTTTTGCGTAGTTTGGATCCTTACTTTGAAAAGCCATACTGACTACTAAGGCGCGAGGTAAGCATAGGTTGTCTTTGTTATTTATTGAAATAATACCTCTACGTTTTTTACACTCCTCGTTAAAGGTATTATAATTACGCCCCCTGCCTTTTCCTACGGGCATTTTTACCGTAGTAACCCCCAAACAGAAGGTTTCTGTATTCAGCCCTGTTGAATTTGACTGGTATATGGATGAAATTCTCTTCCACACGTCATCAACTGTCACCTGAGATGCAGGTTTAAAAACTACCCACCCTTGGCCCCTTGAAAAATCTTTGGAACAGAAAGTAAATCCAACATAATCCTCCAAGTCCACGTTTTCTGTCCCCTTCAAAACAATATCCTCGATTGCATTTTTCACCCAGCTTAGGGGCTCCGCCCCCTCAGAAATAGCTTTAATTTTAAATTCCAAAGTTCGGCCCTGGACCCCAAATTTACGGATTTGTTTTGTAACATCCTTGATAATTTCAAAATTCGCCATTTTTCAGAAATATTCAAAATTGTTACTTATCAGTGTAGGATAACTAATCAGTAACTGATAGGAATGATCACGCACACCTGTACTTATACTTTTTAAATTTTTGTAGTGCCGGAGTGGGGGTATGTCACGTGACCTAATTATCCGACGTGAAATTGCATTTTTCGTAAACTAGACCGACTTTATTCATAAATATTTTAAAAATTAAAACCAAAATTCATGTTATATCTAAAAACAATGTATTTCAGACAATTCGGTTGTAGATTATTAAAAAAATAAAGAATTATTCTTATCGGCATTTTTTTGTAGGGCCGTGTGCAAAAAGGGTCACGCGACATAATCAACCAAGCAGGTGAAATTGCATTTTTCATGAACTAGATAGACTTTATTCGGAAATATTTTGAAAACAAATAATGACGATATGTTCACATGAAAAAGAGTTTTTCGCTATGTTTTAAGAAATACTATAAACACCTGTTATAATAAACACAAATATAATACTCTTTTAGAGATACTTTTAACTGTCATACCGGATGAAGCCTACCCGATAAAATTAGATAAGACTTTAACGTGACGAAAATACCTTTCCGTTGGCTATCACTTCATTCATGGTTTGATAATTTCGATTTAAACGAAATAAGGTTACTAATAAATTAAATTAAAAATAGCTGTAAGAATCAATTTTGTATTGTAGATTTTCTAAAATTTATCAAAAATCCCCTATTAGACAGAACGGCAGTAGAGAAATCAACGGATGAGTTCATTATTAGAAAGGAATGCTAGCCATAAATAATTTCGTATTGTTTTTAAGTTTTCAAAATGGCTGCGCTCGTGGGCGAGTTCATTATTACAAGAGGGGGTGACACGTGTAACAACGTGTCTGTGTAAGGTCTTATTCAATAATTTTATAAGTTGCACAAATTTACGCCTTATTTAACTATATTACATCGGTAAAGATAATCGGCCGTGTATCCCTAAAAATAGGTTAAACATTTGACGTTTTGTCATGCGTGACGCTAAACGTCACGTTTCTTGTAGTGCGTGACGCTAAACGTCACGTTTTTTGTCGTGCGTGACGCTAAACGTCACGTTTTTTGTCGTGCGTGACGCTAAACGTCACGGTTTTTGTCGTGCGTGACGCTAAACGTCACGTTTTTTGTCGTGCGTCACGTTTTTGACGGCTGTGTCACTCATAGATAATGTCTGTTTTTTCGCGATTCAATTGGACCAATAACAAGGAAGTTAAGCGCTAATGTCCTTATGGCAGCGTTCATTGCGCATGTTTTTTCTTTTACATCTGACATCTGCGTCACTTATAGATAATGCCCGTTTTTCCTCGATTCTCCGTATTCGGGCCGTTTGAATATGGCCTTGGAGCCTTGTTCCACCTTATGCATTGTACTTTTTATTTTTAATTTTCATATACAAGCCGGATCCTTTTGCCCCAATAACTTCCATAGCTTTATTCTGTGTATTCTCAATAAAGACACTTTCGAAAGAGAGAGAGAGAGAGATAGCTCGGGTTCGATTTATGTTTTTTATAGGATTTGCTAGTACGGATGAAACAGATTTTATCTTGAAGTTTTAAATATATTTTCTAGGATTTGTATTACTTATGAGAGAGAGTGTGTGTGTGTGTGGCTTTTTCATTAAATTATAATCTTTTTCTTAACCAGTATCAAAAGGATAGATAATGTTTGAAAGTGTGTGGTTTCTAGAATATCTAAGTTTTACAATGTTGTTCATGAAAAGCGTGGAACTTTTTTATTAGTTATCGTTAAATTCATCCTTTCTTAACCAATATCAAGAAGGGTAGATAATGTTTGAAAAGTGTGGTTTCTAGAATATCTAGGTTTTACATTGTTGTTTATGAAAAACGTGAGACTTTTACCAACTGTAGATGTTGTGATTGTTATATATATCTGATACCTTTTATATTGGTTTTTATTACTTTTAAAAATGTCTGAGATCGAGTATCTGCTTAAATTTAATTTTATCTGTTGTGAAGTGTGTAGCGTTTTTACTTTTTTTAAACCCCTACAAGTGGGCGAGTACGTGTATGTGGTGTTTTTCGTCAACAATGTGCAGTACACCGAGTTGATATTGTTAAAAAATGACTATGCTGAGGGTGATCTGTTTCAAATTCAATTTTCAAAGAATGGTGCACTTTATACAACTATGAATTTTTACATCAATGAGGATGTAGCAGAGTGGGCAGGAGAAGAAGACCCTCTTTTTACGGCCGGGTCCGTATCAGCGGAATTTTTGTTATATGTCCATGGATGAGTAGGGATCGGTGAGTTAGTTGTTTCGTTTGTATAAACATCATTTTAAACAGAACACAGTATTTTTATACTTAACAACAGAAACAGTGAGAAGGTAGCAATTGTTTCTGTTAGAAAAAAGATAGGAATGGGGCTTAAAGAAAACAAGCGGGAGTTTTTTAAAATTTTTATTTTGGGTCCTTACTCTTCATTTTACCCTATGACATATTTAAATTTAATAAATTGTAAAATGTAAAAATATATTTTACGGGAAAGTTACCTGTTGTCGGCGGGGGTGCTGGTTTATTTTCTAGTTCCCTAAAATCGAATTATTAGCATTACAGTAATTAATGGTAAAAAGTAAATCTTACTCAGCCTCCTCATCCTTCAACTCCCCCTCCTCCTGCTCCTCTTCCTCCTCCTCCTGCTCCTCTTCCTCCTCATCCTCAACGTCGAGCCTAAAACATAATTAAATATAATAAATGTAAAATAATTGTTTCACCCGAAATCACCTGTATAATTCAGGCTCGCCCTGTATTTCCAGCACGCTAAAATCAAATTATTAGTATCTCGATATTTAATAATGGAAAATTAATTCTTACTCATCGTCCACAGCGTCGTTCGTTCTGTAACATATTTAAATATGAAAAATGTAAAATATATATATTTTTACAGAAAGTTACCTGTTCTCGATAACAGAACCATCCCTATCTTCCGATAAATTATCACCGCTAAAATTAATTTAATTTAGCAAAAATTCAATATAAAAATGTAAAAAATACTATAACTTACTCATTCATTTTTTCTGCTTTTTAAAAATTAAATATTTAAGATACACCCGCATGCTTATATATATACAATCCTTATTTTTTTCTGTGGTTTTTGATTACACGATCACATATTGGTTTTATTATCACATTGGTGTATTTATCACGGTATGCTTTGGTTTTTGTATTTTTATACACTTTTCCAAAAATAAACCTCATATTTTTATTATTTTCAGCTCCGAGGGACCTCATATTTAGACTTAAGACAGTACCTGAAAATATTCAAAAGTCGTGACAGGTATGTGGTTTTTATTATATTATTTGCATAAGACTTTACACATTTTTATTTTTTAAAATCAAGTATTTCATCTTCATACTTTACTCTTAGCCCTCGACCTTTTCCTTTGGGAATTTTACGGTGGTAACCCCCCAAACAGAAGGATTCCGTATTCGGGCCGTTTGAATATGGCCTTGGAGCCTTGTTCCACCTTATGCATTGTACTTTTTATTTTTAACTAAAAGTACCACACATGTTTTACAAACGAGGCGTGCTACAAAAATTAGCGCACAATTTTCTCCTTTCTTTTCGTCTTCTCTAGATGAGTTGCGTTTATATCGTACTATCCTGACGGTCGCCCAAAAATTCTTTTTAACACCATCGAAATAATATACAGCTATAATACGATTTTATTCCTTAAAAGAGATTAAAAAATTTCAAGCCAATTTGATAGGCGGCTATTGTTTTTGCGGTCGAATTTCACCTTTTTTTCGACATACATGATGCTATACTTTTCTGTAGAAAACTCCTTGATAAAAATGTTTTAATACTTCGAAAACTCTAGGTAATAGAAATTTTACGTTCGCTGCTATTTATACATGAAATTTCGTGTTCCTTTAGTTTTTCGCTTTGAAAAATTTAAACGCATATCACTAATAAACTTTTTACGTTTACTCTTGTTAAGTTGACTTGAAACTAACCTCATTTTTTCTCTATTTTAAAAGGGTCCTCGAGGTTTGTTCCATCTTATATCTTGTGCACTGTACTTTTTAATTTTAACTAAAAGCACCACATATGTTTTTACAAAAGGGTACGTCAAGATTCTCGTGAAAAAAGTTATCGTATCTCCGGCGTAGCATAAAAATATACTTGAATAAAAATTTTCAAACAATTTAGATAGTCATCAAAAGTTATTTTATTTTTGACTACATTGGATTTAACCCCCTTTGGATGACGAAAATTAGCGCACAATTTTCTCCCTCCTTTCGTTTTCTCTAGATGAGGCACATTTATTTTGAGCTATCCTGACCATTTCTGACTACATTGGATTTAACCCCCTTTTGATTTTACAACTTTGTCGCCTTGTACTTTGAAAGTATACATTTTCGAACGCAAGCCTACAAAGTGTGTCATATTTTTGCCGTTACATTCATCCTTCATTAGGCCGGGTATTTTTTTGTTGACTAAAGGAATCGTGCTACAAAATTAGCGCACAATTTTCTCCCTCCTTTCGTCTTCTCTAGATGAGGCGCGTTATTTCTTTTAAATTGGTAGGTAATCTCACGCACACATGTACTTACACCTTTTATGCATCGAATGAAACATTGGCTACAAAAATTAGCGCACAATTTTCTCCTTTCTTTCGTCTTCTCTAGATGGCATGCTTCACAAAAAATATCTACACATAAATGCTGCTGTTAGTGAGGTAATTGTGTTGTAATGGCCCTCATGGTAAATTAGATTTAGTGCGGGACCGTCATTTCCTCCTTCAAAATAACATTATGCCCCCTTTGGTACCATATCGATAAACGTTAGCGCGCAATTTTCTCTTTTTCTTTCATCTTCTCTAGATGAGGCCTGTTTATATTGCGCTATCCTTACGGCCGGTCGAAATTCTTTTAACACCATCGGAATATCGAGAAGTGTTTTCTGCATGCAAAACACACCTGTTCACATCGATGTTCATTCTTATTATTGTTAGTTGTGTGGCATTGTTCACAAAAATATGAACACATAAATGCGGCTGTTAGCTATGTAATTACGTTATAATGGCCCTCATGGTAAATTAGATTTAATGAGGGACCGTCATTTCCTCCTTCAAAATAACATTATGCCCCCTTTGGTACCATATCGATAAACGTTAGCGCGCAATTTTCTCCTTTCTTTCAACTTCTCTAGATGAGGCCTGTTTATATTGCGCTATCCTTACGGTCGGTCGAAATTCTTTTTAACACCATCGGAATATCGAGAAGTATTTTCTGTATGCAAAGCACAACCTTTGTGCAGGAATATTATTTCCTGAAACATTGTGCTGTAGGTATAACTAAAATAATTACAAGTACCTATTGCAGTAGTATAACTAGGCGGATATTGGCTCAAAATGACCTTGAAAATGGCCTTAAAAGTGGCCTTGGTGGTTTTGGAAAAGTTTCCTCGGAAAATGGCTTTGGAAAATTTTCTTTACCACCGCCCCCGGCCTTGAAAATGGCCTTGAAAGTGGCCTTGATGCTTGTGGAAGAGCAGCCTTTGGAAAATGGCCTTGGAAAAGTCCTCCGCCGCCGCCGCCGCCCCCGGCCTTGAAAATGGCCTTAAAAGTATCCTTGATGGTTTTTGGAAAAGTGGTCTTGGAAAATGGGGGCCCCCGAGGGCCTTGAAAGTATCCTTGGAAGAGCCGCCTAGTGTGTGTGTCCTTTGAAAATGGCCCTCCGCCCCCGGAATCCTCCGCCGCCGCCGCTGACGCCGGCACTGGAGTCCGACGGCAACCCGTTCTACGTGGTGGCGTAATGTTGGTTGCGTGCGACGCTGCAAATGGTTACAGTCCGCGCGCAGGCACATAGGCAACCCGGTTTACGTTGTAGCGTAATGTTGGTTGCCTATGCATGCATCCATAATTAAACAAACCAATAATAAATAAGAGATTTATTTTTATTCAATATAATACAAATAGAAACGTATTGCCATTTTTAATCACAAATCCACCTTCTTCTTCTTCTTCTAGTTCAATCAATTCGGCTTGAGGAAAATCGCCCATCATTTTCTTCACACTGCTTTTAAATGACTGCAATAATTAAAAAAAAAAAAAAAAAAAAAAAAAAAAAAAATTAAAATTAAAATAAAAAAGTAAAAAAAAAAAAACTTACTGATTTAGCGGCTGAGGCAGCGTCGTCATCGCGATCGTCGCCGCCGGAGACGGTTTCCAGCGGCGGCGGCGGCGTTGACGGCGTCGTAGTCGTAGTCGTCGTCGGGAGCACTGTGGAATCGCTCATGTTTTTTTTGAACTAGGTGTGCTGACGGATGCTCGCGACCGACTCAGCCGCCAGTTGTTGAAACCGGGATCCGCGCGCGCGCGCGCCGCCGGCCGCCTCGGCTGCGTCCACTCTCAGCTGGGAGGGGGTGTGATCCGCGAGCGCGCGTGTCGCCCGCCTTCGAGGCTGCGACGACCTTCATAGGTTCGAGAGCGCCTGCAACCGCTATCGCAGTCGCGGCGGAGATAACCCATTCATATTTATAATGTTAGAGATGGGACTCAACAACAAGAACAAGGTTGTTATACCTCAATATTAGATTATTAAAAAAAAATAGCGAGATATTGAGCAGCAGCAGCAGCAGCTACTAAAGCTCAAATATTGGTTAAGGATATTTTTTAAATCGAGGTTATTTTAAATCCCCTCTCCTTTATCTTTATGCATATATAGAAGTTTTATAGATATGCAAAGTCAGTTGAAAAATAAAAAATGACAACTAGTAGTGAAACAATTACAAAAGTGAATAATCTTAAAAATCTCTTGCGAGACTTATCATGGCATTTGTTTAAGCAAGAAAGAATTTACGAACGTGAAAGTGTATATGGTATGGGTCGAATGTATACAGAAGAGGAATGTCAAATATTAACTGCTCGACATCGTAAAGGATCTCAAGTCATGAACGATTACGTGGATGGAATTATTTGTATATGCTGCTTGGTAAATATACTTAAAAAGTTAGAGTTTGAAGGGTATCTACGCAGAATGAAGAAATATTTACCCTCATATCTTATCGATGATGTGGATGAAAATGATGATGACATTCTAGTAGAAGAAGAAGAAGAAGAAGAAGAAGAAGAAGAAGAAGAAGAAGAAGAAGAAGAAGAAGAAGAAGAAGATATGAAATATAATACTTATTAAAATATTGTTTTAATAAAAAAACGTAATTCTTAATAAGCATTTTTTTATTCATAAAAAGATATTATTTTTGACAGTAAAGTTTTTAATTGTTCTTTTAAGCTGTCTTCAGGACATGGAATACCAAAGAGATTCCAATTAAAGGGACCTGCTGCAACAACTTTTCGTGTATATTCACTAAATTTATAGTAAGTATCTTGTTGAAAAAAGTAAATGTAACCATCTGTAAATCTAAACGCTGACGTAATACCGGGTGGAAGCCCAGGAAATTTATCTGTTATTCGTCCGCGATTACGTATTTCTTGAGGCGTTTCCAGAAACTCAATGTATGAAGTGTTATCGTAAAATATAAAAATGCTTCCACTATTTGTTTGAAATATAGCATTTATTAGAACGTCTTTAGATAATGGTAAAATAAAATCATGTTGAATATGTAGTTCTGGGAATGAGGCTGCATAACATCTTCCATTAGCATAGGTAATCAGATCTCCTACAGCATTTTGAAAAATGTGAGTTATAGTAGATGTTTTTATTTCTTTAGGAAGATATGATTCAATTAAATCAAAATGTTGTGGTATTCGCATATCATTAAGATCAATTTTCCATAATTTACGACCGCTTCCAATATATAAACAATAATTGGGAAACGATGCGGTGCTAGCGAGAAAGATAAAATCAGGTGATTTAAGGCTACATAAATTAACTGAAGTAGGTAGAGGTGGTGGGGGTGTTGTAGTACTGGTAGTAGTAGTAGTAGTAGTAGGGTTAATTGGCAGATAACGACGTGTTGGTATAGGGCCATAAAGTGCTTCAAGAGCCATTTTATCGTCTTCATGTAATGAGGATATATCGCTTTGATACCATGGATACATTATAGCATTTTCAATGCCACTATGACCCAAACCTAATGTATGACCTATCTCATGAACTAAAACTGCCAATAAACTGTTTTCGTTATCCGGAACATTCGTGATATTCAAGCTAAAATTCCAATTTTCATCAGAATCAAGATGAACCTCAATGCAATTGCTGTCGTCCCTTGGATAATAGGCATGACCCAAAACTTTTCCAGGTCCATCAAAATTCTGTGGACATTCAGCTTTACCCGAACAACTTGTTCGAAAACTATGACGTTTATTTCCGAGGGTTATGGTAATATCCGGTTTTGGCATAGCTATTTTAACATTGGTAAATGTAAACTTTGAATCTTTAGCCCAAATTTCGAAAGCTTTTGCGGCTACTGTAATGTACTTTCTTGATACTGATGGAAAATGCCATTTTAAATTAGTTTTATTCCATTTTCCGTGTACCGTATATGCATCAACATATCCAATATTTTCATCATAATTAGAACATCTTGGTCGCTTCATTAATCGAACAGTTTCATCATTTAAGGTACCATCAACAGGTAAATTAAATTTTTCTTGAAACTCGATTAAATACGATTCGAAATTTTCTAAACTATTATTATTACTAACAGAGGTTATGTAACCATATTGTTTTAGAAAAGAAATAGCATCTTCTTGATTTATATGTTCACAATGAATTACCAATAATATTGAGAGCAACAACGACACAACTATCTTTATCGACATATCGAATGAGAATGAGAGGTATAAAAGAAAAGACGATATATTTATATAAAATTTATTCTACAGTAAATCCTTGTAAGGCATTTATAAATTTATGTTTATAAAAATAAATAAATTCTCTGAGAGCATTAGCCAATAATGGATCAGTCAAGTTTAATATATTTTTTAATATATTCTTCCAAACTTCTTCTTCTTCTTCATAGTCTTCAAAATACGGTTTGATTATGTTTAATACTTCAAAGTAGTAATTGTTAAAATTTACATTATTCAATTCTTCAATGTAGTAGCACAACAAATTTTCATCTATATCAATCAAATAATAAACTTGGTCTTTTGTCAATTCGATACAAACGTTTTTTTTATTTATACTTAGAAATTTTGTATCATCCATTATATATTGAGTTACTTTACAATTTCTTCCACATAGATTTTCAACTGAATCATATTCATCAGGAAATTGAGGAAGTGAGTCATCGAAAAATTTTTAAGCAAAACTTTCAACAATGACATAAGATCTAACCATTCGAATGTATCAAAAGACATTTGCTGATGAGGTCGAAAGGGTTGACTTAAAACAATTGCAGGTTCAAATTTTCTCGCAGGACTAAGACCGCTTCCCACTGTCGCTGTTCCGGTCGAATACTCTTTATACAACAGTAAAGTATGCTCAAAATCGATTGCGTTTTCACACATTTTTTTGGAGACTTGATCAATTTGTTTATAATAATCACTATCCATTTGTTTATCGCTATAAGAACTTTCTGAAGTACATCCGGAGGATGATACTGAGGACGATGAACTATACTGTGAACACATTTTATACAACTGACTGAGATGTATTGTTAATCCTGTTATTTAAGCGAATCCTTATCTATCCAACTGTTATGCGTAATGTCGAACCCCAACCACTTGACATAAAGTTTTCTACCTTTTCGTTTCAACACTTTTTCAACGAGATAAATGTCAGGATTTTTAACCTTTTGTAATTCTTCTTCGTAAAAAGCTCCGATGATTGGTTGACCACGCATATCTTCCAACAAATATGTAACGGGATTGGTTATTTTAACTTTAATGATTTTAAAATGTTCAGTAGACCAATTTGGTGTGTAACCTTTCTCAAACACATGCTTTGCTTTGCTTATGCGTACAACATCGCCGACTTGTAATTTTCGCGGTCCGGCAATTTTCAGTTATGAATATCTTTTCGTTAAAAGAATCTTTTCATTAGTCTTGTTCACATCCTTTGGTTTAAGTTTCGTTTTGCTATGTTTCGTATTATTATATTCTTGAGTTAACTTGGGTAAATAATCAATCCATTTATAGGTTCCGTTTAAACTGAAATACTTGTATAATTTTTCTTTTAAAGTACGTATTACCCGTTCTGCTATAGAGGCCTTTTTAACACTAAACGTATTATAATGATTAATGGAATACTTTTTTATTAAATTTTTAAATTTTGCGTTAAAAAATTCCGTACCTTGATCGGTTTGTAAATTTTTCGGACGACGCTGGCGATGTTTCGTATGCGATAAAATGTCTTCGAATGCTTTGGTAATTTCTTCACCGGTTTTCGTTTTTAGCGGTCTAGTCCATAAAAATTTTGAAAAACAATCAATGACAACCATAATCATTTTAAAACCTTTGTTTTGATGTGCATAGCGACTCATTTCAGCTAAATCCATTTGCCATAAATCATCTAGTCCTTTGATGACGGTACGTCGTCTCGGATAATTTTTTCGTGCATATTTATGAAGTTCATTAACAAGTTGAATCTTTTCCGGTGACGTAACCGCCGACGCGATTGGCATGATAATAAATAGACTGATTTATAATTTTACTATTTATGGTGTAGGCGTAAAAGTAGTCCTTGATGCCATTAATTTGATAATTTGCTCTTGATTCTTCTTTACATTTTGTTCAAGGTTTTTAATATTTTTTCTAATCTCTGAATAATTATCAACAAGGTTATTTCTAAGAAATAACTTAAGCTCTATTGATAATTTATTATTTGCGTTTTCAATACTTTTTTGCAAAGAATCGTCAACGTACTTTTTTGTCACCCAATCTGTAGTTTGTTGTTCTTGTTTCGAAATAAACTGCATATTTTCATTAATATTATTTTGCATATCTACCATAACATCAGACATATTTTTAACGTTCTCCAATATTCGATCTATTGATTTTGAAAGGTTTGATATCATAGAATCGACATACTTTTTGTTTGCGGCATCTTCATCAATTGTTGGCCCCTTAACGTTGCATAACTTTAAATGTTCAATATCTACATTGCCATCAGAGGTGTGCGGTAATCGTACAATAGATTCTTCTTCTTCTTCTTCTTCTTCTTCTTCTTCTTCTTCTTCTTCTTCTTCTTCTTCTTC